>VDFB02255897.1:0-195231 GCA_007258455.2 Sequoia sempervirens | reverse complement strand
CTAGCCCTCAGAGTTTTATAACCTTGTCACAGAGCTCTAAATTTTCATAACTCTCTGATTCCCTGACATGGTTCATGGTTCACTTTGTTGAGTTGCAAGTTTGTCTTGGTCATATTTCTAGTCAGTGGGTCAGAGGTTTGGAAAACTTCAAAACTTCAAACTTTGGTTCTAAGGTTCCAAGTTTCAGCAACCATGCGACATTATGGACTTATCTTTCCTTTCAAAAGCACCATCATCTGACATCTCATTGAATGTTATGTATAGACTAAACTTGAGTTGTCTTTTTAGGAATTTCCAAAAGAATGCTATGTATGGACTAATGTAAAATATTAAATTTATAAAGTATCACAATTTCATGGAATACAACATAAAATATTATCAGCTACAGTTTGACTTTGGAATATGATATGAAGTGCAATATAAAATAAAATATCATGAAGTGAAATGATTCACAATTTCATTGAATACAATATAAAATATCATCAACTACAGTATGGAGCAATGGAATCTAATCCTGAGATCCATGAAGTGCAATATAAATACCTAAAAGCTGCTAATTCTCTTGAATCTATTCCATTTCCCAAATAGACTCAAGGTCCTCAAACTAAAATTCATCATCAGATAAAGTAAAAGAGTCATGTTGAATTTGAATCCAAGTCCACTCTTCATTTTCTTCGGCCTTTGTCTCAAATTCAACATTTATTGTGTCATTTTTGTCAATGTCAGCTATCTGAGTCCCATTGCCACTACCAGTGCCACTAGTACCAGCCTTTGGAATTGAAGTGTTGCACAACCTAGTACCTCTTCTTTCAAATGTGGAACTCTAGATTGCAAGTGCCCTTTCAAAAGGAAAATTTCTAACATTATATGCAGTTCCTTTCATCCTCAAGCAATTTTCCAAATTCTTGTCTAGTTTGTTTCTTCACTTTGATTTCAAAAACCCCAATGTACTGAAAACTCTCTCATCCTCCACCGACCCCACTATCATTGTTTGACATAAATTAGCAAGTTTGAAATATTCTAATATCGAACCACACACCATTTCACTCTGACCTAAGTTTGTCCAAACCTTTTTTATTGATCCCGGTTCAAATGCCTTATCCTTGCCTATGGATTTATATTGGTCCTTCATAGTTATTGCAAAATTCCTACATTATTTTCTATGCTTAGCTTCATCTAAAATTCATTCTATTTTCTACTCATTGTATGTTACAGTTTTTGAAAATTGTTCCATCAAGATTTTTACTTGAGAATGAAAATATGTTGGGTTATCTCGATTTTCCCAAAATTAAGGATACACAATACTCATGGCTTCAAGTATATCATGTTGAGGGAATCTTTCATGAATCTTTGAGGAAAGAGATTTTGCAATTTCTTTCAAATTATCACCAATAGATTTAACAATGCCTTGAAAATCTTCCATGTTAACAGCTACTTCTCTGGTAGAGTGCCTGGCTATCTTACATTGGTACATTTGTATCTCATATCCATGTAAAAAGATGCATAAGTGCCTGCTTGCATTAAACTGTAAATAATTATCGGGATCATTCAAATGAATAATTTTCTACCACATGAAATAATTTGGGTGATCTTGTGTTAAATCTAGATATAGATGATTGAGGGCCAATCATGTATGTTTACGTAGATTGGCATATTCATTAATATACATAGTTCTATCTGGGGCTTTCTTCACAAGCTCATTCATCACATCCAACATGGGGAGAAGACTAGTTAAAGTCAAGAGTGTCTCTATATCGCTTAACCTATGTAAGAGGTTAGGAGCTTTATCTATTGTGTTGTGATGCTTGTACATCACTCGAATCAAGGATTGATATTCTGAAAGAACTCGTTGCATTGGTTCATGTAGGGAGATCCATCTGGTATCGACATTCTTGAGAAGCTTGTTTCCTGGTGTTATTCCCTTAGCAAAATTTTGAAATTCTGTGAAATGTGTTGTGCATGTTTTGCACACGCCCCACTGTAGGCAGGGGCCCCCTTTTTTCTGCTCTTGATAGGCTACTTTGCTCCTGTCTTGCTTTGCGTGCCCCATTTCCAAGTCCAAATTGGTTATGTGCCATCAAATGATCAAATTCCCCTACCCAAATTCACCTACTTGGGGTATTCAAATCTACAGAGAAATAAAGTCCCCCATCCCCTTTCTGCCTTTTGTCTTGCTTTGGCTATTTCAGAGACATCTGTGGACCCCTGTCAGTCCAGTTTCCACATTTTTGGCTTTGGGGACAACTTTTTGGTGGATTTGGGATGTGTTTGGGGTGTTTCAATGAACTGCCAAGGTTTCATCAATGTTTCGTTAAGTTTCGAAACTTTTCCTCCAGAATTCCCTTCCTCCTTGGCTGTTTGGAAACATCTATGGACCTTCGTCACTCCCATTTCCTCATTTTTGACTTTGGGGTCACCCTTTTTTGGATCTAGGATGTGTTTGAAGTGCGTAAATGAATTGCCAAAGTTTCATCAATGTTCCATTAATTTTTGATGGTTTTGAAACTTTCCCTCTGAAATTCCCTTCCTCCTTGGCTGTTTGGAAACATCTGTGGACCCTCGTTGCTCCTGTTTCCTCATTTTTGGCTTTGGGGACAACTTTTTGGTGGATTTGGGATGTGTTTGGGGTGTTTCAATGAACTGCCAAGGTTTCGTCAACGTTCTGTTAAGTTTTGATGGTTTCAGAACTTTCCCTCCAGAATTCCCTTCATCCTTGGCTATTTGGAAACATCCGTGGACCCCCGTCGCTCCCGTTTCCTCATTTTTGACTTTGGGGTCACCCTTTTTTGGATCTGAGATGTGTTAGAAGTGCTTAAATGAACTTACAAGGTTTTGTCAAAGTTTGGTTAAGTTTGATTGGTTTTGAAGACCGTCCCCTTTTGTTGTTTTGGAACTTCGTGACCACCTCCCTTCGCGGCCTACGGGCCGACCTCCATTGGCGTTTCGAACTACACACATCTTAAGTGGCCATTTGGAACTTTCAGTGGCCACCTCCTTCCGGCCTCCCGGGCTCCAGCCCATTGGCCGTTTCCAGGGCTCTGCCTCTTTGTGGCCGTTTTGGAACTTCCGGCAGCCACTTCCCTTCCGGCCTCCGGAGCCTGGCCCCTCCGTGGCCGTTTCTGGGGCTCCGCCTCTCTGTGGCTATTTTGGAACTTTCGGTGGCCACCTCCCTTCCGGCCTCTGGAGCCTGGCCCCTCCGTGGCCGTTTTCGGGGCTCCACCTCTCCGTGGCCATTTTGGAACTTCCGGCGGCCACCTCCCTTCCGCCCTCCGAAACCCGGGTCCTCTGTGGCCATTTCTGGAAGTCCATCCCTCTTTGGCCATTTAGAACATCTAGTGGCCATCTCCTTCCCGTAGCCCTCTGGCTTCGGACCCTCCATGTGGCGTTTCGAGCTTTGTCTCTCATTCGGTTGTTTTGAACATCCGGAGCACGCCTCCTTCTCGAGCATTTTTGAATATCAGAGAGCCTCCCTTCTTCGGCTATTTTTTAACATCCGGGGAGCCTTCCCTTCTTCTCATTTTGTTTTGAACATCACGGGGCCAGCCTCCTTCCGGTTTGTTTTTTGAACGCGCGGGAATTTCGCTTCTTCTTTGGTACATTTTGGCTTCCTTCGGCTTTCTTCTACCATCTTTTCGCCCTCGGCACTAGCACCTTGAGCACACATTAGTGTTTATGGTCCAAATGAGCTCCAAATATGAATATCAAGATATTTTGATGATGCATGGATAGATCTAACAGGGAATTTGTAGGTTTGACTGACATTTTCCTTAACTCATGTATAAATGCACTTACGACACTTTGTGTTTGCAAGAGTCAAGAAGCCTTCCGTAGGTCTATCGAAGAGGCCTATTGAGGGAGTTGTCCTACCTTTTCCAGATGATGATGATTTCTAAGGAGCTTTCTGTCTGAATCAGGGGCCACCAATCCATTGATGCCAATCGTCGACGGACTCGTTTGATCAAAGGAAGAACACTGCAAGCACATCAAGCAAAAGACAACTTTCAGGCAGTTTTAGCTATAGTGAAAAGGGAAATTAGCTAAATGAAAAAATTGCTACAGTAACTGGCACTAGATGACAAATCGGGGAAAAGACAATGAATGTATTTTAAATTGTTAGATATTGTGGGGTAGGTGAAACCCTAATGTAATTGAATTTGGGCCTATTGTGCCCTCAGCACACATGCCCCGTTGGGAACGGGGACCCTCTTTTCTTTTGCCTTGTCGGGTCTGTCGAGGTTGCCTCATTTTGCGTGCCCCTCTTTTTTCACATTTTGCATGGTCAGTATTACCCTAAAGTTTCATCCTAAGATCGACTGTGGCTCCCCTTTTAAATTTTGGTGGCCTCCGGGGCCTTGTGCGTTCCTTGGGCCATTCGGGCTCTGGGGCGGCCCTGGGCCCCTTCGGGCCCGGGCCTCTGGGGTTCCCCTTTCGGGTTTCCCTCCTGCATTTGCCGCCCCGGTGGCGTTTCTGAGGCATCTTTCCACCTTCCGGAACCCGCCCAGCCGTTTGCTGTTCATTGTCCTTGCGGGTTTCCCAGCCCGTCTCTGCTCCTTCGGGCCCCGGGCTCCGGAAGTCCGAGTCCGGACTTCTGTCCCAGGATCGCCGTCCGTGACGGCAATCCTCCATCGGCCGCCCGTCCCTCGGGCTCCCGGTTCTTGTTTGCCGCCGCCGTCACCGAAGTGCAAAATCAAACGGCGGCGAACTCCTTGCGGCCGCCCGCCCTTCGGTCCCCGGGGTGTTGTTCGCCGCCGCTGTTCAAACAAAGTGCAAAATCTAACGGCGGTGAACTCTTCACTGCACTCCGCTATCCGGGCCCCGGCCGTTCCGTTGCCGCCATGGTCCGTGGTCACCTAAAGTATTAGCGGCGGCCGTTGTTGCGCAGCCTGCCGCCCGCCGGATCCCGAAGCCCTCGTCGCCGCCGCCGACTCGAATTTGAATCTCACCGACTTTTGGCGCGGACGTACGAGGCATTAAATGCAGCATTAATGACTAGTCGGGTATATAAACCGGGGTCCGCCAAAGTCTTTTTAACTTGCGAATTTTAGCGGATTGGAGCAGCGACCGAATTGGAGCCCACTGTAAACTGCACCATCACGATCATCGACCCCAGCATCGTTCCGTCAACTCTACCGGTGCATCCCATCATCGTCTCGCTTAGCGAGTTGGAGGTAGGCCATCCTCGTTCGCTCTCCCGTTATTTTTGATCATTTTGAGGATTTAACTGAATTAAAGAACAAAATTAAAATGGTCTAAAAAGAACACCCCCGCGTCGCGCCCAAAACCCATGTGTTCAAATTTGCCGAGGGCCATCAGAATCACCCTTACCGTCTCCCGGGACTTACCCTCGCCATGGGTGTTCTTCGCACAGTGCGAGGGATCCTGCCGGACCCGAAACCTCCTGTTGCCGCTGGAATCAGAATCACAATCCCCGACGGAGGTCCGCCCTTCCGGGCCCGGGCCTCTGGGTTTCCCGTCCCGGGCTGCCGCCTTGAATTTTCTGCCGTTTTAAACTTCAAAATCTCCCGACCACGGCCCTGCTTCCGCGTCCCCGCAAACTTCCGGGCCCAGCCGTCCGGAGTTCTGCCCCCGGAAGTCCGTGACATTTCCACCGTCCCTCGCGGCCAAACCCTCCCGGTTGCCCGACCTTCAGGCTCTGGGCTCGCTCTCACCGCCGCCGTCGCCCGAGCTATATTGAAATTTCCCGGCGGCCGTCTCCTCGCGGCGCCCCGGCCCCTGGGCCCCGGTTCCCCTTTCGCCGTCGCTGTCTATTCCTTCGCGGCGGCTGGCGTCCTCTGTCCCTCTGGATCCCGGGTCCCGGCTCCCCTTTCATCGCCGCTGTGCTAGTCATCGCCAAATACCCTCGGCGGCCCGTACCTCACGCCAATCCGCCTCCCGGGTCCCGGTGTCATTGACGCCGCCGTCACCTGTGGGTTGTCGTAGCCTACCGGCGGCCATCCCCTTGCATCCTCCCGCAGACCAGAGCCTGAACGTTACCTCACCACCGTCGCTGCGCCACGTCCAAATTGCTAGGGCGGCAAACCTCTTTCGGCTCCCCGCCCTCCAGGCTCTGGTCATCTCCTCGCCACCGCCTTTCAGAATGATCTAACAAGCACACGGCGGCCATCAGCTAGCAGCCTCCCGGCCTCCGGGTCCCGGTGCCCTGAATGACATGCAGTCTAAACTGTGAAACCAAACCTGTTTTCGGCCGTCCTTTTGCCTCCCGGGCTCCAGCTTCCGGACTTCCGCCGCCGAACTTCCGCCTGACGTCCGCCGCCACCGGCTTCCTTTGCCGGACTTCCTGCCAGCCTGAAACCCCCAGAGTTCCCCAGATCGATCCAAATCAAGCCCAATCGAGAATCTGACTTTGACCCACGTCTTAAATCAAGCCATTATTCATCATGGGTCTCTTAGAACATTAAAATCTGACCAGCGGGGGTATCCGGGAGCTTTCGGGCATATTTTCCCTTCCTGGCAGCATTCCTGCCAGGGAAGTCCGGCCCTCTGGGCCCGGATTGCTCTTTTGCCCTAAAGTGAAATCAATATCGTTAGAGAATTAAATTTATGATGCATTTGAATGGTTGGTTATATAATATGCTCGCAATACGTACTAACATTAATGTTTTCGGTGTTTTCTTGTGCTAACTTTGCCCTTTGCCTGCAAGATATATGGAATCGGCCGCAGGAACTTCAGGGGCCTCTACCGAAAGGGATAAGGGTAAGAAATCCGGAAGGGCCGCCCATGGGAAAGACGACAAAGACCAAATGAAGTTCCAATTTCAGGGTGAACCGCTCCAGTCAAAGGTTTCGACTGACTGGAAAGAGATCTCGGACACCAACATAGGCCAGGTGGACATAGATGAGTTCACCAAGAGGGTCAAGGTCGACCCTAAGACAAAGAATGCACGATTGATACGCCAAAGCAGAATCGCTAAAGCTGCTGGCTTCCCGCCGTCTCTAATAGCACCTGAGCTGGTAATGGCTTGCCGAGAAGCCTATCAGACGGATACCTGGACAATCGTAGACAAAGAAGGGAATATCCTTGCCGACATATCTCCGGAAGGAATTAGAAAAACATTCCACATTCCGACATTCCCACATATGCAAGTCCCCACTTTGGAGCAATGTCAGGCGGCATGGGATGCCAATCCATTGAACATCAAGAAGTCAATCAACATTTACTGGTTGAAGGAGAAGCAGGGCAGCGCTGCAAAAGTTCCCCAAGAGCTGTTCCGCAGCGATTTTCAAGAAGACTATCACGACTTGGTGACTATGCTAAGCCGAGTCATGGGCCTCCCAGCAGCCGCCTACTTCCAGGAGTGGATGACTTACTACATTGAGTAGATCATACAAGGAAATGAAGATGTGAAACCAAGATCTCGTTTGACTGGGGGAGTATCATCAGCAACTGCTTCCACAAGCAGTTCGTAAATGTTAAGAAGAGCAACAAGTTTTATATGACCTCATACCTGGTGTACTCGTTAGCGAATAAGAGGCAATATAGTGGGCTCTTCATGGTGCCGAATGGAGATCACAAACGAGGGCTTAAGCCTTTTGACCGGTACCCTCAGCTACAATACCGCTACTTCAAAAAGGAGTACTGCCGGATTAATGATGCCTTCATAGGCCATATTATCAGGTTGATAGCCAGGGACTTCGAGAGAAGGGTATCTCACAGCGCCAGGGCACTCCTGAAGGAGTATGCCTTCTTATACATTCAGTTCCCTAAATTTACTTACATCCATGCCCAGGGATTCACGGAATAGCCGAACAAGCTGCCCAGATACCCAAATGATAGGATTATTCTCCTGGAGCTTTCCTGGCAGCTCCAACATATTCAGGCAGTTTTCAGCCAGAAACACATAGCAGGGATCCCCTATCC
The DNA here is from genome assembly GCA_007258455.2 of Sequoia sempervirens. NCBI lineage: Eukaryota > Viridiplantae > Streptophyta > Pinopsida > Cupressales > Cupressaceae > Sequoia > Sequoia sempervirens. The sequence continues at coordinate 187,352 of VDFB02255897.1, read as the reverse complement.
CATGATCCTCGGCTAGGGCTAGTATCGACTGCAAACATCTCAATGCGCCGGCAACTCAGAAAAGGAACTCAGGGAATACAACTTTGAATGGTACACGGCCCGCCCACGAATGGACCCCCACGGCCACGTCAGGAAGGCGCTAGGGCCGGCATACGCCCACCTGTACCATGTTGAAGATTTCTGGGCAGATTGTAGAGATGATAAGGAGGTCCGCCACAGACACTACATGCGAATGACGGTGCAGTTCTTAAGGAGAATACAGCTGTTTCCGGTACTAGACCAACTTGAGGAAGATGAATCCACCCTGGTGCACCCGAGGTACCCTGCGGTTTTTGACCTGGCGATCCCCTCCATCAACTGGGATGAACAAGAGGTCGAGGACCTGGATATTATCACAAAGCCAATTATAACTCGCACCAAGGAGTGGGTTGATGGGCAAGTGGAACAACTAAAGCAACAGGGGGTAACTCTAACATACGAGGCACTCAAAAGCGGGCCGAGCACCATGGAGGACGTTGCTGCCTCTCCATCAGCCGGTGAGACTTCCAAGTCTCCCCCCATCACCAGGTCACGGAAGAGAAAAGAGGCAGAAACAACACAGTCTGGGGGCCCCGAAGAACAAGCAACAAAGGATACGGGAGGCTCATCTCCCAAGAAGCTCAAAAGGACATTAATCACAACAGAGGTGCAGCCTCCATTGCTCCTTCCTCCCCCGACTGGTGTGTTGCCCCCCTCTCAGGCCGTAGCCGCCTCATCCCCACAAGCGGTGGACATTTCTGTCCACCTTGCCTCTTCGCCCCCGGCAGGGTCTATAGTCAATATTGACTCTTCCTCGAGCATGACCACTTCCCCTTCCTCTACTGCTGCCATGTCACCCATCACCTCGCTACCTCTGGCAATAATACCATCGCCTGTTCCCCTTTCTATCATGCCCGAGGCTATTACGCGGCACCTGCAGAGTCTCCCTCCTGAGCTCTCGCAGCTTTTAATGGACCCTGCTCTCCAAGCTGCCCTCGCCCAAGCCCTCGCAACAGCTCAGCCATCGCAACCGCCGACAGGTCCGCCAGCCATAGAGGCCACCATGCAGATTGCCAAAGAGATGGAGGAGTTAGAGCAGGAGGCTTTAAAGCCTATGGAGGAGGAGGCCGATGACTATTACGAGCAACCCGAACATGAGCATAGAACCATTGATGAGGTTGCTTATGAGGAAGAAGAGACGGACTCCTCCGAGGGCGGGGATGGAGAGGATGGCTCAGGCACCGGGAAAATTATTCAGATTTTTGATGAGGATGTTGGAGAAGGGGCAGAACCATCGCCACGTGGTGAAGAGGGACATCCACTAGAGGGGCAGCCTGAAAAGGATATCACTGAGGCAGAGACCCACATGGTAGGGAGCCCCGAGCCTGAGGCTGCTAAGAAGAGAAAAGAAGAAGAGGCAGCAAAAGAATAGGATCTCACTCAGATACTGACCACAGACGCACCCGTCAAAAGCCTCGTGTTCTATCAAGACTCTGACGAGGAGGAGGATGCTGCCAAGGAAAAGGAAGAACTTAAAAAGGAAAAGGAGGCAGAGGTCTTGCCTCTGACTAGGATGGGTGAAGGCAGCCATGGTACACTTAAGGATAAATCCGCCATGCCCGACTGGCTGGAAAAGCAGCTCGAAAAGACTACTCTTGTCCCGAGCGACCCGAGGTCGAGATTGGAAGCCATCTTGGCTCGATCTCTAGCCACAACAAAGAAGGAGAAGAAGCCTAAGGTCTGTTCCAGGATAACCATGGATGCTTCTGGCTCCCGGGCTGCACAAGTAGCAACGCCAACTGTTGGCCAGACCGGAGTAAGCTACAATATCTCCACGATCGACCTAGGGATAGCCACCAGGGAACAGAAGGTCGGACATCTGGAGGAGTCAGTGGCTACGGTGGTGCACCTGATTAAGCAGGATAAGATCACCAAAGATGAGCTAAAGGCACAGGTTGCTGCCCTAACCGACTACATCCAGCAGTGGTCTTCAATAGACGACCTCCCCACTACCTCGATGGCCACGCCACAGCTACTCTCCAAGGAGCAGATAGATAAGCTGGAGAGGAGGAAAAACTTAGAGAAGACCACGGAGGACTGGTTCCAGCAGGTTGCGAAGGTCAGAAACGTAGGGATCGGCTTGGCTGTGCAGATAGCCAACAAGTTCCTAGACTTGATCCAGTCCTTGGAAGGCACGAGGAAGCTTTGCACCAACTTCCCTGTGATCTATGACTCTGCCTTCCCGAAGGTTGAGGCCATCCTTCAAATGCCAGAAAGCACGTGGGAAGAAAAGCTAGAACTGAAGAAGGAGGATCACTGGTTGGTTGACGTATGGCGCAAAGACCTCATCAACCGTAAAGAGAGGATGGAACAAATCCAAGGCAGAATAGATCCAGATATTGCGTGGATCAAGGAGATCCGAGCAGAATGCACCGAGTACCTCAAGCTAATGACGGGCCATGATATGCCCACGGTGCAATTAGATGCGGAAAAGGTCAGGTCATATTTTGAAGAACGAATGAAGGACGGGACTGCCGGAGATATCACAACGGACTTCTTGAGTTTCGCTGCCCATGCCTTCGATAGATCAGAGCTCTTCAGAGATCAGGGCTCAAAGTATGACGAGGATTGGAAGCGGCTGGAAGAGAATGCCAAAGAATGGAGCTACCAGGCGTTGAGATGTGAAATCCTCGATATAGACAAGCTCCAAGCCGTGATCCTCAAGCATATTGAACACGCAGCCTCCGAGGAGCAACCAGACAGCCCAGCCGAGGAAGAAGACTTCCCAGAAGAGTAGCTACAGCCAAAGGAACAGCAATTAGCTACAAGACGAAAATGCAAATAGTGTCATCCACTAGATGACAAAATAGGGAAAAGACAAAAGATGTTTTTTAATTGTAAATCTATTTGGGGTAGGTGAAACCTTAATTTGTAATGAATCGTGGCCACACAATGGAAATGAATCTTGGCCATTCATTTGGTTTTTTGGAAACTATAAATAGAGCACTCCCCTCATTTGCAAAAGTGAGAGTTGAGTTGTTGTAAAGACATGCTGCTGAAATATATGAGAAATAGCATTGACTTGGTGCATTTCCTTGTTTTCTCTTATGTTAATTGATTCATTTCTCCAATCTTATATGTTAGCTTAGGTCTCTTTGCTGTTTAGTTGGCTGTTCATGTTATTTTGATAATTTTAGGAATGTTGTTGGTTATTCATGTTATTTTGATAATTTTAGGAATGTTGTTGGCTGTTCATGAAAATTCCTGCTTTGTTGATGATCCCTTAGTCCATACTTTTTATTGTTTGCTGAAGGTAGATAGCTTTGCAAAGTTAGCCTGGACTTGATTTAAGCTGCCTCAAACACTTATCTTTAGTTCATACATATATGTGGTGGATGAAGGATAAAAATCTGCAGCCCTTAGAAGATTGCACGATTCCCATGATACTGTGAAATCCCTGGTTAAGTGGGATATTGTTTTGAAGGAATTGTCCATTGCAGGGACTCCATTATCACTGTTCGCAGCAAGCTTTAAGCTTAGGAACTTTTCTTCCCCTTCGCTCTTTTTTCACTTTCTTTAGAAACTGAACAACACTAAGGTTCATTGCACTTTATAAAGTCAAATCTAACGATTAGATGGAGTTTGAGACTGCTGTTTGAACCTACAGCTAAGACATAACTGCTTTCATGCTAAAAACTCTTTTTTCAAAAATCCAACTTCATGCTTCGTGCCCATACTTTGTGTTTCTGTAAGGCCGCCTTGTGATTCCAGTAAATCACATCAAACTACTGAGGTATCTTAGCATTGTTATGACCTGACACCCGAGAGACCTTGGGATAGTGTTCTGCAATTCGATTGTGGGAGATTGTCTTTCAAGAGAGGTAGTGCATCTACGCACTGCCTGTGTTGAGAAGTGAATAAAAACACCATCAACAGAACTGGCACTAGAAGGAGGGTCGCGGTCGGAATACTAAGCTGCGGGATAAAGCGATGCTGGATCGGATCGGATCATTCTCCCCAGAAAGGTTTCAAAGGATTCTACGATCAGCACCAAACAAGGGAGAATTTGAAGAATTGCAGCCTCCCGCGAGGGAAAAACGAGCACAAGGAAGCAGCTTCATCTCTTCCTCTCTTCCATCTGCTTCCATTTCACCTCCACCTTCACTCGGCTGGCCTTCATCTCCCACCCAACCGTCTCAAACAGCATTTGCACATCTTCCTTCCGGCAGCCAGGGGTTCGCTCCCCTCCTGGCCCTTTCAACACAAAGCACAGTTCAGGCAGCCATAGCTCAAGGGCAGCCTCAAATTGTGGTTGTATTGCCAATACAGCCCCAAATCCCTGTTCTCCAACAGCAAGTGCCACCTCCGCCTCCCCTCATGGCTTGGCTTGTGCATAACCCTTCGCCGATACACTTTGCTGTTTACAATGATATGCCCAAGAATCTGGAGGGTTTTTTTTCAAAATTCCATCCACGTGATATGTAAAGAATAGCTGAAGAGCATATCAAGATATTCGAAATGGCGATTACCAAAATGCAGGTGGGTCATGAGGACGTGGCGTGTCGCCTTTTTCCGCATTCGTTGGGAGAAGAGGCTTTCTACTGGTACATCAATCTGCTGCAGGGATCGATCACCTCGTGGACCCTGATGAAGAATTCTTTCCTACAAAAGTACAAGATTTCTGTCAACCTCGCTGACCTTTACCAGCAGTTCATGTCCATAAGAAGGGAGGTCAACGAAACCATTGGCTCCTTCAATGATCGCTTCCATCGGGCTCACATGAGGCTTCAGGATCCATACCTCCATAATGATGCGGCTGCTTTGCTGGTCTACTACGCAGCCTTGGATAACCTCACAGCGGCGTTGGTAAAAAGGATGCGCCCGCCGCCTGCTACTTTACTGACCGCCTATGCGGAGTCTGTCATTGCAAGTTCGGATTTGGGACAAAACATATCAGGCCCGCTGCCCTCTTTGGGGCCCGTTGCCCACCCAATGCAAATTCAGGGGCTCAATCAGGCATTTGCTCACCAAACTCCTCTCATGAACCAGGTGCCACAATTGTCTATGGTGCCGCATCCGGGGCAGCCGTTGAATTATGCGCCTCCCGCAACATCTTACTTGCAGCCCCAGCAGCAGTACAGCTATTCTCAAATAGCTCCACAGCAGCAAACATATTCCCAACAGCCCCAGGCACCGTTGCACTTATCAGGACCGGATTTTCCTCGGGCTTATCAAAATCAGCCAGCGGCCCCACCCGCGTTTCTCTAAAATCTAGCCCCATCGCCTGGAGGTGCAGCCGAGAAGGACAAGCTAGAGGAGCTAACCAAAATGATTAAGAAGATGTCCACAGAGATGACGCATCTGAAGAACCAGAATAATCAGCTGCAGGCCTCCCAACGCAACTTTCAGGCCAATCTCAATAGGGACAGTCGGGAGTCTCGAGACAATAGAGACAATAGAGATAACCAGGAAGCAGGCACCTCCTCGGGGCAGAATTATGAGAGGGGGCAGAATTCCAATCAAAACACAGAAAGAAGACCTTCCCAGAGGCAAAACCGCACATGAAACACCAGGCCCAACAACGGTGGTGTCCCCACGCCATTCGATCAACCGGCAGGCAATGACAGAACATCCTAGCGGTGTGTATCTGGCCGAGGCGGCTTTGTCCGAATGGTGCTGACTTCACAAAACCAGCAGGCATTCTGAGCTGGACTATCCTGAATTCCAGGCGGCTGCTGAGATCTTCCAAGTAGAGGTACAGAATGCTGTCGATAATGCCAACTGTAGGGACATCGTCCCATCGGAACCCTACGATTCCTCATGTTTGGTGGTCAATCAGGCGCTGTTTCCACGAGGAGACCGCAACAAGCCCGAGCTAGAGCCCACCCCCATCGAGGATGAGAAAGCGCAAGAGGTAAGCAACGAATCAGCCTTAGCTCAGCTTTTTGATTCGGTAGATAACGGTCCAGTGGATGAAGAAGAGCCATTTGTGGATGAGGTCCACATGTTCCATCAGCGGTCAAGTCCCTATTTCCTTAGGAATAGGCAAGCCGGCGGACCCTTCACCACTTCTACTCCACCAAACAACTTCGCCACCCCGCCTGATCCAAATGCTAGCAATAACCCAGGGCTCCCTCATATACCCGCCCAATATCTCAACAAGAACCAATCCCAAAACCCAGCGCAAGGTCAGCCTCAGAGCCAAACCCAAAATCTGCCTGGGCAAACCAAGAGTCAAACCCCTAGTTCTCCCATAGGCCAAGCTTTTAGCTCTGAAATCGAGCAGATGGGTGAATATGTGGCAGAAGAGTTCAAGAAGGTCAAAATTAGTTTGTCGGCCTTCGAATTGCTCAAGGTTCCTGCCATGAGGCACGCCTTTTTCAGGGTTCTAAATGGGACTCCCTCATCTAGCACGACACAAGAGACCCCGGTCAAGAGGGTAACCTTTGAGGAGCCCAGGAAAGAACAAGAGATACAGGACAACACCGGAAGAAGGAATCATATGCCCATGAATCAGTCGGCTGGCAGATACACTGAAAAGGAGCCAGAGAGGGCTGGTAGACAGCCTCCCAAGGACCAACAATTTAAACAAACCAAGGATACAGGCAGTGACAGGAACAAAGGCCAAATAGCTCAAATGGACACACCCGTCGGTATCCTCCAAGGGAGACCGGAAACTCCCCCGTTCCTGACTACTATTAGGGTCTTTGGCAAGAATTTGCACAACTGCCTGCTCGATTCAGGCGCGTCTACCAATGTTATGCCCTTAGCCGTGTGCAAGGCTCTTGGCATCACCCCCACGCCTTCAAAGAGAAAGGTCACCCAACTCGACAAAACAGAGATTAATATCGTGGGCGAAATAAACTGCATCCCCATGCAAATCGCTGCGGACCCCCGAATACAACAGGTTGTGGACATCCAAGTGGTAGACATACCTGATGCCTATGGAATCATTCTGGGGAGAGAGTTCACCAAGGCGCTGAACGGATACACTGCCACCGACTTGTCTCACTTGTGGCTACCGTGGAAGGGACTGCCAAATCAAATTCCTATTGACCGTGAACCCCGGATGAAATATATGATCACGGAATACAATAATCTTAGCGAGGTGCTGTTCGCAGAGACTGACTTAGGGAATTACCGCCCTTTTTCTTACCAAAATGAGCTTGAGCTTCAGGAAGAACGAGCAGATGAGGTATTGCTGGTATTGTGCAGTCCCTCAGCAGGCTCCGAGCAAATGCCCCCAGATGAAGAAATGTTCGCAGAAGCTGACGATGAGCTGGATAAAGATGACAACTGGGGATTGCTTGATGGCTTCCAGGAGTTTATGGAAAAATGTGCAAGAGATCAGCTCAGCCTAGGAGCTAGGATGAATTTCCAAGACCTATTATTGTCGAATTGGTGTAGGGTCCACAACGCTGCTCACTCCGAGTTCGACTGTTGCTTATGCCGAGCAGCAGTGGAGCATGTTAAGAAAGTCGCTGCTCCTCCGACGGAAACACCAAAGGAGGCATCGCCCGGATCACCTGCCGATCGTTGCCTCGATCCGGAAAGCCTTCCTAAGGTCACTAGGCCCGCTGCCCAGCCAAAAGAGAACGAAGACTCAATCAAACCCGAGGATACAAAATCCTCTGAGTGCTGGACGCTCCGGTTTGATGGATCAAAATCAAGACAAGGAGCTGGAGCAGGAATCGAACTCATCAGTCCGACGGGTAAGACATTTCTTGCTGCCCATCGATTACAATTTTATTACACCAATAACGTGGCAGAATACGAGGCCTTGGTCCTTGGCCTTCTTATGGCCTTGAGGAAAAATGTGAGAGTACTGCAAGTCTTCAGGGATTCTGCACTTGTGGTTAAGTAGGTCAGGAGATTGTACTCCTGCCATGATCGAAGACTCGCCAATTACAGACACAGGGTGTGGGATCTCTTAGAAGGCCTAGATGCGGTCAACATACAATTGATCCCTCGTGCTCAGAATCGCACAGCTGATGCCTTGGCCCAAGTAGCCAGCACGTTATAGCCCCTCTCTTTGTCAGGGCTCAAGAAGTTCACGGTTGAGCTGACATCTACGCCGTCGGTCCCGGACAATGTCACCCACCTGCAAGTTTTCAATGATGATAAGCATATACTCCAGTTCATCACAAGCTCTGACATCTTTGCTGCCCAAATAATCGATGAAGCTGATCCAAGGAGGCTGAATTAGACATAGAAGGGGTTATCAATCTGAAAACCAACACGATCCCCAGAGGCATGGTTCAGCTGGAGCGTGTATTCGACCTGGATCAGATTAGGGATCAGGATCGACAAACAAAAAAGGAGGCTATAAGCAGCCAGTGCAATGTTCACAACTTGGGAACGGCCGAGGATGCCAAGAATGTTTTTATTGGAAAAATATGCACGCCTGAAGAGAAGAAGGGGATCACGGATGCCTTGCGCAGATATCTTGACGTGGTGGCATGGAGTTACGAAGACTTGAAAACATACGACACCTCTGTCATCACGCATACCATCCCTCTAAAGACTAAGGTGAGGCCATTCCGTCAGCGGCAGCGCCCTATTAATGCCCTGCTAGAACCTATTGTTTACAAGGAGGTGCAAAAATTACTTTCAGCAAAGATCATCTTTCCCGTTAGACATTCCACGTGGGTGGCTAACTTGGTCTCGGTCATAAAAAAGAATGGAGAGATCAGATTGTGCGTGGATTTCTGTAATCTCAATCGCACCTCAGAAAAGGACAACTATCCGGTGCCTTCACTGGATGAAGTGCTGCAAATTGTCAATGGCTCCTAGATGATGTCGTTCCTCGACGGATACTCCGGGTATAATCAAGTAAGGGTGCAATATGAGGATCGCCATAAGACTGCGTTCACCACTAAGTGGGGGACATTCGCGTACAGGAGAGTGCCGTTTGGGCTCATCAATGTCGGCGCCACTTTCCAACGTGTCATGGATATCGCTTTCAAGGACCTGATCGGCAAATGTATAATCATCTATATGGATGATTTGACCGTATTCTCCAAGAAGCGAGGTGATCATGTCTCCGACCTATGCAAAGTATTTCAGAGATGCTGGGAATTCAGGGTTTCTCTCAACCCCAAGAAGTGCATTTTTGGAGTGACCGAAGGCAGACTACTCGGACACATCATCTCAGAGCAAGGAATTTCCATTGATCCTGAACGCATTGAGTCGCTACTCAAGATTCAGCCCCCGGGCAGCAAGAAGGAATTAAAGTCTTTCTTCGAAAAGATTAATTTCGTCCGGAAATTCATCACCGGCTTCGCGGAAATAGTCAAACCTCTCAATGCCATGCTCAAGCAAGACGCTAAAGTTGAATGGACGCCAGAGGCCAAACAATCCTTTGAGGAGATCAAACGGGCCATTGCTGAGGCGCCTGTGTTGGTCAGTCCAAATTATCTGAAGCCGTTCTATATCTATTCATTTGCTTCGGAGCATTCTTGTGCCAGTATGTTGACCCAAAAGGATGACGAAGGAAACGAGCACCCGATCACCTTCATGAGCGCCCCCCTCAAAGATGCTGAATTGCGTTACCACAACATAGAAAAGCAGGCGTACGCTCTTGTTAGGGGAGTAAAGAAATTCAGACACTACATTTTACGCAACAAGGTGTTCGCAATCGTCCCTGACCCAGCAGTCAAAACGCTTCTCATGCAAAACGAGTTGGGCGAACGGAGGGCCAAGTGGGTCACCCTGCTCCAAGAATATGATATGGAGATCCAACCAATGAAATTGGTAAGAGGGCAAGCACTCACCCGTACAATGGCCGAAACAGCAACAGAGGCCAGACCTGAACTCACGGTACAGCAATATCAGCTTGAAGATGTCTCCCCGGGAGAGTGGTACCAAGATGTCGTTTATTTTCTGCTCAATCATAAGAGTCTGTCGCATTTGCAAGGAGTTCAGAAGAGGGCCCTCAGATTGAAAAGCAACGGTTATATGTTGCAGGGGTCCATTCTCTATAAGAAGAATCATGAGGGCATTTATTTAAGATGCCTCGGCAAGGAGGAAGCAGAACGCATTCTGAGAGAGTTTCATGATAAGTTTGGTACGGGCCATGGCTCGGGTTCTTCTACAGCCCATCAGATATTAAGGGCAGGGTACTATTGGCCGACTGTCTTCAAAGATGCCCATGGCCATGTTCGTTCATGCCATACGTGCCAGACTGCTGCCACTAGGGAGAGGAATGCTGCTGTCCCACTGCAGCTCGTGTTGGAGGTAAGGCCTTTTGCACAGTGGGGTCTCGACTTCATCGGTCCGATAAGCCCTCCATCATCTGCGAGACACAGGTACATTCTAACCACTACTAATTATTGTACTAGATGGACAGAGGCAATAGTTTGTAAGCATTGTACAACTGAAGTAGTTACTGATTTCTTAGAAAGCTTCATTTTAAATCGCTTTGGTTGTCCGTATGCTCTAGTATGTGACAATGGACCTGCCTTCGCTTCTTTAAAATTTGCTAGCTGGGCGTTTGACTATGGGATTGCCCTCAAATTTTCATCCAATTACTATCCTCAGGGCAATGGCCTTGCCGAGTCCACCAACAAAAACTTAATTACCGTGATAAAAAAACTGCTAGATAGGAATCCCAAGGACTGGCATACCCAACTCCGTTTCGCACTTTGGGCTGATCACACCCGCCATAAGGCTGCCCTTGGTGATTCCCCATTCCACCTTGTCTATGGTCTCGAGCCAATATTTCCCATCCACCTGAAAATTCTGACTCTTCAGTTCATCAACAATTTTTATGAAGGAGGAGATCGTAGGGAAGCTCGTTCAGCTGAACTTTTACATTTAGAGGAAGTCCGAGACCGCGCAATAGAAAATTTTGCCAAGCATTAGGGCGTAGTAAAGAGATGGTTCGATCGCCGAGCCAAAATCAAGGCCTTTAGGATTGCAGATTTGGTCCTATATTGGGACAAGGCCCACGAAAAGAAAGGGGGACACAATAAATTCGACAAGCTCTGGCTTGGCCCCTTTTAGATAGCTGAGATTTTGGGAGATAATGCCTTCCGCTTGAAAAACTTAACCGGTGAAAACGTCCCGTTGCCAGTCAACGGGCAGCACCTTAAGCATTATTTCCAAGCTTGAGCTCCTTTGAGCTCTTCGCTGTAAATACCTGTGCATAGGTTAGAATAGTTGCTTTCTTGCTTGTTGCATTTTGTTCGCGTCGTTGTTTGCTTTCTCCCTCCTGATAGTTTTGTTTGGAGAGAGGTTTCCCGCTCCTTTGTGGTGGCCATGCTTGCCTAACAAGCGGTTCACTCTGCTGTCCGTTCTTCGTGTTCTCTGGCTAAACATTCACTCTAGACTATCGGTCTTTGCAGAGCTGTCCGTGAATGATTTCCCTGTCTGAATTCTGCTCAGAACTTGACCCTTCACCGGATCTTCTTACCCACATCTTGAATCTTGCACGAATTACATAATAATAAATTCTGAAGGACCGTGCTGTGGTTGTCACGACACCCAAGTAAGTGAAAAATCTTAAGTCTACTCCAGTGACCACTACAGTCTCAAACCCATTGTAGGCTTCACTGCTTACCCGGTCGAGCTAAACAGTAAAAGAGAAATGAAATATCAAAGCAAAAAAGAAGAGAAAAGAAACTCTGGAAAAAGAAAATAAACGACCGTATGGGTGTTTGGATAACTCTACCGGGGCTATGGACGCCCAGCCGGCAGTAGAGCAATATCCATGAGATTGTAGCGACAACTCCGTCGGGGCTATGGACGCCTGACTAGCAGCGGGGCAATGTCCAAGTTACTTTTGGTGTTAGGCAACTTATGTAGCTCACTTGGTTCGAGTAATAACCTTGGTTACTATCCCTAGGAAAGGAATGAACTCACTCTACACACACTTTCGAGATGTCATGTAAGCTGACCCAATTAAGGATCTCGCTCTCCCGGATTCATCCTTGGAAGCCGTTTCTGGTCTGCGAAACCAGAGATTCTGGGTCCTGAATGAATATTTATCCCTAGAACGCTCCGGAGCGTTCTCCAGCGGAGTCGCCATTTGTTGTGCCCTCAGCACACACGCCCCGTTGGGAATGGGGACCCTCTTTTCTTTTGCCTTGTCGGGTCTGTCGGGGCTGCCTCGTTTTGCGTGCCCCTCTTTTTTCACATTTTGCATGGTCGGTATTACCCTAAAGTTTCATCCTAAGATCGACCGTGGCTCCCCTTTTAAATTTTGGTGCCCTCCGGGGCCTTGTGCGTTCCTTGGGCCGTTTGGGCTCTGCGGCGGCCCTAGGCCCCTTAGGGCCCGGGCCTCCGGGGTTCCCCTTTCGAGTTTCCCTCCTGCATTTGCTACCCCGGCGGCGTTTTCGAGGCATCTTTCCGCCTTCCGGAACCCGCCCAGCCGTTTGCCGTTCGTTGTCCTTGCAGGTTTCCCGGCCGGTCTCTGCTCCTTCGGGCCCCAGGCTCCGGAAGTCCGAGTCCGGACTTCCGTCCCAGGATCACCGTCCGCGACAGCGATCCTCCATCGGCCGCCCGTCCCTCGGGCTCCCAGTTCTTGTTCGCCGCCACCGTCGCCGAAGTGCAAAATCAAACGGTGGCGAACTCCTTGCGGCTGCCCGCCCTTCGGTCCCTGGGGTGTTGTTTACCGCCGCCGTTCAAACAAAGTGCAAAATCTAACGGCGGCGAACTCTTCACTGCACTCCACTATCCGGGCCCCGGCCGTTCCGTCGCCGCCGTGGTCCGTGGTCTCCTAAAGTATTAGCGGCGGCCGTTGTTGCGCAGCCTCCCACCCGCCGGATCCCGAAGTCCTCGTCGCCGCCGCCGACTCGAATTTGAATCTCACCGACTTTTGGTGCGGACGTACGAGGCATTAAATGCAGCATTAATGACCAGTCGGGTATATAAACCGGGGTCCGCCGAAGTCTTTTTAACTTGCGAATTTTAGCAGATTGGAGCAGCGACCGAATTGGAGCCCACTGCAAACTGCACCATCGCGATCATCAACCCCAGCATCGTTCCGTCAACTCTACCAGTGCATCCCATCATCGTCCCGCTTAGCGAGTTGGAGGTAGGCCATCCTCGTTCGCTCTCTCTTTATTTTCGATCATTTTGAGGATTTAACTAAATTAAAGAACAAAATTAAAATGGTCTAAAAAGAACACCCCCGCGTCGCGCCCAAAACCCATGTGTTCGAATTTGCCGAGGGCCATCGGAATCACCCTTACCGTCTCCCGGGACTTACCCTTGCCATGGGTGTTCTTTGCACAGTGCGAGGGATCCTGCCGGACCTGAAACCTCCTGTCGCCACCGGAATCAGAATCAAAATCCCCGATGGAGGTCCGCCCTTCCGGGGCCGGGCCTCTAGGTTTCCCGTCCCGGGCTGCCGCCTTGAATTTTCTGCCGTTTTAAACTTTAAAATCTCCCGGCGACGCCCCTGCTTCCGCGTCCCCACGACCTTCCGGGCCCGGCCAGCCAGAGTTCTGCCCTCGGAAGTCCGTGATGTTTCCACTGTCCCTCGCGGCCAAACCCTCTCGGCTGCCCGACCTTCGGGCTCCGGGCTCGCTCTCATCGCCACCGTCGCCCGAGCTGTATTGAAATTTCCCGGCGGTCGTCTCCTCGCGGCGCCCCGGGCCTCGGGCCCCGGTTCCCCTTTCGCCGTCGCTGTCTATTCCTTCGCGGCGGCCGGCGTCCTCTGTCCCTCCGGATCCCGGGTCCCGGCTCCCCTTTCATCGCCGCTGTGCTAGTCATCGCCAAATACCCTCGGCGGCCCGTACCTCACGCCAATCCGCCTCCCGGGTCCCGGTGTCGTTGACGCTGCCGTCGCCTGTGGGTTGTCCTAGCCTACCGGCAGCCGTCCCCTTGCGTCCTCCCGCAGACCGGAGCCCGAATGTTACCTCACCACCGTCGCTGCGCCACGTCCAAATTGCTAGGGCGGCGAACCTCTTTCGGCTCCCCGCCCTCCGAGCTCTGGTCATCTCCTCGCCGCTGCCTTTCAGAATGATCTAACAAGCACACGGCGGCCATCAGCTAGCAGCCTCTTGGCCTCCGGGTCCCGGTGCCCTGAATGACGTGCGGTCTAAACTGTGAAACCAAACCTGTTTTCGGCCATCCTTTTGCCTCCCGGGCTCCGGCTTCCGGACTTCCGCCGCCGGACTTCTGCCTGATGTCCGTCGCCGCCGGCTTCCTTTGCCGAACTTCCTGCCGGCCTGAAACCCCCGGAGTTCCCCAGATCGATCCAAATCAAGCCCAATCGAGAATCTGACTTCGACCCACATCTTAAATCAAGCCATTGTTCATAATGGGTCTCTTAGAACATTAAAATCTAACCAGCGGGGGGTATCCGGGAGCTTTCAGGCGTATTTTCCCTTCCTGGCAGCATTCCTGCCAGGGAAGTCCGGCCCTCCGGGCCCGGATTGCTCTTTTGCGCTAAAGTGAAATCAATATCATTAGAGAATTAAATTTATGATGCATTTGAATGGTTGGTTATATAATATGCTCGCAATACAAACTAACATTAAAATTTTCGGTGTTTTCTTGTGCTAACTTTGCCCTTTTCCTGCAGGATATATGGAATCGGCCGCAGGAACTTCAGGGGCCTCTACCGAAAGGGATAAGGGTAAGAAATCCGGAAGGGCCGCCCATGGAAAAGATGACAAAGACCAAATGAAGTTCCAATTTCAGGGTGAACCGCTCCAGTCAAAGGTTTCTACTGACTGGAAAGAGATCTCAGACACCAACATAGGCCAGGTGGACATAGATGAGTTCATCCAAAGGGTCAAGCTCGACCCTAAGACAAAGAATGCACGATTGATACGCCAAATCAGAATCGCTAAAGCTACTGGCTTCCCGCCGTCTCTAATAGCACCTGAGCTGGTAATGGCTTGCCAAGAAGCCTATCAGACGGATACCCGGACAATCGTAGACAAAGAAGGGAATATCCTTGCCGACATGTCTCCGAAAGGAATTAGAAAAACATTCCACATTCCGACATTCCCACATATGCAAGTCCCCACTCTGGAGCAGTGTCAGGCGGCATGGGATGCCAATCCATTGAACATCAAGAAGTAAATCAACGTTTACTGGTTGAAGGAGAAGCGGGGCAGCGCTGCAAAAGTTCCCCAAGAGCTGTTCCGCAGCAATTTTCAAGAAGACTATCACGACTTGGTGACTATGCTAAGCCGAGTCATGGGCCTCCCAGCAGCTGCCTACTTCCAGGAGTGGATGGCTTACTACATTGAGTAGATCATACGAGAAAATGAAGATGTGGAAACCAAGATCTCGTTTGACTGGGGGAGTATCATCAGCAACTGCTTCCACAAGCAATTCGTAAATGTTAAGAAGAGCAACAAGTTTTATATGACCTTGTACCTGGTGTACTCGTTGGCGGATAAGAGGCAATATAGTGGGCTCTTCATGGTGCCGAATGGAGATCACAAATGAGGGCTTAAGCCTTTTGACCAGTACCCTCAGCTACAATACCGCTACTTCAAAAAGGAGTACCGCCAGATCAATGATGCCTTCATAGGCCATATTATCAGGTTGATAGCTGGGGACTTCGAGAGAAGGGTGTCTCATAGCACCAAGGCACTCCTGAAGGAGTATGCCTTCTTATACATTCAGTTCCCTAAGTTTACTTACATCCGTGCCCAGGGATTCACGGAATGGCCGAACAAGCTGCCTAGATACCCAAATGATAGGATTATTCTCCTAGAGCTTTCCCGGTAGCTCCAACATATTCAGGCAGTTTTCAGCCAGAAACACATAGCAGGGATCCCCTATCCCATGATCCTCGGCCAGGGCCAGTATCGACTGCAAACGTCTCAATGCGCCGGCAACTCAGAAAAGGAACTCAAGGAATACAACTTTGAATGGTACACGGCCCGCCCACAAATGGACCCCCACGGCCACGTCAGGAAGGCGTTGGGGCCGGCATACGCCCACCTATACCATGTTGAAGATTTCTAGGCAGATTGTAGAGCTGATAAGGAGGTCCGCCAGAGACACTACATACAAATGACGGTGCAGTTCTTAAGGAGAATACAGCTGTTTCCGGTACCAGACTAGCTTGAGGAAGATGAATCCACCCTGGTGCACCCGAGGTACCCTGCGGTTGCCGACCTGGCGATCCCCTCCATCGACTGGGATGAACAAGAGGTCGAGGACCTGGATATTATCACAAAGCCAATTATAACTCGCACCAAGGAGTGGGTTGATGGGCAAGTGGAACAACTAAAGCAACAGGGGGTAACTCTAACATACGAGGCACTCAAAAGCGGGCCGAGCGCCACGGAGGACGTTGCTGCCTCCCCATCAGCCGGTGAGACTTCCAAGTCTCCCCCCATCACCAGGTCACAGAAGAGAAAAGAGGCAGAAACAGCACAGTCCGGGGGCCCCAAATAACAAGCAACAAAGGATACGGGAGGCTCATCTCCCAAGAAGCTCAAAAGAACATTAATCACAACAGAGGCGCAACCTCCATTACTCCTTCCTCCCCCAACTGGTGTGCTGCGCCCCTCTCAGGCCGCAGCCGCCTCATCCCCACAAGCGGTGGACATTTCTGTCCACCTTGCCTCTTCGCCCCCGGCTGGGTCTATAGTCAATATTGACTCTTCCTCGAGCATGACCACTTCCCCTTTCTCTGCTGCTGCCATGTCACCCATCACCTCGCTACCTCTGACAACAATACCATCGCCTGTTCCCCTTTCTAGCATGCCCGAGGCTATTACGCGGCACGTGCAGAGTCTCCCTTCTGAGCTCTCGCAGCTTTTAATGGACCCTGCTCTCCAAGCTGCCATCGCCCAAGCCCTCGCAACAGCTCAGCCGTCGCAACCGCCGACAGGTCCGCCGGCCATGGAGGCCACCATGCAGATTTCCAAGGAGATGGAGGAGCTAGAGCAGGAGGCTTTAAAGCCTATGGAGGAGGAGGCCGATGACTATTACGAGCAACCCGAACACGAACATAGAACCATTGACGAGGTTGCTTATGAGGAAGAAGAGACGAGCTCCTCCGAGGGCGGGGATGGAGAGGATGGCTCAGGTGCCGAGAAAATTATTCAGATTTCTGATGAGGATGTTAGAGAAGGGGCGGAACCATCGCCATGTGGTGAAGAGGGACAGCCACCAGAGGGGCAGCCCGAAAAGGATATCACTGAGGCAGAGACCCACATGGTAGGGAGCCCCGAGCCCGAGGCTGCTAAGAAGAGGAAAGAAGAAGAGGCAGGAAAAGAACAGGATCTCACTCAGATACTGACCACCAACGCACCCGTCCAAAGCCTCGTGTTCTATCAAGACTCTGACGAGGAGGAGGATGCTGCCAAGGAAAAGGAAGAACTTGAAAAGGAAAAGGAGGCAGAGGTCTTGCCTCTGACTAGGACGGGTGAAGGCAGCCATGGTACACCCAAGGATAAATCCGCCATGCCCGACTGGCTAGAAAAGCAGCTCGAAAAGACTACTCCTGTCCCGAGCGACCCGAGGTCGAGATTGGAATCCATCTTGGCTCGATCTCTAGCCACAACAAAGAAGGAGAAGAAGCCTAAGGTCCGTTCCAGGATAACCATGGACGCTTTTGGCTCCCAGGCTGCACAAGTAGCAACACCAACTGTTGGCTAGACCGGAGTAAGCTACAATATCTCCACGATCGACCTAGGGACAGCCACCAGGGAACAGAAGGTCAGACATCTAGAGGAGTCAGTGGCTACGGTGGTGCACCTGATTAAGCAGGATAAAATCACCAAAGATGAGCTAAAGGCATAGGTTGCTGCCCTAACCGACTACATCCAGCAGTGGTCTTCAATAGACGACCTCCCCATTACCTCGACGGCCACGCCACAGCTACTCTCCAAGGAGAAGATAGATAAGCTAGAGAGGAGGAAAAACTTAGAGAAGACCACGGAGGACTGGTTCCAGCAGGTTGCGAAGGTCGGAAACATAGGGATCGGCTTGGCTGTGCAGATAGCCAACAAGTTCCTAGACTTGATCCAGTCCTTGGAAGGCACGAGGAAGCTCTACACCAACTTCCCTGCGATCTATGACTCTGCCTTCCCGAAGGTTGAGGCCATCCTTCAAATGCCAGAAAGCACGTGGGAAGAAAAACTAGAACTGAAGAAGGAGGATCACTGGTTGGTTGACATATGGCGCAGAGACCTCATCAACCGTAAAGAGAGGATGGAACAGATCCAAGGCAGAATAGATCCAGATATTGCGTGGATCAAGGAGATCCGAGCAGAATGCACCGAGTACCTCAAGCTAATGACGGGCCATGATATGCCCACGGTACAATTAGATGTAGAAAAGGTCAGGTCATATTTTGAGGAACGGATGAAGGACGGGACAGCCGGAGATATCACAACGGACTTCTTGAGTTTCGCTGCCCGTGCCTTCAATAGATCAGAGCTCTTCAGAGATCAGGGCTCAAAGTATGACGAGGATTGGAAGTGGCTGGAAGAGAATGCCAAAGAATGGAGCTATCAGGCGTTAAGATGCAAAATCCTCGAGATTGACAAGCTCCAGGCCGTAATCCTCAAGCATATTGAACACGCAGCCTCCGAGGAGCAACCAGACAGCCCAGCCAAGGAAGAAGACTTCCCAGAAGAGTAGCTACAGCCAAAGGAACAACAATTAGCTACAAGACAAAAATGCAAATAGTGTCATCCACTAGATGACAAAATAGGGAAAAGACAAAAGATGTTTTTTAATTGTAAATCTATTTAGGGGTAGGGGAAACCCTAATTTGTAATGAATCGTGGCCACACAATGGAAATGAATCTTGGCCATTTATTTGGTTTTTTGGAAACTATAAATAGAGCACTCCCCTCATTTGCAAAAGTGAGAGTTGAGTTGTTGTAAAGACATGCTGCTGAAATATATGAGAAATAGCATTGACTTGGTGCATTTCCTTGTTTTCTCTCATGTTAATTGATTCATTTCTCCATTCTTATATGTTAGCTTAGGTCTCTTTGCTGTTTAGTTGGCTGTTCATGTTATTTTGATAATTTTAGGAATGCTGTTGGCTGTTCATGAAAATTCCTGCTTTGTTGATGATCCTTTAGTCCATACTTTTTGCTGTTTGCTGAAGGTAGATAGCTTTGCAAAGTTAGCCTGGACCTGATTTAAGCTGCCTCAAACACTTATCTTTAGTTCATGCATGTATGTGGTGGATGAAGGATAAAAATCTGTAGCCCTTAGAAGATTGCACGATTCCCATGATACTGTGAAATCCCTGGTTAAGTGGGATATTGTTTTGAAGGAATTGTCCATTGCAGGGACTTTATTATCATTGTTCGCAGCAAGCTTTAAGCTTAGGAACTTTTCTTCCCCTTCGCTCTTTTTTCACTTTCTTTAGAAACTGAACAACACTAAGGTTCATTGCACTTTACAAAGCCAAATCTAATGATTAGATGGAGTTTGAGACTGCTGTTTGAACCTACAGCTAAGACATAACTGCTTTCATGCTAAAAACTATTTTTTTGAAAATCTAACTTCATGCTTTGTGCCCATACTTTGTGTTTCTGTAAGGCCACCTTGTGATTCCAGCAAATCACATCAAACTACTGAGGTATCTTAACATTGTCATGACCTGACACCCGAGAGACCTTGGGATAGTGTTCTGTAATTCGATTGTGGGAGATTGTCTTTCAAGAGAGGTAGTGCATCTACGCACTGCCTATGTTGAGAAGTGCATAAAAACACCATCAACAGGGCCATTCGATGTAATTGAATCCTAACCATTCATTTGGGATTTGGAAAACTATAAATAGGGGCTTGCCCCTCATTTCTAAGGGTTGGAGAATTGATGTAAAAACATTCTGCAGCAATAAAAAGAAACATTGCATGATTTATGGGTGTTCCTTTTGAGTTTGCTCTTTATGTATGCATGGTTCACCTTCCATGTTAGTTTTAGTGTTAGTTTCTTGAGTGGGAGCGATGATGGTGTTTGCTATTTTAGTATTTGATGAACTTCCAACTCATACTTTTTGTGGCTCATTGATGATGAATCACTTTGCAAAGCTAGTGTGAGCCTCTTTCATTTATTGCTGCAACTTAGTTTGATTACATGTACATGATGTGTGTATGTGATATGAAAATCTGCAGTCCTTGGAAGATTGCACTGGTTTTGTGTAGTTGTAGGTTTCTCTTGGTCAAGCAAAACTCGGTTTAGGAAGACTGTCTACTTTAGCAGCCACCATTGTTACTGTTCATTCATAGCTTAGGATTAGAATAGCTTTCTTAACCCTTCTCCTTTTGTTGTTTCTTTTAATACTTGGTTAGAGTAGGATCCAAAGCATCACCATGAAGTTAAATCAGATGAATTTGATGAGTTTCAACTTGTTGTTTTGAGTGGACAGCCACTGTTCATTCACTTCCAATACTTTGAAACTAAATTTGCAAATCCAACTTCCCCACTTTGTAACTCATCTGTAAGTCTACCTTGTGATTCCAGCAAATCACATCAAACAACTAAGATATTCCAAGCACTGTCAAGACCTGACATTAGAGACCTTGGGATAGTGTTCTGTGCAATTTGATTGTGGAAGATTGTCTTTTAAGAGAGGTAGTGCACCTATGCACTGCTTGTGCTGAAAAGTGCATAAAAAACACATCAACAAAATATTTGGGTATGTGCAGGATCATCATGGAAAAATAGGCCCTTAAGTGGCAAAAATTTAGAAAAATCAGAGTTAGCAACTTGATGTAAAAATTTGAATAAGTTATCTATATTATTTCAAAAATATGTAAGAATAGAATCTATATAGCAAATTGAATATAGTTTCTAAACTACTAGGTTTGTTTAAAAGACACAATCTATTTGGCAAAAATTTGAAATTTCAGTGTAGTAGTACTTAAATTTTAGGGAAAAAATAAGAAGTAGGCATTTGTTCACCCTAACCACAATAAAATTATAATATTTTTTATAAGATTTTACATATAAGTAGATGACTCATGACCCGATGTGATGCATATTTTTTTGTAATTTTTTCCAAGTAAATAATTAATTATGAAATTTTTATTACAAATTTTAGAAAATATAAAAATCCGTATGTCTAACCACCTTAACTTGGTCAAAACTTCATGAAATTCATTTTTTCTTTTTTTAATCCTATAGTATGCGAAGCATAGAGTGTGACACATGTTTTGATTCAAAAAATGTGATACCATTTGAAAGTTGTAGATGTTTTTCAATCAACCTATCAATCAAGAATTCAGCTGTAATTCAAATAGAAAATAAATAATAAGTACTTATTAAATTCAAAGTAAAACATAATTTATATTGGTGGAAAGCTAAGATTCTCCTTGAAAAACCCTTTTCGTTTCATCAATTTTGGGTAAAAAAAGGTCATAAGCCACATACCCATCATATTGCCACTTTTTGGCCTATCATGATCCTGCACATACTTATTTAAGACTTTGGTAGAAGTACATGTGTGGATCAGGGCGGACTAGATACTCATTTAGGACTTTGGTAGAAGTACATGTGTAGGAGGAAACCTTAGACATGAGTAAAAAAGAATTATAAGTGGTTTTAGGGGAGGACCCTGGTGAGGAATCAATTAGTAGTGAAGAAAAGGAAGAGGAGAATTGTCAAGAGTAGGAAGAGGTGAAGTATTCCGAGGAAGAGGAAGAAGATGTAGAAAAAACAGATAAAGAAGATGTGCAAGTAATGGCTCACTTTGAGAATAAGGGGGAAATGGATAATAAGACCCTTCAGTATTATAAGCTCTAGATTAACTCTCTACAGGAAAAATTTGATAGGTTGGATAATGCTTTCAACAAATTGATTTCCATTACCCATGGTATAATGAAAAAATAAATTTTCAAGACAATGTCTAGACTGGCTAAGGTTAGGAAAATGAAATGAAGAATGGAATCAATCCAGGAAGCAGACATGCCAACTGAGGGCAATACTGGAGAAGGAAAGGACTTCTACAATAATAGGCTGGACTTGATAAATAAGGAATGGGACTTCATTAATTGTGTGAAAGATTAGTGTGTTTCTGTTGTTTCTTTGTTTTGGGGCTTGCGTGCATGTTCCTCATTTCGCCTATGTGCCTCTTAGTTTAAAATTCTTGCCTATTTTTTGGTGTTTATCTTTGGAAAATTTCCTTTGATACTTTTTGGGTGGCACCTATTTATGTTTTGAACTACTGGCTAAATGGCTTGTTTTGTTGCTATTTTTTTATCTAGGTTTGAACTGTTGACCATGAGACCTGTGGCATGATTTTTTTTTGTATGAGATGAGGATTCTAACCCTATTCTTTTAATCAAAAGAATTTCACATGATCAATTGTCAAAAAAATCTCAAATGAATAACCTACAACCAATCTAACCTAGAAAATCAATTATTCTAATACCAAATTAAAATTTTAAATTAAACTCACTATCTTTCAATCGAAATGAAACCAACTAAAAGTCGCCATAGACAAAACTTATGGTGTCTGCATACTAAGAATTAATACTACTGAAATTGTAGGTTACCGCAATGTTTCTATTGGCTGATTACATACAGCAACCAGAGACTATTTTATAGCCAGTCACAAAGAAAAAACTGATTCTAGAAGAAACGCTCCAAATTGACAGAGTGGACCTCTTAAAATACCAGAAACTAATTCTATAAAAAGCGCTCCAAATTGCATGAACTCTTTTAATCTTGGGTCTTGGAATTTCTGGGAAACGGTGCATGGAATTTGTTAACTTAGCTGGAGCCAAACTGTTTATTATGATTTTTTAAGATTTGTATAAAATTTTAATATAATTTACAGTTAAAATTACTAAATATGGCCATCAAATATTGATTAGATTTATATCTATTTAATTCTGTCCATAGAACACATCGTCCTACCTATATTATTGGTGAAGTCGTTCACATCTGTTCTTGTAAATTACTCGTTTTAACTTCCGCATTTTGATTGTACTTGTCAATTACGTGTATGCGAGGAGTCATTTCTGTAATTATTTCGGTTCATATAATTCGGATAGATTTCCCTACGATATTAAATTTGGTATATAATTGTTTATAAAAGATATGATTGCGTTGACAATTTTGTTATACATTCCATGCAAATGATAGATTACTTTCAAACAATACGCGTGAAAGTGTAAATATATAGATATGATAGGTCTCCCTGTAATATAAAATTTGGTATATACCTGTTTAAATTTGAGAGAAGCTTAGGCTCAGAACAGTGTTGTACAAGGAATACGAAATGGAATTCCATCCTTTGAAATTTGGATTGCTGTGTACAATTCTGCTGGTCATGGTTTGCGTTTTGGAGGGAGGCGGTGCTTTGGGTGTTGGTGGGCATACCAGGATGTCATCAACTCTCAGGAAGTATCGACTGCGTGGGAATTTTCTGGAGAAGTTAAGGAGATCTCGAATCACAAATTCTAAAGTTTCAACTATGGCTCCGTACGAAGCGTACAACTATACTCAAATTCTAGACCATTTTGGATACACGCCAGAGAGCTATCAAACCTTTCCCCAGAGATATTTCATGAATAAGTCTTACTGGGGCGGCGCTAAGAACAATTCTCCCATATTTGTATGGTTGGGTGCGGAAGCTAGCATTAAAGGCGAGCTAGACGTGGGCGTTATGATAGATCAGGCTCCTATCTTCAAAGCTCTTGTGGTCTTCATAGAGGTAGTATTACAGTTTCTCATTTATTCCATATTCCACATTCTGTGCGTCTTATATTACAGAACAAGTTGAGTAGGTTCAATCATTTTCTTTGGGCTTCTGCTTTGATAAGTATGTCATTAGGGCTAATTGTGGTAAGGTATGTAGCACCGTTATTATGGGACGTCAATGCCATTCGGGGGAAAGTTGGAGGCGTATGCAAATGCGAGCACAATGGGTTATTTCACATCCACGCAGGCCTTGGCCGATTATGCGACCGTCATTGTCCATCTGAAGAAAACATTAAAGGCTGAGAATTGTCCAATCGTCGTATTTGGTGGATCGTATGGTGGAAGTAAGTAGGATTTCTTTCACGTGAATCAATATTCTCTATTGGAAGTAAGTAGGATTCAATGATTGAAATGGTATTATGCAGTGCTAGCTGCATGGTTTCGCCTCAAGTATCCGCACTTAACAATCGGCGCCCTCGCATCGTCTGCACCTCTTCTTTACTTCGACGACATCACTCCCACTTATGGTTATGGCAGCGTGACAACCAAGGATTTCAGAGTATGTGCATTAATCTCTTCAGCTTAATCTCCCCTCATCATAATTAAATTTGACGTTTGAAAACATGGTGCAGAATGCAAGCGAGATCTGCTACAGAAGAATTAATGAATCATGGGATTTGATGGACAAAATGCCGTCTAGCCCTCAAGGCTTGCTAAACCTAAGCAAACTATTTAACACTTGCGAGTAAGTGACATCAACGCACTAGGTATTAAGCACCCTGTAATCAAAATCTCTTGACCGGGTATTCCTGCCGCAGGAATATTACTGATAAGGGCTCCCTTTACGATGCGCTTGAATCAATGTACGTCGAAGCAGCACAATACGATTTCGAAGAAGTTAAAGGAGTAAATATACAAACCAAACCTTCTCTCCTTACCAATTTTATTGCTTATTAGGTAACTTGTTCTATTAAACGTGGGCTTACTGCAGATCTGCAACGCCATGAATAGCCCACCCGGAGATGCAGACACTGTTAGCAGAATAGCGGCTGCAGCAAATTACGTAAATCAACTCGAATGCTTTGATTTGAGTCCACCGAATTTCACTTACGACGGCTGGTATTGGCAGGTCTCTGAGCATTCTTTCTCCTAAGTATTAGAATGAAATGAAATTAGGCTGCCCGACTAACAGCTCTTTTGAATCGCAGACTTGCACTGAAATGGTGTTTCCAATAAGCAATCCTCCTGGCACGACAATGTTCCCGCCCTCCCGCTTTGATATCAAGTCCTACGCCAGGGATTGCTACGAGAGGTACGGAATCCTGCCACGCCAAAACTGGGCAACGACAGAATTCGGAGGACATGTATGTAAATTTTACTCTACTATGTAATTTCGTCGAAATTGTTTAAAGTTAAGTTATATCTTAGTCAAATTTTCATTACATTTAAACAGACACGGCAATTGGTTCGGAATCGATTGTTATTAAGATAGCTTTGGTTATAATTAACGCGCAGGACATAAAAAGAGTGTTGAAAGATTTTGGTAGCAATATAATTTTCTCCAACGGGTTAAGAGATCCATGGAGCAGTGGAGGGTAAGTGATTCTTCTTTGAGGTTTCATGCCCATTAATCTTTCTATCATTTTTCACCTTTAGTTAAGTGGGCATGTTGTGAATGGAATTCCAGTGTGTTGGCGAATATTTCTGAAAGCATTGTAGCCATCACTACCGAAGAGGGTAAGTTGGTTCAAAAGTTATTTATTTTCCTTCCCCCAAAACCAAATGGAAATTCTTCTATCTTACCAGAATTAATGTCACTCAGGAACGCATTGTGAAGACATTGGATCTCCAAGTGCTAGTGACGATCCAGTCTGGCTGAAAGAACAACGAAGAAAAGAGACAATGATCATCCAAAAATGGATTATTGATTATAAAAACTAATTTGAATTGCTTATCTCATCCAACAATGTCTTCTCCATTCAATAAAATCATTTATAAGAAGTGACTTATCGAGGCTCTTTGATGATAATGAAAATGTCAACTAGAATTATCCATTCTGAAACGTCAACTATAATTAGCCGTTAATTAGCTGTTTGATAGTTTGATATTGTTAGACCCTAGAAGGCTTATTGAAGCTTTACATTCTAATTAACGTTACATATTGTGAATGGTTGACATTCGTGAGGACAATTTAAGTAATAAGAGAATATATTTTCATATTTAAAGTCTTTCCTTCTTTTCTTTTTTTTAAGTAATAGGAGAATATATTTTGATATTTAATTTTTTTTTTAATTATTAATTTAAAGTTAGGATTTTTGAAATAGACACAAATTAAATGGTAATAGGTATAAATACATAAATTTTACTGTTATAATTTAATTCATTAATTTTTATAATTAGTATATTATTTTAAAATAGAAATCAGATCAATTTGTTTTCAATTGTTTATATTATAAATGGCATAAAACATATTATTATATTTCACTCACAATTGTAACATTACATAGCATTCATTCTTGTATACTTTTGATTGATTAGTTAGTGATCTCTCAAAACTGAAAGATAAACTCTCCAAATCCTATCTTAAAATATTTATTAAGAGTAGTTAAAAATGTCAAGTGAGAAAATTGTGAAATGCTAAAAAAATATAACTAGCACTTGCACCTAAAGGAGGTTCAAGGATTATGCTGATAGAAAATTATATGTATGTTAATATGTTAGAGAGTATGTGTTTGTGCATGGGTGTGTATGGATGCCATGTGCTATAAATTGGCAATGACCATCTAGCCCCATGGATGCACCCATTCATGCATCATGCATGTTGATGCATAACGGTAGTTTATTGATTCAACCTTTTTATTTAAACACTATTTTTAAGCAATTTGAATATGGCATTGTTTATTAAATTATTTTTATTTGTTGAAGATTGCATTAATTTTTATAATAGGACTGTAGGTAAATATTTTTTCATTTTTTATGATGTACAATTTATATCTTTTATTAATTAATATTTTTTCATTAATTTATAATTTATATAAATATATCATAATATACAATTTTTATTTTTAAAATAAAAATTTATTTTATATTATTTTTTTATTCATTTAAAATATGAAATATATAATATAAAATTTAATTCAAAATATATAATTTAATGAAAATATTAAATATTCAATTTAATTTAAAACATAGAATTAAATATAAACATAGTATTAATGTAAAATATAAAAAAGTAAAATATAATATAAAATGTAAAATTTAAGATTAAATGTAAATATTAAAAATAAAATTATTTTCATATTTTAAAGAAAAATCATAAAATATAAAATGAATAATAAAAAAGGCATACAAAAGTTTTAGGAGAGACAAATGGGGCTACGTTCTGCAATACAGGCATAGTTGTAGGTCTATGCATTGTGAGGGAGGAGCTCCCTACCATAGTTTTGGATGGGTCATTCTAGCTCACTGATCTCCCTTCCTTCTCATCTACAAATCATGGCATGTGGGTTGGTGTTAGGGAATTTTTGCGGCTTTTTCTATGCTCGAGTGTCGAAGTGCTACTGTGTGAGGTTTGGGTGTAGGCGGAGTATGTTGATTTACTTTCTTTTCAGTTTTGCTAGCTAAATACGGTGTTAGGTGAAGGATCCAACGGTTTTACCAATATGTCATTCTCTAAAGTTGTGGCGGGGGTCAATCCACCTGAATCAAACCAATCCAATGTTGGTTAGTCAAAGATAGAGAAAATAGAACACAAACTATTACAGCAAAACCAAAACAAGATAGAGGACTGAAAACAAAATTTTTAATTTTTTTGATTATTAAAATGGGTTACATGTGCCTCAGATTTATAGAGGTATTTTAAAGAAACTAATGAGAAGCAAAGCTAAAAATAGCTACTTTAAAACTACTTTAAAAACAAAGCTAAAGCAATAAAAATCCTACGTATCTTCTAATCTAACAGTTACAAAAAAAAAAAATCTCCTTTAACGAAGAAATTATGCTTTATTCTAACACTCCCCCCTAATTTCTACCATGAATAGTTTCACCATTTATAATGCCCAAATTTTCTCTTAAATTCTCAAAAATCTCTTTTGCTAATGCCTTGGTAAATATATTTGCTAACTGATCTTCAGATCTGCAAAATTTCAATTGAATTTCAATATCATTCACTAACTCTATGATAAAGTGATATATTGTATCAATATGCTTTCTCCTCTTGTGAAAGACATGATTTTTTGACAAATCGATTGTTGATTTGTTGTCACAAAGTATTGGAGTTGGCTCCTTCTGTGCTTGCAATAAATCAATCAAAACTATCCTCATCCAAACTGATTGACATGTTGTTGAGGTGGCTACTACATATTCTACTTCAGCTGATGAAAGTGTCACTATGGGCTGCTTCTTTGATGCCCATGAGATTGCACCTGCCCCATAATGAAAGATATATCCAGAAGTACTCTTCCTATCATCAATACTACCTGCAAAATCATTGTCAATATAATCAACAAAACCAAAATCATTAGTTGTGGAATACAATATTTCATATCCTATTGTTCCTGCCAGATATCTCAATATCCTCTTCCCAACATGCCAATGTGAATCTTTTGGTGACTCCATGAATCTTGAGATCAAACTAACCCCATACATGATATCTGGTCTTGTACCTATAAGATACATCAAACTTCTAATTAATCTTTCAAAAATTGTAGAATCAACATTCAACTCTTTATCTTCTTTGCTAATTTTAGTGCTTGTGGCAATGAGTGTAGATGTTGGATTACATTTCATCATCTTAAACCTTTTCAACACATCTTTTGAATATTTAGATTGACTAATAAAAATTCCTTTATCTGATTGAACAACTTCAATGCCCAAAAAATATTTCATCAAACCCAAATCTGTCATCTCAAATTCTTTCTTCATTGTCGATTTAAAAGTGTCTATAGACAAGTTTCTAGTGAAAATTAAATCATCAACATTTAAACACGCAACCAAAATATAATCTTCTTTATTGATCTTTGTGTACAAGGTAGGCTCACTACTACTTTTGTTGAATCCATTACTGTATATGTATGAATCAATTTTGCTATGCCATGCTCTTGGTGCTTGTTTAAGACCATAGAGTTATTTCTTCAATCTATAAACCTTGTCTTCATGTCCATGAACTTCATAACCTGGTGGTTGTTTTACATATACTTCTTCTTCTAGAAAACCATTAGGAAAATTTTATTTGACATCCATTTGAAATACTTTCCACTTATTCTAAGCAGCTATTGCTAAGACCATTCTAATAGTATCTAGTCTAGCAACTGGAGCAAATGTCTCATTGTAATCAATTCCATAATTTTGTTCAAAACCTTTTTCTATTAACCTTGCTTTGTGTTTTTCAATTTCACCTTTTGCATTAAATTTGGTTTTATAAACCCATTTGACTCCTATGCAATCTTTACCTTCAGCTAGATCGACAAGCTCCCATGTGTAATTTCTCTCAATGGAATTCATCTTTTCATCTATAGATTTAATCCAATGTTCTTCCTTAACTGCTTCTTCAAAATACATAGGATCATGAGAGAATAATGAAAAATTTGAGCACAAATCCAAATTATCTTCTCTTTGATCATATATCTCTTTCAAACTTCTCATTTTCTTATGTTTATATTTTGATCTTAATGAGGCAAGAGTGGGAGTAGGATGATTTGCATGAGCAGATGACTCACCTTGTACAATATTTCTTGGAGTTCTTGTTGGAGTATTTGTTCCCGCTTGAGTATTTGTTCCTACTTGTGAATTTGATTGATCACCTTGCACAATTTTCTCTTTAGGTTCTTCATCATTCTCTAGTATTGGTGCTCCAATTGTGATTGATCTGTCAATGCAACCATCCCACACTTCTTCCTTAAATTTGACATCTCTACTAACAATCACTTTCTTTGAAATAGGATTATACAATTTATAAGCCTTTGATTTCTCACTATAACCAATGAAAATATATTTCTCACTTTTATCATCCAATTTTCTTCTCAACTTAGATGGCACTAATGAATATGCAACACATCCAAAAATTATCAAATGAATTACTCTATGCTTCTTACCATTCCATGCTTCCTATGGAATTTTGTCCTTGACAATCTTTGTAGGGCTTCTGTTCAAAATGTACACAATGCAAGCTACTGGTTCTGCCAAAAAATTATTAGACAATTTTTTAGCCTTCAACATGTGCCTAACCATTTCCATAATGGTTCTATTCTTTCTCTCTGCTACACCATTTTGTTGTGGTGTGTGCCTTGTTGTTAATTGTTTCTTGATCCCATGATATCTACAAAAATCTAGAAATTCATTAGAATTAAATTCACCACCTCTATCAGATCTGAGTACTTTGATATATTGACCACTTTTCTTTTCCAACCTAAACTTGAACTCCTTGAATTTGTTGAATGCTTGAGACTTTTGGTTAAGAAAATATACCCAAGTCTTCCTGCTAAAATCATCAATGAAGGTTAGGAAATAAATACTCCCTCCAAATGATGGAGATTGCATTGGTCCACATAAATCACTATGAACTAACTCCAATAATTCCCTTGCTCTATAAGAGGTTCCTACAAGAAAACTCTCTCTATGTTGTTTTTCCAAAATGCAACTCTTACATGAATTCGTAGGCTGCTCTATAGAAGGCAATCCTTTTACCATTTGTTTCTTTTGTAACAAACTTAAACCTCCAAAATGTAAATGTCCATACCTCAAATGCCATAGCCATGATTGATCTAACTGCATAGTTTTGAATTTAGCTTCTTCTCCTTAGGAACACTTAATTTGGAGGGGGAACATTCAATTCTTAGTCATCTCCATTTTTGCAATCAACTAGTCATTTGGAAATCTATCCAATATTGTGCAAACATTATTCATAAAGGATACTCTATACCCCTTTTTTACTAGTTGTCCAACACTCATCAAATTATGCTTTAGTCCAAGCACAAAATAAACATCAGGAATAAAATTTCTTTCACCATTTTTTGTCAAAATATTTATCACTCCTTTACCCATTCAACCACTATATTATCATTTCCCAATTTCACTTTAGACCTTATAGAATCATCAAGACTAGCAAACAAGTCTTTATTCTCTGTCATATGATTATTGCATCCGCTATCCAAAAAACAAATATTTCTAGTGCTCTCTTGAGGAACATGACATGTGATGAACAAACTTTCAGATTTAGATGTAGACTCATTTGTGTAATTTGCATTCTATTTATCCATATTTCCTTGTTTCTTTCTACATTCATAAGCATAATGTCCATATTTTTTTTCAATAATAACACTGAATGTTAGATTTATCAAACCTCTATGAATTTTGATTGGAATAATTGTTTCCACATCCTCTATTGTTATAGTTTTGATTATTCCTTTCACCCTGATCTACATTATTCTTTCCACCTTTATTTGAATCACTTCTACCACCTTTGCCTCTGCCTCTGCCTCTTCCTCTTCCTCTAAAGCTTGACCTTCCTCTTTCTATGTCAGATGATACCTGAGACTTGAAAGCATTCTCAATAGAAGTACTGTTATTTCTATTCATTTTGGACTCATGTGTTACCAAAGATCCAATTAATTCATCTATAGATAACTGCACATCAAATCCTTGGATTCCTCAATTGCTACAACTATAGCATCAAATTTACTAGGTAAACTCCTAAGAATCTTTTCTATGATCTTTTTATCTATTAAATCTTCTCCATTAGATCTTATATGATTTAGAGTATTCATGACCTTACTCATAAATTCCTCTATGGACTCAGATTCAATCATTTACAAATTTTCAAAACTTCTTCTAAGAGACTATAGTTTAGCTACTTTCACCTTTGTAGTACCTTGATAGGTTGTCTCCAAAATATCCCATGCTCTCTTGGATCTTGTTGCTTCTGCAACTCTAGGAAACATGGACTCATCCATTGCTTTTTGAATTGAAAATAAAGCCTTTGCATCCTTTTTCTTGTTGTCTTTAAGTTGATCTTTTTCTCCTTGTGTTAATGCCTAAAAGGTTACATGATATGGTGGTTCCGCAAAACCATTTTCTACCAAATCCCAAACATCTTGTGAACAAAATAATGTTTTCATCTTAATTAATCAAAAATCATAATTCTTACCAGTGAAAATAGGAATTTGGGGCTGAGAAATACAAGTACCAGTTGCCATTATCTGAACTAATCTGCTACAACAATCTAATTCTTCAATATTTCTTCTAAACTGCCATCTATTAAAGCAATAGTCATATAGTTGACTGGCCCTTTAAGATTGCAATCTGCAAATAATAGTTCCATAAAAAAAATAGACTCCTCTTATCCTTGGCAGGTTCTTCCTTCTAAACTTAGGGGACTTCAATTACTTGCTTTGATACCAATTATTGGCCCATAGTTGTCGTTGCACCAAAAGATTGACCTATTAATGCCCGATACAACTGCTAGAGTTAATGGATCCACAGGAGGTGGTTATTCCATGCCACGAATCCTGAGGGGAGTGTTGACCAATTATCAACAATCTCCCCCTCAACCTCACCCAAGGGGATTTGAACCCGGCACCTTTGGCTCTCATATACCACTCTGTTGGTTAGGCAGGGATAGAGAAAATAGAGAACAAAAATTTCTACAGAAAAACCAAAAAAAAATAGAGGATTGAAAACAAAGTTTTCTATTTTTCTAATTATTAAAATGGGTTACATGTGCCTTAGACTTATAGAGGTATTTCAAAGAAACTGATGAGAAGCAAAGCTAAAAATAGTTGCTTTAAAAATACTTTAAAAAAAAAGCTAAAGCAATAAAAATCCCACGTAGCTTCTAATCTAACAGTTACAAAAAATTAAAAAACCACACCAAAACTTGAACAATTAGACAAATGGAACTTTCTAGAGTCTCCTGCCTAGCGAATTTGAATTTTCCTGTTCTGAAATCCTCCCACCTAGCTACGTCATCATCGAAATGTATGTTGTTCGTGGATATTTTTGATCCTCCTATCCCTACGATGGCTTCTATGAGTGAGCAGTTTGGCACTTTAGCTAACGCAGGCTTTGTTCTGCTAGATGTGCATTTGGTTCCTCCTTTTGTGCCTTTAGTTGGAGTGGTGTATTCTAGTGTGGTTGTGGGTGTGTCTATGGGTGCTAGTTTTTTGGCATCAATGTAGTGTGGCTCTGTTCAGCCTTATGAAGGGCGGAAGGAGTTTGTTGTGCCCTCGGTTGGAGCAACTAAGTTAAACTTTGGATCTGGGGTGCCTTTCGCTAGCGTTGAGGAGGTTGCTGGAGATATTGTTTCTAGGTTGTCCCCATCCTCTCAGGAGGGGCAGTTTGCTTATGCTGATGTCATGAAGTCTAAGAGACCTTGCGAGGGTGTTGTACAACCTATGCATTGTGTTGTGGTTGCTCTTGTTGTTTCTCTTGGTAAGGAAGTTTATGATAATATAGATTTTTACTCCAAAAATTCTCTTATTTGTAGATTCTATTACTTGTGGCCTTCTCTTCCTAACTTACACTTTTGGATTACCAATCATTGGTATCCTTTGGTGGATGGAACAATGGAGATTTACCCTTCTACAAGGGGTTTTTTGTGGTGAGTTTTAATTCTTCTGAAGACAAACAAGTTGTTTTAACTCATGGTATGTGGATGTGGGATTCTCATCCCCTTTCCTTGAGACCTTGGGTTTTTTCTTTTAACCCTTTGAAAGAACCTTTGGATGTGATCCCTGTTTGGGTAAGATTTCCCTATCTTCCTTTACAGTTCTAGTGTTCCTCTAACTATGAGGGAATTGGTAATGCTATTGGCAGATTTTTGAAAGTGGATAAGGCTTCTAAGAATTTCACTCATACTTCCTTTGCTAGGATTCTGGTGGAGGTTGATCTATCAAAGGCTTTACCTGGAGAGGTTGTGTTATAGATTAATGGTTGGCCTTGGTCTCAGCTTGTGGATTATGAGGGTCTTCCTTTTCACTGCAGATGCTATTTTGTTGTTGGCCACTTGGCTCGTGACTGCTCTAAAATCTCCCACCCTATTTCTTCTTCTACATGGTGGAATAATTCACTTCATGAACATTTGACAGTTCACCCTATGGCTGACTATGCTTCTTCTTCTGATGATGAATCTAGGCCTACTTCCCCTTCTATGAGGCTTAATATGAGTGATGTGATGGATGTTGCTCCTCAAATGCCAATTTTTGCTCCACCTGACTCAGTTGTGGTGGATGTTGTTCCTTCTGTGGATATTGTTGTGCGACCTTTGGATTTGGTTGTCCCTAATGTTGTTTGTGTTTCCTCCTCTAAGGCCAATGTATTGAAAAATGTTGTAGTAAGTCCTGCAAATTTAGGCTTGGTTTCAGATGTTGTACTTCATGTTTCAGTTGTTCCTCTAGTTTGCTACTCTGGAGGGGAGTCTTCCCCTTTTGATCAAAATTTCTCAGTTTTAGTTTCTGATTCTCCTTGGACTATAGTTCATAGAAAGAAGAAACATCCTTCTAAGAAGGTCATGGTCTCATTTAACTCATCTTCCAGGGCTTTACTTGGTTCAAGTGTTGCTCCTTGGACAATTTTGTGTTGTTTGTTCTGATTGGTTGTTTCTCTCTAGTTCGTTGTGTTTTTCCAATCTATTTTTTTGAGTTGTTTGGCTCTGTTTTGCTGATTTGTTAGGCTCTATTTTTCATTTTGTAATGGGTCAGGGCCCTTCCCTTGCTTATCTAATAAAAAATAGTTACAAAAAATATGCCTTTCTTTTAATCTCCTTTTATGAAGAAATTATGCTTTATTCTAACATCCAAAGCATTAAATCTTTTAAGAAAGGCTTTAAATGAAGGAGGTTCATCTTAGGCTAGAGGTCCTCATGCATTGAAGGTTAAATGATTCTTGGAGAGGAGTCTCTCTCATCCAGTCTTGGTAATGTAACCATATTCGATTGTGGAAGATGTAAACTATTTGCACGCAATCGCACTCTAATTTGTAAGTTTATGGGTATTCGTGTTTCTCTCCCATTTTTGGATTTGTGGGCTCACTGAACTTGGAATCAAGAGGGAGATATGGAGGTTATGAAGGAAACTAACAATTATTTTATGGTGTTATTCTCCTACATGGAGGTTAACATACAAATTTCCTCTTAGTGGTGACACAACGCACTGCATTCCGTAAGTTGTGAATCTTTTACTCTTGACTTATCCTCTCTTGGAGACATTAGGCACAATGTTTCATAAGAAAAAGATATTACATGAACTAAGAAAAATCCTTTTAAACAAAATAAATTTTTAATAGCATTATTGTTCACAAGTGTTATTATAACACAACTTGTTAGCCTTATGAAGCTCGAAACCCTAAAATTTAAGGCCACCAAGTATAACACACCTTGCTTGTCAGTGCAACCTTGCATTGTTCATGGGTGTTTAGCATAATGCAACTTGTTAAACCCTATGAAGCTTGAACTCTAAATTCAAGGCCAACAAGCATAAAACACCTTACTTTCCTATGGAGCCTTGTCTATCATTGTGGTGCCTTATTGAAGTTGTCAGGGGGATAGCTTTGATATGGTATGGGAGCCTAATGTGATTCTCTCATTTTCCACCCTTTTGGGATACTCACCTAGTGGAAAGTATGAGGTTCCACTACCCTAGAGTGAGTGTGACAAAACAAAATTGATGGCTTAGATTTTTCCATGCCAATCTGACATTCTAGGCTTGATCTTCCTAGTCTTTTATGTTGTATGATTGTGTATCTTTTTCATTGCTACATACATAAATTTCTTGAATGTCTACTTTAGTGTGAGTTTGACATGGGGTCATCCTCTCACTAAAGTGGGGAAAAAATGTAGTGTAGGAAAAAGTATCCCTTTTCCACACTTAATTTGGGAATAATAAATAATAGAATAATCTTAATTATGCCTTAATTTAGTGTTCTAATATGTCTTTCATGTTCACATTAAGTTTAGGGCCTTTTTAATAAAATGGACTTGATTGTACTTTTCTTTTGATATTGTAAGGTGTACCTTTACACTTTCACATTAATCTAGAGCTTTATTAATTGATTGAGGTTAATTTTCCTTAATTATCCCCTTTATTTCAAATCCAAGCCTAATTAAATGCAAATTCTAAGGGATAAAACATGACATTCGTAAAATCCATTACACAACACTTAACTTTGGAAGATGTGTGTCCTAGGTAGGTGACCTAGGACCTATTTTCCATAGGGTGAATGGGTCCTCCCTTAGTCCTATGATCTTATTTTTACATAAGGTTTAACATTGTCTGATGTGTGTTCTAGGTAAATGGCCTAGCTATGGTGAATGGGTCCTCACTTAGACCTACGACCCATCTTTTGAATAAGTTTTTGGTAGTATTTTAATGATTTCAAATCTATAATTCAATGTCCACTTGTGATATTTGAATTTTAAGAATTAATCATAAGAGAGGTATAAATACAAAGTTAATTCACTATGTTTCATCTTAGATCTTCATAAGCAATCAAGAGTACTTTCACAAGAGCACTTCAAGAGCATTCAAGAGCATTTTCAAGGAATTCAAGGATAGAATTGAAGAAGATTATTGCAGCAATCAAGATTCCATTTTCATATCAAAGATTTATTGCATCATATTCATGCATGTTGTTTGATCTAATATGCTAACGTAGTGTTCAAGATCAATTCAAGCATATCAAAGGCATTATCTCTAATCAATTTTCATGATTAAGATCTACATTCATTGAGGCCACTTCATGTAGGTTTCTAGATTTGTATTCCAAGGTTTCAAATAAGGTTTGATGAGTTGTTACATATTATTGTTCATTCATCATTCCTTTCATTCTTTTATTCATTTCAAGGTTTAATTACCAAAATGGGGTTTGACTAAGGAAAAACCACATTCCCTAACAAACAACATTTTTCTCTCTTTGTGTGTGATTGTAGATTTTATATTGAAGATCAATTAGAGAGAAATTTTGAAGAAAGTTGTAAAGTTGCAAGAAAAGTTGTCAAATCAAGAATACTGAGCTATAGGTTTTATTTTTGGCTTTCCGAAAGTGACCAACTAAAAATTTGGGAGCATAGACTGAGAAGAATAGAACCTAAAAACTAATTTTCAGGAACCCTAGCTAGGACCCATTCACCATAAGGAAAATGAGTCCTTAGTGAGGTCTGAAGAAACATCTTTGGTGAAAGGTACACAACATTTTACCCTTTCCATATTTTCCTTTTAACTGTTAGTTGAGTTAGATTTGGTTATTGTTTCTCATTTGCACAATATAACACATATTTTGAATGAAATTAGAAAAATGGGTGCATCATACTCATCTCACTTTGTTCACCATAATTTTCTATGTTTCAATATATTTAATTAGTTATAAAAAATTTCTATTTTCTAATGAACATTACTTTTTTACTAAAAATAAAGGTCTTTGTTTCCTGCATCTTTGAATTCTCTATTTAAATTCTATAACTTGAATACTTTGACTTGATCATTACCTTGGTTAGTCTCTTGTAGAGTCACCCAAGGATACATGACCACCTTTGCTTTTGCAATTCTTAGAAATAAACTCTTATCTAGGTCTATTTGATTGAGAGTTTTCTTTCACTTCTTAATAGCTATTTTTATAGTCAACTTTTATAAATCTCTCATAAATCATCTTTTCAAAAGAATCATCATGTTGATGCTTCAACAATAATAATCATTTCCATTAAATTCAAAAAGAGACAAAATTAACATTTGACATGATCAATTGCCAAAAAAGTCTCAAATGAATAACCTACAACCCTACTAACCTAGAAAATCAATTACTCTAATACCAAATGGAATTTTCAAATAAAACTTACTGTCTTTCAATCCAAATGGAGAGCAACTAAAAATTTTCCATACACAAATCTTATGGTATAAGCATACTAAGAAATAATACTGCTGAAATTGTAGAGTAGCACAATGCTTATATTAGCTAATTATTGTTAATTTTTGTAGCTCGAAAGGTGGGATGTGGAGGTGTTCTAAAGAAACTTGAGTTAGATATGCTTTAAAGCACTTTAAAGTAAATCGAGTTGGATATGCTTTAAAGCAATTTGAATTAGATTTTCAGCAATAGTAGGATTTTTATTCTTTAATAGAATTTTTTCGAGTTTGTGTGGATAGGATACATCCAAGAGTGGTTTTTTGTGATTTAAAGCCAAAGAATACAAGGAAAGTTTCTTTTCTTGCACACTATGTAAAGCAACTAGGCTCTATATATGTAAGATTGTTGTAGCAAACTCATATTGTATTTTTGAAAGAAAAGTTTGTTGTTAGGCTGAATAGAAGATCCAACATTTGCAGGTTTTTTCCAACATTAGGGTTTCCTATGTATATTTGTGTTATTATCTATTTGTGATTGGCTTCATGTTATTTTTGCTTCCACTATTATTAGTTATTAATTAACCCATTTTTGTTAATTGTTATAAATCAGATTTCTTTCTCTGAATTTATTGTGCAATTAATTTGTTGCTAGGTTATAGAAATTAACATGGTATCAGAGCTTTGAACTCTGAATATGAAGCCAAGATTTGTGACATAGATTTCAAGAAAAAAAATAGATTTTTGTCTCCAGTTTTTTTTGTGGCTATGACAACCAGTGTTTGATATGGGGACAGGCTTGAGGGTGTGTCTAACTTCTTGTAGTGGAAGGTTCAAATTGCATCTATTCTCAAGGAGAATAGGTTGTGGATCTATGCTAGTACAAAAGTGACACCACCAAAAAATAATCAAGTTGCTTTAGATTCACATGAAGTCAAATAGGTCAAGGCTCAGAGGATTTCCCTAGATGGAGTAAGAGACCATTTAATTCCTCATTGATTGGGGAAAGACACCACTAAGGACATGTGTGATACACTCACAAAACTTTATCAGAGTGACTATCAGAGTCGTAAGATGATGCTCAAGGACAAATTGCATAATACCAAGATGTCCAAAGGTGAGAGTGTGACCTCTTACTTGTCCAGGCTAACACAAGTTAGGGATGATCTGGCTGCTATTGGAGAGAAGATTGATGAAGATGAGTTGGTTTGTATAGCCTTGAATGGTTTTTCAAAGCATTGGGAAGTGTTTGTCAAGTGTGTTGTCGATAGAGATCGGCTACCTAATTGGGAAAGACTTTGGGATCATTTTGTTCAGGAGGAAATCTGTGAAGGTTCTCATCAAGGAGGCTAGATGAAGAAGGGTCAAGATGAAGAAAATACTGCTCTTGCAAGAAAGGGTAAGAGAAACTCCAATAAAGAGAAAAAAATTGGTTCTTCTTCCAAGAGTGGGAAGAAGAAAGATCTAAGCAAGATAAAATATTTTTGCTGCCATCAGATGGGTCACTTTTCCAGTCAATGTCTGAATAAGAAAAATAAGGACAAGCAAAAGAAGCAATTTGCTGCTACAACATAGGTGGACAAGTTTGCATCACGATTTGAGAATGAGTTTCCACTCATTACATGTCTCTCAAGTTCAATTGCCAACAAGGTATGCTATATTGATAGTGGGGCTTCTTGCCACATGACAGGAATGTCAGAGAATGTTTCACCAAGTTAGAGTCCTGAGAATAAGCTAGATTTATATAATTAGCTTAGAGACAATGCCAAGTACCATGCAACTAGTATTGGTGCCATCAAGTTTCAGAGGGAGTCTGGAAAACCTTTGTTGGTGGAGGATGTGTTGTATGTCCCTAAAATGACAAATAATTTAATCTTAGTTTCTGCTTTGGAAGAAAAGGGTTACATCATGACCTTTGAGAGGGGAAAAGTCTATATTCATCCCAAAGATTCCAAGGTTATAAAAGTGATTGGAGTCAAGCATGGCAGCTTGTTTCGATTACAATTTGAGCCAACACATGTGTTGGTTAGTAGTTGTAAAGAGCTAGGAGAATTGTGGCACAAGAGGATGGCTCATCTTGATGAGGGCGCAGCCTGAGACACAGAAAATAACCCACAAACAAGAGAATAATTTATTATTTAGAAAATGGAGCTTCTTACATGCAGAGGATCTCAAATCCCCAAGTTCTACAACACATGCAAGTTATAGAAAGCTACAGAATAACCCTTTCGCAATATGCGAGCTTGTCCCCAAAAAGCTACCCAAAAATTAGAAACCCATCCATAAATAGAGCTCCTCTTTAGTTTGGAGCCAAAACAACATTCAAATTTGAGTTTAGGCAGTTTGGCACCAAAAATTACAACTTGAAGTTCAAATTTTAAAAGAACATTTACAATTGTATCTTCTAGAAAGTGCACCAACTTCCCAGGGCCATAATCTTTTGATCCGGGAACTCTAAGTGCCTCAAATCTAACTTGGAAGAGCAAATCTAGGAAACTAAAACTACAATATCTTTCAACCCAGGAATAGAAAATAAAAACCATAAATTTGGGATTTCATTATAACGAAAAGGGTATCCAAAAATGTAAAAACATCTAAAAACTAAGAAACTTAAAATTTAACTATTTTTGGTGATGCAAAATTGCCCTTACACCACTGGATGCTCCTGTATCAGACACCCAGGGTAATTTGAGAAGTGACCCCGTCATGTCTCAGATGGTTGAGGAAAAACCCAAATGGTCAACCTCTACCTTAGGCAACCAGGGTGAATCTTCAACAGGCCTTCCTTTCCATTTCACTAGATATTCTTCATACATCCTGTTCCTGGTACTCCTTCCCACACGA
Organism: Sequoia sempervirens; assembly: GCA_007258455.2. NCBI lineage: Eukaryota > Viridiplantae > Streptophyta > Pinopsida > Cupressales > Cupressaceae > Sequoia > Sequoia sempervirens. The sequence goes on along the minus strand of VDFB02255897.1, from coordinate 147,074 downwards.
CTATCCAAAATTTCTTCAATCTCCTCCTTTTTTGAAGTAGGTGTTGGAATCCCACACTATTCCATCATTGGTACTTCCTCTGTGCCACCTTCATGATACTCTGTCAAATCTAAAATGTTGAAAATAGGGAAAATGTTGAATCCATTCGGCAACTCTACCTCATATGCATTCCCTGAATCATGCCTCTTCAAAATTTTACAAGGACCAAAATTCTTCATCTTCAATTTGTTATATGTTCCCACTAGAAACTTTTCTTTCCTCAAGTGGACCATCACTTCATCACCAATCTAAAACTCCTTATAGCTCCTCTTATGATCTGCCTTAGCCTTATACTGCATATTCATCTTGTTAATATGTTCTCTTACCTTCTCATGTATATCCTTGATGTGCTCTACAAAATCTTTGGCTTTAGCACTTATTTTCTTTTCTTGGTCCATCTTCCTTAATTTTGGAGCTATTCTGGGGCTACCTCCATACACAATCTGGAACGGTGATCTACCAGTGCTTCTGTTAACATAATTATTGTAAGAAAATTTTTCCTGGGGTAAGATCAAGTCCCATCCCTTGGGTTTATCTCCTACCAAACATCTTAGTAGGTTACCTAGACTCCTGTTAACAACCTCTGTTTGCCCATCTATTTGTGGATGGTGTGAAAAACTGAACTTCAACTCTGTCTTCAACTTCTTCCATAAGGTCCTCCAAAAGTACCCCACAAATTTGGTGTCACGATCTGAAACAATACTCTTTGGTAGACCATGTAGCCTCACCACCTCTTTGAAGAATAAGTCAGCAATGTGGACTACATCACGGGTCTTCTAACATGGAATGAAATGTTCTATCTTCAAAAACCTATCAACCACCACAAAGACTGAATCATTCCCTCGTTGTGTCCTTGGCAAACCAAGAACAAAGTCCATACTTATATCCTCCCATGGCCTCTCTAGTACAGGTAAGGGCTGATATAAGCCTATATTCTGGCTCACTCCTTTAGCCATCTGACATACCCTATAGCTTTGTACAAACTTCTTCACATCCTGTGACAACTGAGGCCAATAATAATGCTCACTGATAGTGGCAATGGTCTTATCTTGACCAAAATGTCATGCCATTCCTCCACTATGCTTCTCCTTTATCAAGTTCTCCCTCATGGGAGTCCTCTGGATACACAATTGACTTCCCTTAAATAACATCCCATCCTGGATTACAAAATCTAGCCACCTTGTCCTGTCCACTGTAACAGGTTCCTTGCAAGCTTTCCAAGCCTCTGCAAAATCAGGATCTTTTGCATATAGTGTCTTGAGTTCATTGAACCCAACCACTTCAATTTGCATCTTTGTCATCAATGTATGCCTCCTACTTAAGGCATCTGCAACCCTATTTGACTTCCCACTCCTATGTTTCAAAACAAAGGTATAACTCTGCAAAAACTCTACCCATTTCATATGCCTTTGATTTAATTTTCCCTGACTATTTAGGTACTACAAGGCCTGATGATCAGTATACAAAACAAATTCTTTTAGCAACAAATAATGTTTCCATTTCTTTAATGCTTGAACTATTGCATAAATTTTTTGATCATATATAGAATACTTTCTCTTGGCATCACTTAACTTTTCACTAAAATAGGCAATGGGATTACCTTCTTGGCTCAACACTGCTCCAATGGCACAACCACTGGCATCACAATCCACTTGAAACACCTTGTTGAAATCTGGGAGGGCTAGAACAGGTTGCTCTGTCACCTTCTGCTTCAATAGTTCAAAACTTTTTGCTGCTCCAGTGCTCCACTTGAATTCTTTTCTATCCCCTCTCATTGTTTCAGTCAGGGGTCCACAAATACTACCAAGTTTCTAATGAACTTTCTATAAAAACTAGCCAAACCATGGAAAGATCTCACTTCGGTAGCAGTTCTTGGGTAGGCCATTCCTAGAATAGCCTTCACCTTCTCTGGGTCAATCTTGAGACCTTCTCTGAGACAACAAACCCCAAGTACACTAACTCCCTCTTCACAAAACTGCACTTCTTTAGATTAATCAACAGTTTCTCTTCTCTTAACTTCTCAAAGGCTCTCTGAATATGCATCAGATGCTCATCCAATGTCTTACTAAAAATTTAAATATCATCTAAATACACAATAACAAAACTTCCCAAAAATTCTTTTAGTACCTCATTCATGAGCTGCATGAATGTACTCGGTGCATTGGTTAGCCCAAAAGGCATGACTAACGACTCGTACAGGCCCTCTTTGGTCTTGAAGGCAGTCTTCCATTCATCTCCCTCTCGAATTCGGATCTGGTGATATCCACTCTTCAGATCAATCTTTGTGAAGTACCGAGCTCCACTCAAACAGTCCATCAGGTCATCCATCCTTGGCAGGGGAAATCTTTATTTGATTGTTATCTTGTTTATGGCTCGAGAATTTGTACACATCCTTCACTCCCCATCTTTCTTTGGTGCTAGTACTGCAAGTATTGCACATGGACTCAAACTCTCTCATATCAAACCCTTTCTCAACAACTCTTGAACTTGTCTGTTCAACTCCTCATTTTCTTGTGGAGTCATTCTATGAGCTGCCTTATTTGGCAAACTGGCTCCAAGAATCAAGTCAATCTGATGACTGATCTTCCTTATTGGTGGTAAACCCTCAGGTACATTATCAGAAACAATATCTTGAAACTCATCCAACATCCCATAAACTTCTTGGAACCTTCTCACTATCCTCCTTACTCACTCTAGGAATCAATGCATAACACGCACGCTCATGCTTCATACCTTCTAAAATTTTTCTTCCATCTATATAACAAATTCTAGCACTATTGCATACCTTTTCTTCAGTCTCCTTCAGGGGCTTCAACTTGTGACAAACCCCATCCTTTGTCAAGGAATAAGTGTTTGCATGGCCATCATGTATAGCTCGCCTATCGAACTACCACAGCCTCCCCAACAACATGTGACATGCATCCATGGGGATGATATCATAGAGTACCTCATCATGGTAGCTCCTAATCTTGAACTTTCCTAGACACTACTCATTGACCAAAACTTTGTGGTCTTTCTGCAACCAAGCAATCCGATATGGATGCGGGTGTCTTTCCCTCTTCAGCTTCAACTTTGTGACCATCTCCTCTAACACCAGATTATTAGTGCTCCCACCATTAATAATGACATCACAACATTTTCCTTCACACTTGCACCTTGTGCGAAATAGATTCTTCCTCTGTTTTGGTTCTTTTTCCTCAGTCACTAGGGCTCTCCTAATCACTAGTGTTTCTCCCCTTTCAGCATCATCTGAATGTTTAGATTGGGCCTCCTCATCTACATGCGCAAACCTTCCATGACTTTCTGGCCTTTTGTTTGTCCTTCCTTGGTGTTGTGGACATTCATAGGCTCGATGCCCTTCTTCACCACACTAGAAACACGTTCCTCTAAAACCACCTCTTCTGATCCTTGTCCATATCTCCCTCATCCTCTACCTCTTTGATCACTATTTTGATCGAGGGCGGTAGAAGTTGTCATTCCTTTGGCTTCGGCTGGTACCCACATCTTCACTTTTCTTTTCATCATCATTTTGGCTTCCTGAAGGTCTTCCACTGCCCCTTCCACTTTGACCTCCTCGTCTTTTTTGCTTGCCATCAAATCTTTTGTTCAGCTTCTCTTCCACCTTCAGAGTAAACTGATACACATCCTCAATGGTGGTCATTCTGACTAGGCTTAACTCCTCCTGAATGCTCAGTCATAACCCATTAAGATATCGAGCTACCTTCTCCTTATTGGCCTCTATGTGACCCATTCTGATGATTATTTTATGAAAATATTTAGTATATTCTTTCACAGATCTGCTTCCTTGCTTCAACCCTTGCAATTTCTTCAATAGATCTAACTCGTAGTCCACTGGTATGAACTACTTTTTCAGTTTCTCTACCATGTGATCCCATCTTGTGATCTTGCCTTTTCCTCTTCGATTTCTTTCCAACTAGACCTCTTTCCACCAAATACTGGCATGGCCCTTCAGCTTCATTTTTGCAAACTTAACCCGATCTGGGTCCTCTATTTCCTCATACTCAAAATATTCTTCTAGCTTGTTGATCCAGTCGATCAACTCTTCAAGTTTAGACTTTCAAAATAACTGGGGACTCCTGCTCTGGGTCTTTTCCCGATCTTCGAAATGGCCTTTTAGCCGCACTTGGTCTTGATCAATTTCTTCTTCTTCCTCTTCTACATTTGAACCTTCTTCCTCTCCTTCATCCTCACTTTCCTCCCTCGGGTTTAACCCTCTTCTCAACTGCTCTTGTAATGCATCAATCTGTCTCTGGAGGGCTACTAGTGCATCTCTTCCACCAACATTTATGCCGCCGACCACCTTTGGCACCACCATGCCTACCAGGCATCACTCTTGGAGGCATCTTTCTTGACCTCGACCCACAACCACTGTCCTGTGCGAACTGCCTCACGATCGGCGATCTGTCCACACGCTCAAGAAAAGTGGCTTTGATACCACTTGATGAGGGCGCAGTCTGAGACACAGAAAATAACCCACAAACAAGAGAATAATTTTATTATTCAGAAAATGGAGCTTCTTACATACAGAGGATCTCAAATCCCCAAGTTCTACAACACATGCAAGTTACAGAAAGCTACAGAATAACCCTTTCGCAATATGCAAGCTTGTCCCCAAAAATCTACCCAAAAATTAGAAACCCGCCATAAATAGAGCTCCTCTTTAGTTTGGAGCCAAAACAACATTTAAATTTGAGTTTAGGAGTTTGGCGCCTAAAATTACAACTTGAAGTTCAAATTTCAAAAGAACATTTGCAATTGTATCTTTTAGAAAGTGTGCCAACTTCCCGGGGCCATAACTTTTGATCCGGGAACTCTAAGTGCCTCAAATCTAACTCAGAAGATTTTCAGGTACAAATCTGAGAAACTAAAACTGCAATATCTTTCAACCCAGGAATAGAAAATAAAAACCATAAATTAGGAATTTCATTATGACGAAAAGGGTATCCAAAAATGTAAAAATATCTAAAAACTGAGAAACTTGAAATTTAACTATTTTTGGGTGATGCAAGATTGCCCTTACACCACTGGATGCTCTTGCATCACATCTTCACCATGGAGCACTTAATATTCTTAAGGAAATAGTGACAAGGCTTCCTGAAATGAAGACAAAAAGGCATGAGGTGTGCAAGGGTTGCACCCTTGGGTAATATGCCAAGACCAATTTTCCAAGCAGTGACACTAGTTCTAAATGAATTTTGGATCTTGTAAACTTAGATGTGTGTGGGCCCATGTCAACAACATCCTTGAATGGACATGAGTATTATGTTACCTTCATTAATGATTTTTTCAGGAAGATGTGGATATATTTCATGAAGAATAAAGATGAGGTCTTTAGTAGTTTCAAAGAGTTTAAGGCTCTCGTGGAGAATGAAACAGGGGGAAAAATCAAGATAATAAGGTCTAATAATGGAAGCAAGTATACCTCAAATGCCTTCAAATATTTATGTGCTCAGGAAGGTATCAAGAAAGAGTTGACAGTTTCGTACAACCCTCAGTAGAATGGGGTTGTTGAACAAAAGAACAGGGCTATAGTTGGAGCAACCAAGGCCATGCTTCATAATCAAGATCTACCTTGGTTCTTATGGGTAGAAGCTTGCAATACATCTGTGTATTTGCAAAATAGGAGCCCTCACAAAGTGTTGGGAAAGTTGACTCCAGAAGAGACGTTCACTAGTAATAAACCAGATTTGGGGCACATTCACATCTTTGGATTCTTTATGTATTGTCACATTCCTGTTGAGAAGAGAACCAAGTTGGAACCTACTACAGAGAAGGGTATCCTTGTTGGGTATAGTGAAACTTCTAAGGCTTATCGGGTTTATATTCTTGCTCTCAGGAAAATAGTGGTTTGCAGAGATGTGAAGTTTGAGGAACAGAGGGCTCTTTAAAAGTCTAGCAACTTGATGAATGAGGAGTAGCAATCACCCATGGTTGAAGCAACACAAATTCCTCAAACTTTAGTCACACAAGTTCAAGAGTAGAGTAAGCAACCTGAGAAAGGTGATCAGAAGGAGGAACAAACAATTCCTCAGCCTCATATTCCTATTACCGAGAAGAGGAGAAATAGGGAAATTGAGAAGACACTAAGAGGCTCACGAATATGTAGGTGATCATCAAGATTTAGTTAGACATAGAAGGGATCCTAAACATTATTCTGAGTATGTGGCACTTATGAGTGAATTAATTGAAGTAGAGCCTTCCAGCTTTTAGGAGGCATCCAAGTACTAAGTTTGGAGAGATGCTATGGTGGAAGAGTATTCTCCCATCATGAAGAATAGTGTGTGGGAGGTAGTACCACGGCCAAAAGATAACTCATTGGTGGGCTCGAGATGGTTGTATAAGATTAACTATGTTGTAGTTGGTAGTGTGGAAAAATTCAAAGCTCGATTTGTGGCTAAGGGGTTTTCTTAGAAGGAAGGAGTCGACTATGATGAGATTTTCACTCTAGTAGCCAGATACTCATCCATAAGAGCTATCATTTTTGTAGCAACACAAATGGGTTGGAGGATTCACCAGATGGATGTAAAGATGACCTTCCTCAATGGAGTAATTAAGGAAGAGATTTACATACAGCAGCTAGAAGGATTTGAAGCACATGGGAGAGATTCTCATGTATGCAGGTTGAAAAGAGCACTATATGGACTCAAGCAGGATCCCAGGGCATAGTATTCATATATTGACAGTTACTTGCAGAGTGTGGGCTTCATCAAGAGTGAGGCGGATCTGAACTTGTACTATGTTCAGGTGAAGGGTGAACTTCTCATATTGGTGTTATATGTTGATGACTTATTTCTCACAAGGTCAGAGGAGCTCATAGCACACTGCAAGCGGGATCTTCTAGGAGAGTTTGAGATGAAATACTTGGGGTTGATGCACTACTTTTTGGGATTGGAATTGTGGCAGAAAGAGGGAGAGATCTTCCTTGGAAAAGGGAAGTACTTGATATCTTGAAGCGATTCAGGATGGAGAACTATAAGCCTATGTTAATGCCACTTGTGACCAAGTGGAAGAAGATTCATGCTTCCGGATCATAGGCAGTGAACCTGACTTTATACAGACAATTGATAGGCTCTCTTATGTATTTGGTTAGCACTAGGCTAGACATTTGTTTTACAGTGAACTCACTCAGTCAATTTATGGTGGAACCTAAATGTGTTCACTAGATAGTTGCAAAGCATATTTTGAGATATCTCTGAGGTACAATTGCTAATGGGCTAAAGTATGTTTAGTAGGATGGAGTGAAGCTTGAGGGGTTTACCGATGCAGATTGGGTAGGTAGTATAGCTAACTAGAAGAGCACTTGAAGGTGTAATTTTAGTTTGGAATCAGAAGCCATCTCTTGGTACAAAAGGAAACAGAAGTCAGTTGCACTGAGTTATATAGAGGCCGAGTATATGGTAGTAAGTATGGCTACATGTACGCTATCTAGCTTTGAAAACTGCTAGCTGGGCTCTTTGATCAGGAGCTGGATCATACGGTCATTTACTGTGATAATCAGAGTTGTATCAAACTCTCTAAGAATCCAATGTTTCATGGCAAGTCAAATTACATTGCTATCAAGTACCACTTCATCAGAGATTGTGTGGAGAAGGGGATAGTGAAGCTCCATTACATTCCTATAGATGAACAGATAGTAGATATACTGACGAAGGCCTTGATGAAGAGTAAGTTTGAATACTTCATGGACAATTTGGGTGTTGTGTAGAACACTTTCCTCGCTAAGAGGGTGTGCTGATTTTTGTAGCTTGAAAGGTGTGATGTGGAGTTGTTTTAAAACAACTCGAGTTGGATATGCTTTAAAGCAATTTGAGTTGGATTTTCAGCAACATCGGGATTTTTATTCTTTAATAGAATTTTTTTAAGTTTGTGAGGATAGGATAAATCCAAGAGTGATTTTATGTGATTTAAAGCCAAAGAATTCAATGAAAGTTTCTTTCCTTGCATGCTAAGTAAAGCAAATGGGCTTCGTGTTATTTTTGCTTCTGCTGTTATTAGTTGTTAATTAACCAAGTTGTGTTAATTATTATAAATCAGATTGCTTTCTGTGAATTTATTGTGCAATTAATCTATTACTAGGCTATAGAAATTAACAATTACATACAGCAACGAGAGACTATTTTATAGCTAGTTACTGTGGACATCAAATCTGCAAATGGTTAACAATTTTAACATAATATCATCATGTTAGTCCTTTGAAAAATATTAGATTTGAAATCCCTATGAAATACTTGACTATGATGAAACATGCAAATTAGATAAACAAAGATAATCAAATGTAAGCATATAAAAACATAGTCAAGACTTTATTCCATATTGGATTGGTGCTATTGTTGAAAATAGCCCTTTCCCAATCCTTGATAGATAAGCTTACATGATGATGATAAGATGGACAAGACTAGCTCTCCATTGAAAAGAATAACCTTGTATGAGATTGGAGATGAAAATGCTAAGATTGTGGAGTGGATGAACAAAATCAGTTCTCAAACCAAGAGAGTGACTTTGCCTAAAAGTTGTGGAGGAGTTGCTTGAGGATGAAGCCTCTATTTAAAGATTTTCAAATGCTGAGTGTTGAAGAGGGACCAATGTGGGACTAAGAAATAGGCCAATGAAAAGAGGCCACTTGTCATTATGTGAGTGGTTGATGCATGTGCAAGATTTGGGAAATGTGCCCATGACAGGGAGAATTTGAATTCAAATTTGGCAATAAATTTTGAGAGGGGGACAAGAAAATGAGCCATAAATGCCATGTTGGAAGGACAAGTCAACTTGTCATGTTTTTCAAACTTGAGGGAATATTCCCCATAAATGCCATGTTGAGTGAAAATGATGATTTAAATAAATAAATAAATAGATTTATTTGTGCAAGTGGCATAATCTAGAGAATGCAAGTGGGAGGAGATTAGCATTTAATCATGGTTAGATTAAATTAATGATGATTATGTTAGTTTGACTTTCATGATTTAAATATTTGATTTATTTAAACCAGAAAAGGATGAAATATGGATTGGATTTAATTAAATAAATGTTTTATTTATTTAATTAAAATGAGGGTGATGGGATCAAGTTGATTTATTTGATTTAAACTAATGACTTTAGGAGATTGATAAATTAACTTGATTTATTCGCCGAATGGATGAATATGACCTAGTTGAATGCATTATGTCAATTTGACGTGTCTAAGTTACAAAGAACAAAGTTACATGAAACTGATTCTAAAAGAAACGCTCCAAATTGACAGCAAGTCAACTTCGAAAATACCAGAAATTAATTCTAAAAGAAACGCTCCAAATTGCATGAACTCTTTTAATCTTAGCTCTTGCAATTTCTAGGAAAAGGTGCATGGAATTTGTTAACTTAGCTCGAATCAAACTGTTTCTTATAATTTATTTTATTAATACACATACTATGTCTATTCATCAAAAAAGAAAACTATTTGTTATGATTTTTTAAGGTTTGTTTAAAATTTTCAGTAAAAATTACTAAATATGGGCATCAAATCAAAAAAATTGTTTGTTATGACTTTTTAAGGTTTGTTCTGCTTGTTATGATTTTTTAAGGTTTGTTTAAAATTTTCATAATATTTTACAGTAAAAATTACTTAATATGGCCATCATTTATTGATTAGATTTATATCTATTAATTTCTGTCCATAGAACACATTGTCCTCCCTATATTATTGGTGAAGTCGTTCACATCTGTTTTTGTAAATTATTCGTTTTAACTTCCGCGTTTTGATTATACTTGTCAATTACGTGTCTGCGAGGAGTCATTTCTGTAACTATTTCGGTTCATATAATTCGGATAGATTTCCCTACAATATTAAATTTGGTATATAGTTGTTTATAAAAGATATGATTGCGTTGACAATTTTGTTATACATTCCATTCAAATGATAGATTACCTTCAAACAATACGCGTGAAAGTCTAAATATATAGATATGATAGATCTCCCTGCAATATAAAATTTGGTATAAATCCGTTTAAATTTTAGAGAAGCTTTGGCTCAGAACGGTGTTGTACAAGGAATACGAAATGGAATTCCATCCTTTGAAATTTGGATTGCTGTGTACAATTCTGCTGGTCATGGTTTGCGTTTTGGAGGGAAGCGGTGCTTTGGGTGTTGGTGGGCATACCAGGATGTCATCAAATCTCAGGAAGTATCGACTGAGTGGGAATTTTCTGGAGAAGTTAAGAAGATCTCGAATCACTAATTCTAAAGTTTCAACTATGGATCCGTACGAATCGTACAACTATACTCAAATTCTAGACCATTTTGGATACACGCCAGGGAGCTATCAAACCTTTCCCCAGAGATATTTCATGAATAAGTCTTACTGGGGCGGCGCTCAGAACAATTCTCCCATATTTGTATGGTTGGGTGCGGAGACTAGCATTGAAGGCGAGTTAAACGTGGGCGTTATGATAGATCAGGCTCCTATCTTCAAAGCTCTTGTGGTCTTCATAGAGGTAGTATTACAGTTTCTCATAATTTCCATATTCTGTGCGTGTTATATTACAGAACAAGCTGAGTAGGTTCAGTCATTTTCTTTGGGCTTCTGCTTTGGTAAGTACGTTATTAGGGCTAATTGTGGTAAGGTATGTAGCACCGTTATTATGGGACGTCAATGCCATTCGGGGGAACGGAGGAGGCGTATGCAAATGCGAGCACAATGGGTTATTTCACATCCACGCAGGCCTTGGCCGATTATGCGACCGTCATTGTCTATCTGAAGAAAACATTAAAGGCTGAGAATTGTCCAGTCGTCGTATTTGGTGGATCGTATGGTGGAAGTAAGTAGGATTTCTTTCACGTGAATCAATATTCTCTATTGGAAGTAAGTAGGATTCAATGATTGAAATGGTATTATGCAGTGCTAGCTGCATGGTTTCGCCTCAAGTATCCGCACTTAACAATCGGCGCCCTCGCATCGTCTGCACCTCTTCTTTACTTCGACGACATCACTCCCACTTATGGTTATGGCAGCGTGACAACCAAGGATTTCAGAGTATGTGCATTCATCTCTTTCAGCTTAATCTCCCCACATCATTATTAAATTTGACGTTTGAAAATATGGTGCAGAATGCAAGCGAGATCTGCTACAGAAGAATTAACGAATCGTGGGATATGATGGACAAAATGCCTTCTAGCCCTCAAGGCTTGCTAAACCTAAGCATACTGTTTAACACTTGCGAGTAAGTGACATCAACGCACTAGGTATTAAGCACCCTGTAATCAAAATCTCTTGACCGGGTATTCCTGCCGCAGGAATATTACTGATAAGGGCTCGCTTTACGATGCGCTTGAATCAATGTACTCCAAAGCAGCACAATACGATTTCGAAGAAGTTAAAGGAGTAAATATACAACCCAAACCTTGTCTCCATACCAATTTTATTGCTTATTAGGTAACTTGTTCTATTAAACGTGGGCTTACTGCAGATCTGCAACGCCATGAATGGCCTACCGGGAGATGCCGACACTGTTAGCAGAATAGCTGCTGCAGCAAATTACGTAAATCAAGTCTGCTTTCATTTGAGTTCCCCGAATTCCACTTACGACGGCTGGTATTGGCAGGTCTCTGAGCATTCTTTTTCCTAAGTATTAGAATGAAATGAAATTAGGCTGCCCGACTAACAGCTCTTTTGAATCGCAGACTTGCACTGAAATGGTGTTTCCAATAAGCAATCCTCCTGGCACGACAATGTTCCCGCCCTCCCGCTTTGATATCGAGTCCTACGCCAGGGATTGCTACGAGAGCTACGGAGTCCTGCCACGCCAAAACTGGGCAACGACAGAATTCGGAGGACATGTATGTAAATTTTACTCTACTATGTAATTTCGTCGAAATTGTTTAAAGTTAAGTTATATCTTAGTCAAATTTTCATTACATTTAAACAGACACGACAATTGGTTCGGAATCGATTGTTATTAAGATAGCTTTGGTTATAATTAACGCGCAGGACATAAAAAGAGTGTTGAAAGATTTTGGTAGCAATATAATTTTCTCCAATGGGTTAAGAGATCCATGGAGCAGTGGAGGGTAAGTGATTCTTCTTTGAGGTTTCATGCCTATTAATCTTTCTATCATTTTTCACCTTTAGTTAAGTGGGCATGTTGTGAATGGAATTCCAGTGTGTTGGCGAATATTTCTGAAAGCATTGTAGCCATCACTACGGAAGAGGGTAAGTTGGTTCAAAATTTAAATATTTTCCTTCCCCCAAACCAAATAGAAATTCTTCTATCTTACCAGAATTAAATGTCACTCAGGAACGCATTGTGAAGATATTGGATCTCCAAGTGCTAGTGACGATCCAGTCTGGCTGAAAGAACAACGACGAAAAGAGATAATGATCATCCAAAAATGGATAAATGATTATAAAAACTAATTTGAATTGTTTATCTCATCCAACAATGTCTTCTCCATTCAATAAAATCACTTATAAGAAGTGACTTATAGAGGCTCTTTGATGATAATGAAAGTGTCAACTAGAATTATCCATTCTGAAACGTCAACTATAATTAGCTGTTTGATATTCGATATTGTAATTAACGTTGCATTTTGTGTATAGTTTTAAGTTTTTCAAAATTTTAAACTAGACACAAAATTAAATGGTAATTGATACAGATATATAAATTTCACTATTATAATTTAATATATTAAATTTTATGATTAATATATTATCTTGAAATAGCGTTGTGATTGAGATATATTTGTTCTTAACTGGTTATATTATAAATGACACAATTTTTTCACTTACAATTGCACACCTGCATAGCATTCATTCTTGTATACTTTTAACTGATTAGTTAAGATCTCTCTGAAATTGAAAGATAAAGCGTCCAAATTGTATCCTAAAGTATTTATTAACAATAGTTAAGAATCATTGAGTGCGAAAAAGTGAAATGCTGAAAAAACATAATAATTATAAAACAACAACATTTGTTATAAAACATTAAAAAATTCATTATAGTTAACTAATTAGAATTTTAAATAATAAATTTAGTATTGGATTTTTTCAAGCTCTTTTTTAGAACGAGTTTTTCTAGATAATGTCTAACTCTTGTTATCCCAAAAACTAAACATTTGTTCTTGAATCTCATCTTGTATAAATAATTATTTTGATGAATCTATTGTATTTAATATCTATCTATATATCCATTGAAGATATTTCAACATCTATGCATATCTATTTATAGTTGCACAATATTCATGAGAAGCATAGTGGGGTGTGAGAATAAAAGTCATGGAGGCACCATATAATAGAGTACCTATATCAAACTAGCAAACCTAAAATATCATCCATACTCTTTTAAATAAAGAAATATTACTATGTCATGCAGAAATATTGAACAAATGATGGATGAAATATTTATTTGAAGAGGGATTCTATATAATCTAGTAAATAGAGCATAACCCCTTCTCATTATAGACACATTATGCTAAAAAATCATTTATTGTGCATATTTTGAGAGACAATAATATAATTAGAAAGATCAAACAAACACTACAAGATCATAAATAAATGTTAAAATTAATACATGACAATTACTTTCATGAAAAAAACACTTTCAAAGAAATTTAAAGATTTCTCTATGATGCCACGATACAATAAGGACAAGAAAACATTTGCTAACTTAACTTTTGTCCATACATCTTCATTTCTAGTTGACCTAAGATGATCATGCAATTCAAAACAATTTGAAAGAAGTTATTAACCTATTTGATGGAAGTAGACAATCCTTGAGAAAAAAATTATACATGTGATAATTCATCTCTAGCAATTCTTACCTACTCACAATTGAATTTTAATATTTTATAAAAAAAAATTCATAGACACCTTCTTCTTATCCACTTTAGAATACAATGTGCTCTTAATGTCTAAATCAAAGATCCCCAAATTGTTAAAATTTTAAGACCTTTGGTAAAGGAAGACTTTATTTCTTCATAAACTTCCTCTTACAAATTCATAAACATAACTAACTATAAGAATTGGTAATAAAATTCATGTCCAATTAATAAGTGGGAGAAGTAGAGAGATTGAATTCCACCACAATACACTGAATGACAAAGCTCCTTTCTCAAACAAAATCTCCATAGCTTAGCATAAAAATGACAAAGTTAAGAAGCCCTTGAGATATTTAGTTCGTATTTGTGTTAATATATGATGCATCCCTTATTCATATTGCATGTTTGACAATATTTTTAAGATTCTTAATTTAAGAGTCTTACAGTTAATTCCTAATTTAAGAATCTAAAGTTAACGATGAATTCTATATTTGTACGTGTTAAATGCATGAAACAAATAAGTCCAATTAACTGTTCTCTATGCATGAAACAGACAAGTCCAGTTACTATCTATTTTTAAGGAGCTGTCCTCTATAAAAAGTTCCCGTGATATAAATTCTAACAGGCTGAAGTTGAGGAGAAAATAAGACCTCGGTTGAAGAACGGACAAAAGAAGGTTTGATCCGAAATTGAAGCCGCTTCCAGTACTTAGTCGTTGGCCCTAAGGAATGTCCCCAGTGTGAAGACAAAGATGAAAGCAGATTAGAGAAGATTAAGGGATATCCACAGAGGAGAGAGATAGAAATAGGAGGAGATCGTTTTGTATGAAAGTTTAATCACAGTTGTTGAGTCATTAGAATTGTCCACCGCTTGGTTGAAGGAGATCAACAAAAGATAGAGAGGTGCAAGGGAGAAGACATCGCCAAAAAATTTAGTCACCCTTTATATTTAAAAATATCTAGGCAAAACGTGAAGAAAGAATTGCAAAAGATATTTTCAAAAATGAATTGCTGAAAATTAAAAAGAATAATACAGAATTAGAAGAAAAGTTGAAGTGATTTGTAGAGGAAAATAATTTTGACAAAAGTGAAATAGTAAACAAAGATTTGGCATCAATTTCTTATTTGCGGTTGTTGATCATATTGAATATAGATCTAATAATTGATGCCAAAAGTTTGTTTGCATACCACTGCATTGCATTATCTGTGGATAGAGTAATATTCCATTTTTTTTCTCCAAACCACTTTATAGATTATTATGCATATTTTATGTAAATATTAATTTTTTAAGAGTCAAATAGTTAAGTGTAATTTATATTTCATTTTTTATTAAAATGTGGTAAATAATTGTCTTATTAGTACTTGCCATTGCAATAGTACTATTGTAATGACTTTGGTTTTTTTTAGTTAACTAGTTATTAATAATTTAGTTTTGAACCAATCAAAAACAATATTTAAACAAAAACAAAAAATAAAATTCAATTTGTAAAATCATTTCATTAAATCTTTCTAAAATAAATAAATGTGATTTATTTTGATAGTTTTTTAAGAATGATTTTTTTATGTATGTAATTGTTATTTTTTTATTAAAGAAAATATTACAAAAAACAATTAACTATTTTATAGAGATTTGGATTCACACTATTAAAATTAAAAATAAAAAAAGTTGTATTATTATTTCCATTAAACTAATATCTTTATCTATATTTTTAATATTTTATGGTATAATTTTTTTTTCGGATGAATAAGCAGCTAAGTATATTAATTCAAATATAAAGATACATATTAAAAAAAAAAGGGTGGGTGGTAAAAAGGCACACCCCAAGAGTCAAATGGGCAATGCTTAGAAAAAGCAACAAATCACATGGGCTAAGTCCAGAAGTCCAAAATTACAAGGTAAATAAAAAGGCCATTAAGCAGCCAGAGCAGTGCCAGCACATCCAGGAGGGTCTCTGTCATCCAAATTTTTCCTCCATACATCAGCGGGGTCTGGAATGACATTAGGAGGACCCCAACCATCATCAGCATCTTTTTTCTCTTTATCTTCTTCTTCGCGCTAGGGCGAGATTGCAAGTGCTAGATGCGGGAACGTTTTATCAGTGACTGGCCAACCGGAGCTAGAAGTAGGAGGGTCATCAGAGGTCCACCTAGAACCATCGCTGCTGCTCCCCAAAGTACCGCCAGAAGGCCACCCTTGGCTAGCCCTACGGCGGAGGAGAACGGTTTCACCGAGGAGTGCGAGAATCCTGCCGAGGTGGGGGATGGGAACAAGGACGTGCAAAGCCACTCTGTATGTGGGAGGGCGACCGGCCGCGAGAAGAGGTGGGCGAAGCAGAGACCCAAGCAATAGTACAAGGGGCATTACCCCAGTGGTCTAGGAGGAACTAGAGGTGAGCAACCTCAAGTGCAACTTTGTTAGCTTGCACTTGAACCTGTAAAAGCACATTAGAGAAAATCATTTAGCATATAAAGATACATGAATATCCAATTGAGTATGTGAAAAAATGCAAGCATTTCTGTCTTTTTAAATATTGAAGAGAATTTCCACCTTGAAAGTGTGTAGGTAATAATTTTTAAGTAAATAAGTTAACCTATATTATGTAGGTAATATATTAATTTATATTATATATTTATATACAATATAGTATAGGTTATTTTATTTTGTAGGTTCTCCTTTCATATATATTTATATATATTAATAAACTATCTTAATTGACTACTATATTAATTATAATATTTATATTATTATATTATTACTATTAATATAATTAATATAATACTAAATCACTATATTAACAATTATAACAATATTTTAAAATATATTAATATTACAATATTATCTATTTACTTAGTTTATATATCATAATTTATAAATAATTAATATTAAATTAGAATATAATATACTTATTATAGTAGTAGTATATTTCACTTCAACTATAATATGAAGATTTCACTATCAAAATAAAAATCAATTAGAATCAATATAAGAATTATTTTTAATAATAAATCATTTGATTATTTAATGTTTAACAAATATGCATTCTAAAGAACAAACTCAACTTCAACTTTATTAGTCATAGTTATGTCTAGTACAAATAATTCACAAACTACTTCATTTTCTCAATGAATGGGTTCATTATATAAATATTCAAATGTATTCAACTTTAATTAAAAAAAAAAGATAACACCAAACAATAAACATTTATTCCAATTTATTTTATTTTCAAATATTTAACATCAAACAAGATATTTACATTATATAATCAAAACATATAAAAAAACCAACGCTATTAATCAAACAAAACACAAAATATAAAATTCAAAACTAAACTTACATTTACTTTTATTCCAACTCTACAAATCTCTAATTAGAATACTACAAAGGCAAGTACTGGCCACTACGTGGCACTTCTTACTTTTAGTGTTCATAATTTATCTTTGATCATTGATATTAGTATGGTTTAAGAATAACTTCTCATTTTATATCCTTATTATAAACAAGAGCAAAAATCATA
This sequence comes from Sequoia sempervirens, assembly GCA_007258455.2. NCBI lineage: Eukaryota > Viridiplantae > Streptophyta > Pinopsida > Cupressales > Cupressaceae > Sequoia > Sequoia sempervirens. The sequence goes on along the minus strand of VDFB02255897.1, from coordinate 129,714 downwards.
TAAAATCCATATTTATAGGCTAATTATCAATTATTCACTATATAATACATTATTGCTTATATCTCCTAACATATGTAATTAAATATTTTAATATTATTTAAACATGTGTTATTTAGGTTATAACATATATGAAAATATTATATTTTTATACACATAATGTATGGAAAGCTTTATACATCCAAGTCATGTTTGCAAAATGAATTATAGCAATGTAGGGAGAAACAATGACTTAAAACTTTCTACTATATTATGAAATAGATTTAATTGAACCAATAAAATAAAAAATATACAATTAGATTTGTATACACTCAAATTTGGTCTGGAGGATTAATTAAATACAAGTTATTTAATTAGTAATCTTTAATTCTTCTACTTATAAATAAATTGAAAAAAAGTATTTATATAGTTTATTTTCTCTAATTCTTCATATCCTAAATCATTTTCTTCATATCTTAATTAAATGAACAAATTTAATTAGTTTATTTTATTTAACTAACCTCCTCTCATTAAATTTGAATTTTAAATTCAAATTTAAGCACATGTCTACTAACTTCTTCCCACCTTCCACCTTATCATGTGTCTCAAGAAATTAAATATTTCTAATATTTATTTTGGCATTTATCATCAACAAATTCTAACTAATTTGGGACACTTGGCCTTCATCTCCATTTTATTCCTCTTCACACTTGGCAGTTTGTTCTTATGCATGAAACACACTCCCCTTTTCTCTTTAACCTCTTCATCTTCAACCATCCATCTCTCCAAATCGAATCTATTTCTGCCACCTAGGCTCATGCCTTGGAAAATCTATAAATAGGCACTCATTTGCAACAAAAAAGGAGAGAGTCTTTCATTTGTAGCAATTACACTCTATAGCATTTTAATTAGCATTGTCATTTTAGTGAGCCTTTTTGTATTAGTATTTTCGCATGAAGTATTTTAATGATGGCATTTTCATTAGCAGCATCTTAATTATAGTATTTTCATCATATCACTTTCCTTAGTGGCATCATAGCGAAATTAATATCTTTGCATATCATCTACAGCTAATTTATCAATCATGTAATGTAGGAAACATTTCTTGCATTTCCAGCATCATTCTTAAGGTTGTCATTTGGAAAGTCATGTGCACAAACAATCTGAGAGAAAAAAGACTTAAAAAATCCTTGGAGATAGAGGACAATCAGACGCCATTGAGGAATTGTTGTTTTAATTTGATTATTATTTGAATTCCTTGATATAATGTTTCATTGGTGTGTTGTATAGGTTTTATTTGCTTATTTACATTATTTACATACACACATAAATTGGCACCCACCATGGGGCCTAGCCCCATTTTTAATATTTTCTTACAAGTTTTCATCAACAGGTTCATTTGTGAATTTTAATGTAGCACATCCGTGGCCTGTTTTAGTGCATAGGTGGTGAATTTTTGCACATCAAAGCCCTATTATAGTGCATACATAGTCTAGACCAGTGCATCTACCTCCTCTTTCAGTGCATATACAGGATTTTATTTCCCTTTTCTTTTTTCTAGACAAGAGCATTGAGTGTGTTTAATAGCGCATATACTGAATATTTTAGCACATATGCTCTTTGTTTTAGTGCATACACCTTTATTTGAAGAAATTTGAAATTCAAGGGGACTAATCTGCATCTTTTTGTTTTGCAGGTGCTCTATACATTGTCAAAGACATATCTGAAACTACTAACGATGTTTGCAAGGGTTGGGTTTATTTTCTTTTGATTAAATTAGGCATCTAGTTTAATTACAAGGTTAAAGAACACCGTGTATGTTGTGTTTGGAAAGTGATAGGCCTATGCTCTCCCATTTACTAGGTGACCAAAATGCAAGAATCACTCTTTCATTTTATTGCAATAGCACCTTTAGCAGGTCTGCCTCCTTGCTTTGAAAGGAGGGAACAACCTAAGTGGGAACAGCTAAAGCCAAGCATTCCAACCCACTATAATCAAACATGAATTATGATTAAAATAAAATTCAACAATAGTGTACATTGATAGCCCTTCCCAATATCCTTGAGATATGTAAATCCTTTGTTCTAAAGGTTGGGAGGCCTCCTAAGGGAGTTTATCATTTATTGCACTGAACATAAACCCTTACTAAGAACTTTAAGTGCAGTAGCCAAGCTGAGTCAATTGCCAAACATTATGATATTCACAATGCAAGGGGAGGAAAAAATCTACCCCCAAGATACTCACCATATAACTACCAAGGATTTATAGCCAATAGTGCATAAATCTACTTTGGTTAAGACCTAGAAAAGGAAAAAAACAAGGGCACTCTCTAGGGGGTGATAGGGTTATGTGAGCTAATGTAGTTCCTGTTGTGCCCTCAGCACACATGCCCCGTTCGGAACGGGGACCCTCTTTTCTTTCGCCTTGTTGGGTCTTTTGGGGCTGGCTCATTTTGCGTGCCCCTCTTTTTTGACATTTTGCATGGTCGATATTATCCTAAAGTTTCATCATAAAATCGACTACATTCTCCCTTTTGGTTTTTGCTGCCCTTCGGGGCCTCGTGGGTTCCTTGGGCCTTTTTGGCTCTGGGGCGGCCCCGGGTCCCTCCGGGCCCGAGCCTCCGGGATTCCCTTATCGGGTTTCCCCCCTTCGTTCGCCACCCCGGTGGCGTTCCCCGAGCGTCTTTCCGCCCTCCGGGGCCCGCCCTGTCATTTGCCATTTGTAGTTCTTCGAGGGTTTCCCGGGCGGCCCTTGCTCCTTCGGGCCCCGGGCTCCGGAAGTCCGCGTCCGGACTTCCGTCCCGGGATCGCTGTCCATGACGGCGATCCTCCGGCAGTCGCCCGCCCCTCGGGCTCCCAGGTTGTGCTCACCGCCGCCCTCAAAGTGCTAAGTGAAGCCCTTGGCGGCCATCTCCCTTTGGCCTCCCGCCCCTGGGATTCGAGCATCCCCTCGCCGCCACCGTTCGAAGTCCTCGTAAAGTTCTGCGACGGCTGTCGTTGCACGGCTTCCCGCCTGCCGGATCCCAAAGTCTTCACCGCCACCGCCGACTTGAATTTGAATCTCACCAACTTCTCGCGCTAACGTACGTGCAATAAATGTGAGCATTAATGACCGATAGGGTATATGAACCGTGGTCCCCAATGTCATTTTAACTTTGCGAATTTGAGCGAATTGATAGAGCCGACGTCTGGAGCCCACTGCAATCTGCATCATCACGATCATCAGCATCAACATCGCTCCGTCAACCCTGCCGGTGAATCCCATCGACTTCCCACTTAGCGAATTGGAGGTAGGCCATCCTCATTCGCCCTCCCACTATTTTTGATCTTTTTGTGGGTTTCGTTAAAGTGAACAATGAATTAAATTGCATAAAATTGAACATCACCCTGTCGCGATCCAAACCCATGTCCTCAAAATTTCCTAAACTCAACGCAACGATCCCCCCTCTCAGCCCGGAACTCGCCTGTTGCGCGACTGTTCTTCACGCAGGGCGACCGGCCCCCTCGGGCCCGGTCCCCTCCTTCACCGCTCCATTCCGCGTATGAATGCATGCCGGTGGCCGCCTCCCTAACCGGGCCTGAGTCATCGGGATTCCATCCCCAGAGTTCCTTTCTCACTTTGCTGCGTTAAAATGACCTCGGCGGCAAACCTCTGTCGGCTCCCCGCCCTCTGGGTCCCGGTCCGGCCTTCGCCGTCCGCTTGCGCCGCTTTTGCCCTTCGTGGAAATTGAGTTTTTCTGATTCATCTTCTATGCCTCCGGACCCCGGATCTTGGGCCGCTGCTTCCAGTTTTCCACCGAAGCTCATGACCGGCATCTTTTGGCGTCCTCCTCGCTGCCCCGTGACCCTTTGGGCCCGGCCATCTGGAGTTCCGTCCCCGGAACTCCGTGACGGTTCCGCCGTCGTTCACGGTGGAACCTTGCCAGCTTCTCGACCTACGGGCTCCGGGGGTCTTTTCGCCGTTGCCATCACCCGAGCTTACCGAAACCCTTCATGGCGGCTGACGTCTCCCATCTCTCCGGTCGCCGGGTTCCGGTCTGTCTTTCACCGCCGCTGTTGAAAACATCGCAAAATGCATGCGGCGGCCTGCATGTCGCGTCCTTCCGCCTCCCAGGTCCTGGGACGCCTTTTGCCGCCATCGCCCGTGAGTTGTCATAACTTTGCGGCGGCTGTCCCCTTGCGTCCTCCCGTGGGCCGGAGCTTGAACTTCACCTCGCCATCGCCGCTGGGCCACATTGCAAAGTCCATCGGCGGCGAACCGCCGTCGGCTCCCCGCCCTACGGGCTCCGGGGGTCTTTTCGCCGCCGCCGTTGCCCGAGCTTACCAAAACCCTTCGCGGTGGCCGACGTCTCCCATCTCTCCAGTCGCCGGGTCCTGGTTTGTCTTTCGCCGCCGCCGTTGAAAACATCGCAAAATGCATGCGGCGGCTTGCACCTCGTGTCATTCCGCCTCCCGGGTCGCGGGACGCCTTTCGCCGCCGTCACCTGTGAGTTGTCATAACTTTGCGGCGGCCGTCCCCTTGCGTCCTCCCGTGGGTCGGAGCCTGAACTTCACCTCGCCGTCACCGCTGGGCCACATTGCAAAGTCCATCAGTGGTGAACTGCCGTCAGCTCCCCGCCCTCCGGGCTCCGGTTTTCTCCTCACCGCGGCCATTCAAAATGATCAAAGATTACACAGCGACCGTCAGCTGGCGTCCTCCCGGCCTCCGGGGCCCGGTGCTCCAAGTGCCGTCTTGTCTAAAATTGTTAAACCAAACCTGGAATCGGCCATCTTTTTGCTTCCCGGGTTCCAGCCTCCGGGCTTCTTCCGCCAGACTTCCGTCCGATGTCCGCCGCCACCGGCTTCCTTCCCTTGACTGCCTTCCGGCCTGAAACCTCTGGAGCTCCCCAAATCGATCCAAATCGATTCAAATTGAAAATCTAATGTTGACCCACGTCCTAAATCATGCCATTCTCCATCATGGGTCTCTTAGAACATCAAAATCTGACCAACGGGGGTCTCCTGGAACTTTCGGTCGTGTTTTCCCTTCCTAGCAGCATTCCTGCCAGGGAAGTCCAGCCCTCTGGGCCCGGATTGCGCAATTTCCCTAAAATGAAATCGATATCGTCTGAAGATTAAATTTATGATGTATTGGAATGGTTATTTAGATGATATGCTCACAATGCGGACTAACATTAACATTATTGGTGTTTTCTTATGCTGACTTCGCCCTTTGCTTGCAGGATATATGGAATCGGCTGCAGAAACTTCAGGGGCCTCATCCGAAAAAGACAAGGGCAAGAAATTCGGAAGGGCCACTCGTGGAAAGGACGATAAAGACCAAATGAATTTTTAATTCCAAGGTGAACCACTCTAGTCAAAGGTTTTGACTGACTAGAGAGAGATCTTAGACACCAATATAGGTTAGGTGGACATAGATGAGTTCACCCAGAGGGTCAAGGTTGACCCTAAAACAAAAAATGCCCAGTTAATATGCCAAAGCGGGATTGGCAAAGCTGCCGGCTTCCCTCCCTCTCTGATAACACCTGAACTAGTAATGGATTGCCGAAAAGCCTACCAAACAGATACCAGAACAATCGTGGACAAGGAGGGGAATATCCTTGCCTATATGTCTCTGGTAGGAATCACAAAAACGTTCCACATTCCCACGTTCCCGCATATGCAAGTCCCCACTTTGGAGCAGTGTCAGGTGGTGTGGGATGCCAATCCATTGGGCTATAAAAAGTCAATTAACATTTACTGGTGAAAGGAGAGACGGGGCAGCGCTGCAAAGGTTCCCCAGGAGTTGTTCCGCAGCGACTTCCACGAGGATTATCATGACTTAGTGACTATGCTAAGCAGGGTCATGGGCCTCCCAGTAGCTACCTACTTCCAGGAGTGGATGGCTTACTATATTGAGCAAATCATACGAGGAAATGAGGATGTGAAAACTAAGATCTCGTTCGACTGGGGGAGCATCATCAACAACTGCTTCCACGAGCAGTTTCTAAATGTCAAGAAAAGTAACAAGTTCTACATGACCTCGTACTTGGTGTACTCCTTGGCAGATCAGAGGCAATATAGTGGACTCTTCATGGTGCTGGATGGGGATCACAAATGAGGGCTTAAGCCTTTTGACCGGTACCCTCAGCTACAGTACCGCTACTTCAAAAAACAGTACCGCCGGGTCAATGATGCCTTCATAGGCCACATTATTAGATTGATAGCCAGGGACTTCGAGAGAAGGGTATCTCACAGTGCCAGGGCACTCTTGAAGGAGTATGCCTTCTTATACATTCAATTCCCCAAGTTCACTTACATCTGTGCCCAGGGATTCACGGAACGGCCGAACAAGTTGCCAAGATACCCAAACGATAGGATCATTCTCCTGGAGCTTTCTCGACAGCTCCAACATATTCAAACGGTCTTTGACCAGAAGCACGTAGCATGGATGCCCTATCCCATGACCCTCAGCCAAGGCCAAAAGCGATTGTAGACATCTTAATGCGCCGGCAACTTAGAGAAAGAACTTAAAGAATATAACCTTGAATGGTACACGGCTCGCCCACGAATGGACCCCCACGGCCACGTCAGGAAGGCGATAGGACCGGCATATGCCCACCAGTACCATGTTGAAGATTTCTGGGTAGATTGTAGAGATGATAAGGAGGTCCGCAAGAGACACTACATGTGAATGACAGTATAGTTTTTGAGGAGGGTACAGCTATTTCCGGTGCCAGATCAGCTCAAGGAGGATGAGTCCACCCTTGTGCACCCAAGGTACCCTGCGGTTGCTGACCTGGAAATCCCCTCCATTGACTGGGATGAGCAAGAGGTCGAGGACTTGGATACTATCATGCAACCAATTATAGCTCACACTAAGGAGTGGGTTGATGGAAAGGTAGCACAACTAAAGCTACAAGGGGTGGCTTTAACATACGAAGCACTCAAGAGCAAGCCAAGCACCACGGAGGATGTTGCTGCCTCCCCATCAGTTGGTGAGACTTCCAAGTCTACCCCCATCACCAGGTCCCAGAAGAGAAAAGAAGCAGAAATAGCACAGTCCGGGGACCCCAAAGAACAAGCAACGAAGGATACGGGAGGCTCATCTCCCAAGAAGCTTAAAAGGATAGTAATCACAACAGAGGCATAGCCTCCATTGCTCCTTCCTCCCCCAACTGATGTGCTTCCCACCTCTCAGGCTGCAGCCGCCTCATCTCCATAGGCGGTGGACATTTCGGTCCACCTTGCCTCTTCGCCCCCGGCCGGGTCCATAATCAATATTGACTCTTCCTCGAGCATAACCATTTCCCCTTCGTCTGCTGCCATGTCACCCATCACCTCCCTGCCTCTGGAAATGATACCATCGCCTATCCCCCTTTCCACCATACCCGAGGTTGTTACACGGCACCTACAGAGTCTCCCCCCGAGCTCTCATAGCTTTTAATGGACCCTGCTCTACAAGCAGCCTTGGCCCAAGCCTCGCAACATCTTAGCCTTCACAACCGCCAACAGGGCCGCCAACCATGGAAGCCACGATGCAAATTTCCAAAGAGTTGGAAGAGCTGGAGCAAGAGGCTTCAAAGCCTGTTGAAGAGGAGGTCGATGATTATTATGAGCAACCTGAATATGAGCATAGAACCATCGACAAGGTTGCCTACGAGGAGGAGGAGACGGGCTCCTCCGAGAGCAAGGATGAAGAGGAAGGTTTGGGTGATAAGGATATTGTTTAGACATTTGATGAGGATGTCGAAGAAGAGTCAGATCAACAGCTAATAGATGTTGCAGAAGAGGCAGAAAAGTCGCCACGTGGTGAAGAGGGATGGCCACCAGAGGGGCAGCCTGAAAAGAACTTACCTGAGGCCGAGACCCACATGGTGAAGAGCCCAGAACCTGAGGCCACTGAAGAAAAGAAGGAAGAAGAGGCAACAAAAACACAGGATCCCACTCAGATATTATCCACCAAGCTGCCCATCAAAAGCCTCATGTTTTATCAAGACTCTGACGAAGAGGAGGATGCTGCCAAGGAAAAGGAAGAGCTTAAAAAGGAATAGGCAGTAGAAGTCTTGCCTCTGACTGAGATGGGTGAAGGCAGCCATGATACACCTAAGGACAAATCTGTTATGCCCGACTGGCTAGAAAAGCAGCTCGAAAAGACTACTCCTGTTCTAAGTGACCCGAGGTCGAGATTGGAAGCCATCTTGGCTCGATCCCTGACCGTAACAAAGAAGGAGAAGAAGCCTAAGGTCTGTTCTTGGATAACCATGGACGCTTCTAGCTCCCGGGCTGCACAAGTAACAACGCCAACTGTTGGCCAGGCCGGAGTAAGCTACAACATCTCCACTATTGACTTGGGGACAGCAACTAGGGAACAGAAGGTCGAACATCTGGAGGAGTCAGTGGCCACGGTGGTGCATCTGATTAAACAGGACAAGGTCACTAAAGACGAGCTAAAGGCGTAGGTTGCTGCCCTGACCGACTATATCCAGCAGTGGTCTTCAATAGACGACCTCGGACCCACTACCTCTACAGCCACGCCACAGTTGCTCTCCAAGGAACAAATAGATAAGCTGGAGAGGAGGAAAAACTTGGAGAAGACCACGGAGGACTGGTTCCAGCAGGTTGCGAGCGTCAGAAACGTAGGGATCAACTTGGCTGTGCAAATAGCTAATAAGTTCCTGGACCTGGTTCAATCCTTGGAAAGCACGAAGAAACTCTGCACCAACTTCCCTGCGATTTACGACTCTGCCTTCCCGAAGGTTGAAGCCATCCTTCAAATGCCGGAAAGCACGCGGGAAGAAAAGCTAGAACTGAAGAAGGAGGATCACTGGTTGGTAGACATATGGCGCAGAGACCTCGTCAACCGAAAGGAGAGGATGGAACAAATCCAGAGCAGGGTGGATCCGGATATCGAGTGGATTAAAGAAATCCGGGCGGAATGCGCCGAATACCTCAAGTTGATGACGGGCCATGATATGCCCACAGTGCAGTTGGATGCAGGAAAGGTCAGGTCATACTTTGAGGAAAAGATGAAGGATGAGACAGCCGGAGATATCACAACGGACTTCCTGAGTTTCGCTGTCCGTGCCTTCGACAGATCAGAGCTGTTCAGAGATCAGGGCTCAAAGTATGATGAGGACTGGAAGCGGCTGGAGGAGAATGCCAAAGAATGGAGCTATCAGGCGTTGAGATGTGAAGTCCTCGAGATCGACAAGGTCCATGCCATAATCCTCAAGCATATTGAACACGCAGCCTTTGAGGAGCAACAAGACAGCCCAGCCAAGGAAGAAGACCTCCCAGAAGAGTAGCTATAGCCAAAGAAAGAGCAATTAGCTATAGGACAAAAACGCAAATAGTGTCATCCACTAGATGACAAAATAGGGAAGAAACAAAAGATGTTTTTTAATTGTAAATCTATTTGGGGGTAGGTGAAACCCTATTTTGTAATGAATCTTGGCCACACAACTGTAATAAATCTTGGCCATTCATTTGACTTTTGAAAAACTATAAATAGAGCACTCCCCTCATTTGCAAAAGTGAGAGTTGAGTTGTTGTAAAGGCATGCTGCTGAAATTTATGAGAAATAGCATTGATTTGGTGCATTTCCTTGTGTTCTCTCATGTTAATTGATTCACTTCTTCAATATTAGATGTTTAGTTTAGATCTTTTTGCTGTTTAGTTAGTTGTTCATGTTATTTGGATAATTTTAGGAATGTTGTTGGTTGATTGTGAAAATTCCTGTTTTGTTGATGATCCCTTAGTCCATACTTTTTGCTGTTTGCTGAAGGTAGACAGCTGTGCAAAGTTAGCCTGGACTTGATTAAAGCTATCCAAACACTTATCTTTAGTTCATGCATGTATGTGGTGGATGAAGGATAAAAATCTGTAGCTCTTAGAAGATAGCACAATTTCCATGATACTATGAAATCCCTGGTTAAGTGGGATATTGTTTTAAGGAATTGTCCATTGCAAGAACTCCATTATCAATGTTCGCAGCAAGCTTTAGGCTTATGAACTTTTCTTCCCCTTCGCTCTTTTTCACTTTCTTTAGAAACTGAACAATACCAAGGTTCATTGCACCTTATAAAGCCAAAACTAACAACTAGATGGAGTTTGAGATTGTTGTTTGAACCTACAGCCAACACATAACTACTTTCATGCTAAAACTCCCTTTTCGAAGATCCAACTTCATGCTTTGTGCCCATACTTTGTATTTCTGTAAGATCGCCTTGTGATTCTAGCAAATCACATCAAACTACTGAGGTATCTTAGCACTGTCATGACCTGACACCGGAGAGACCTTGGGATAGTGTTCTGCAACTCAATTGTGAGAGATTGTCTTTCAAGAGAGGTAGTGCACCTACGCACTACCTGTGTTGAGAAGTGCATAAAAACACCATCAACAAAACTGGCGCTAGAAGGAGGGCAGTGATTGGAATACTAAGCTATGGGATAAAGCGAAGCTGGATCGGATTGGATCATTCTCTCCGGAAAGGTTTTAAAGGATTCTATGATCAGCACCAAATAAGGGAGAATTTGAAGAATTGCAGCCTCCCACAAGGGGAAAACGAGCACAAGGAAGCAGCTTCACCTCTTCCTCTTCCTCCATTCCATCCGCCTCCATTTCACCTCCACCTTTATTTGGCTAGCCTTCGTCTTCTACCCAACCATCTCAAACATCATTTGCACATCTTCCCTCTGGCAGCTAGGGGTTCGCTCCTCTCCCGGCCCTTTCAGCCCAAAGCACAGTTCAGGTAGCCATAGCTCAAGGGCAGCCCCATATCGTGGTTGTATTGCCAATACAGCCCCAAATCCCTGTTCTCCAACAGCAAGTGCCACCTCCGCCTCCCCCCATGGATTGGCTTGTGCATAACCCTTCGCCGATACACTTCGCTGTTTACAATGATATGCCCAAGAATCCGGAGGGCTTTTGTTTGAAGTTCCATCCCCGCGACATGCAAAGAATAGCTGAAGAGCATATCAAAATATTCGAAACGACGATTACCGAAATGCAGGTGGGTCACGAGGACATGGCGTGTCGCCTCTTTCTGCATTCGTTGGAAGAAAAGGCCTTCTACTGGTACATCAATCTATCGCATGGATCGATCGCCTCATGGACCCTGATGAATAATTCCTTCCTGTAGAAGTACAAGATTCATGTCAACCCCGCTGACCTTTACTAGCAGTTCATGTCCATCAGAAGGGAGGTCAATGAACCTATTGGCTCCTTCAATGATCGCTTCCATCGGGCTCACATAAGAATTCAGGATCCGTACCTCCATAATGATGCGACCGCTCTACCAATCTACTACGCGGCCCTGGATAACCTCACGACGGCATTGGTAAAAAGGATGCGCCCCCCGCCTGCTACCTTACTAACCGCCTATGCAGAAGTTGTCATTGCAAGTGCAGACTTGGGACAAAATATCTCCGACCCGCTGCCCTCTTTGGGGCCCGTTGCCCACCCAATGCAAATTCAGGGGCTCAATCAGGCGTTTTCTCACCAAACTCCTCTCATGAACCAGGTGCCTCAATTGCCTATAGTACCGCACCCGGGGCAGCCGTTGAATTAGGCGCCTCCCACAACATCTTATTTGCAGCCCCAGCAGCAGTACAGCTATTCCCAGATAGCTTTGCAGCAGCAAGCATATTCCCAATAGCCCCAGGCGCCGTTGTACTTATCGGGACTGGACTTTCCTCCAGCATATCAAAATCAGCCGGCAGCCCCGCCCTCTTTTCTCTAAAATCCTGCCCCGTTGCCTAGAGGTGCGGCCGAGAAGGACAAGCTAGAGGAACTAACAAAAATGATTAAGATGTCCACAGAAATGACGCATCTGAAGAACCAAAATAATCAGTTGCAGGCCTCCCAATGCAATTTTCAGGCCAATCTCAATAGGGACAGTCGAGAGTCTCGAGACAATAGAGACAACAGAGATCATCGAGAGGTGGGCACCTCCTCTAGGCAGAATTATGAGAGGGGGCAGAACTCCAATCAAAATACAGAAAGAAGACCTTCTCAGAGGCAAAACCACACATGGAACACCAGACCCAACAATGGTGGTGTCCCCACGCCATTTGATCAACCAGCAAGCAACGATAAAACATCCAGCGGTGTGTATCTGGCCGAAACAGCTTTGTCCGGATGGTGCCGACTTCACAAAACTAGCAGGCATTCTAAGCTGGACTGTCCCGAGTTCCAAACAGCTGCTGAAATCTTTCAGGTGGAGGTACAAAATGTCGTTGATAATGCCAACTGCAGGGACATTGTCCCATCAGAGCCCTACGATTCCTCATGTCTGGTGGTCAATCAGGCGCCATTTCTGCGAGGAGACCGCAACGAACCTGAAGCCGAGCCCACCCCTATTGAGGATGAGAAAGCACCAGAGGTAAGTAACGAATCAGCCTTAGCTCAACTTTTTGATTTGGTAGATAACGGTTCGATGGATGGAGAAGAGCCATTTGTGGATAGGTCCACATGTTCTATCAACGGTCAAATCCCTATTTCCTTAGGAATAGACAAGCTGGCGGACCCTTCACAACTTCTACCCCACCAAACAACTTCGTCACCCCGCCTGATCCAAATGCTAGTAACAACCCGGGGCTCCCTCATATACCCGCCCAATATCTCAACAAGAACCAATCCCAAAACCAACTGCAAGGTCAGCCTTAGAGCCAACCCCAAAATCCACCTGGGAAAACCAAGATTCAAACCCCTAGTTCTCCCATAGGCCAAGCTTTTAGCTCTGAAATCGAGCAAATGGGTGAATATGTGGCGGAAGAGTTCAAGAAGGTCAAAGTTAGTTTGTCGGCCTTCGAATTGCTCAAGGTTCCTGCCGTAAGGCATGCCTTTTTTAGGGTTCTGAATGGGACTCCCTCATATAGCACGACACAAGAGACCCCAGCCAAGAGGGTAACCTTTGAGGAACCCAGGAAAGAACAAGAGATACAGGACAACACCGGAAGAAGGAACAATATGCCCATGAATCAATCGACAAGTAGATACATCGAAAAGGAGCTAGAAAGGGCTAGTAGATAGCCTCCCAAGGACCAGCAATTTAAGCAAACCAAGGATACAGGCAGTGATAGGAACAAAGGCCAAATAGCTCAAATGGACACACCCGTGGGCATCCTCTAAGGGAGACCGAAAACCCCCAATTCCTAACTACTATTAGGGTCTTTGGCAAGAATTTGCACAACTACCTGCTCGATTCAGGTGCGTCTGCCAACATCATGCCCTTGGCCGTATGCAAGGCTCTTGGCATCACCCCCACACCTTCAAAGAGAAAGGTCACCCAACTGGACAAAACAGAGATTAATATCGTGGGCGAAATAAATCGCATCCCCATGCAAACCACTGCGGACCCCCAGATACAGCAGGTTGTTGATATCCAAGTGGCAGATATTCATGATGCTTATGGAATTATTTTGGCGAGAGAGTTCACCAAGGCGCTAAACGGATACACCGCCACCGACCTTTCTCACATGTGGCTGCCATGGAAGGGGCTGCCAAATCAGATTCGTATTGACCGTGAACCCCGGATGAAGTATATGATCACGAAATACAATAATCTCAGCGAGGTGTTGTTCGCTGAGACCGACTTGGGGAATTATCGCCCTTTTGCTTACCAAAATGAGCTTGAGCTTCAGGAAGAACAGGCAGATGAGGTATTGCTGGTATTATGTAGTCCCTCGACGGGTTCCAAGGAAATGCCCCTAGATACAAGAATGTTGGCAGAAGCTGATGATGAGCTGGATAAAGATGACAACTGGGGATTGCTCGATGGCTTCCAAGATTTCATGGAAAAGTGTGCGAAAGATCAGCTCAGCCTAGGAGCTAGAATGAATTTCCAAGACCTATTATTGCCGAACTGGTGTAGGGTACACAATGCTGCTCACTCCGAATTTGACTGTTGCTTGTGTCAAACAACAGTCGAGCATGTTAAGAAAGCAGCCACTCCTCCGACAGGAACACCAAAGGAGACACCACCAGAACCACCTGCTGATCAGTGCCTCAACCCGGAAAGCCGTCCTAAGATCACAAGGCCCGCTATCTAGCCAAAAGAGAACAAAGGCTTAGTCAGACCCGAAGATAAGGAATCCTCTGAATGCTGGATGCTCCGATTCGATGGATCGAAGTCCAGACAAGGAGCCGAAGTAGGGATCGAACTCATCAGTCCAACGGGTAAGACATTTCTCGCTGCCCATCAATTATAGTTTTATTGCACCAATAACGTAGTAGAATATGAGGCCTTAGTCCTTGGCCTTCTTATGGCCTTAAGAAAAAATGTGAAAGTACTGCAAGTCTTCAGGGATTCCGCACTTGTGGTTAAGCAGGTCAGAAAATTGTACTCCTGCCATGATCGAAGACTCACCAATTATAGACACAGGGTGTGGGATCTCCTAGAGGGCCTAGATGCATTCAACATACAATTGTTCTCTCATGCTCAGAATCGTACAGCTAATGCCTTGGCTCAAGCAGCCAGCATGTTATAGCCCCTCTCTTTGTCAGGACTCAAGAAGTTCACTGTTGAGCTGATATCTACGCCATCGGTCCCGGACAATGTTACCCACCTATAGGTCTTCAATGACGATAAGCATATCCTCTAGTTCATCACAAGCTCTAACGTCTTTGCTGCCCAAATAATCGATGAAGCTGATCCACAGGATGTTGAGTTGGACATAGAAGGGGTTATCAATCTAAAAACCAACACGATCCCCAGATGTATGGTTCAGTTGGAGCGTGTATTCGACCTGGATCAGATTAGGGATTAGGATCGGCAAACAAAAAAGGAGGCTATAAGCAGCCAGTGCAACGCTCACAACCTAGGAACGGCCGAGGATACCAAGAATGTTTTTATCGAAAAGGTATGTACGCCCGAAGAGAAGAGGGGAATCACGGATGCTTTGCGCAGATATCTTGACATGGTGGCATGGAGTTACAAAGACTTGAAAACATACGACACATCTGTCATCACGCACACCATCCCTCTGAGGACAGAAGTGAGGCCATTCCATCAGTGGCAGTGCCCTATCAACGCCTTGCTAGAGCCTATTGTTTATAAGGAGGTGTAGAAATTGCTTTCAACAAGAATCATCTTTCCCGTTAGGCATTCCACATGGGTGGTTAACTTGGTCCCGGTCAGGAAAAAGAATGGGGAGATCAGATTGTGCATGGATTTCCGCAATCTCAATCGTGCCTCAGAAAAGGACAACTATCCAGTGCCTTCACTGGATGAAGTGCTGCAAATCGTCAACGGCTCCCAGATGATGTCGTTCCTCGACGGATACTCTGGGTATAATCAAGTAATGGTACAATACGAGGATTGCCACAAGACTGCGTTCACCACTAAGTGGGGGACATTTGTGTATAGAAGAATGTCGTTTGTGCTCATCAACGCCGGTGCCACTTTCCAACGCGCCATGGATATCGCTTTCAAGGACCTGATTGGCAAATGTATAATCATCTATATGGATGATTTGACCATATTCTCCAAGAAGCGAGGTGATCACGTCTCCGACCTATGCAAAGTATTTTAGAGATTTAAGGAATTTGGGGTTTCTCTCAACCCCAAGAAGTGCATTTTTGGAGTGACCGAAGGCAGACTACTCGGACACATCATCTTAGAGCAAGGAATCTCCATTGATCTTGAGCGCATTGAGTCGTTACTCAAGATTCAGCCCCTGGGCAGTAAGAAAGAATTAAAGTCTTTCTTCGGAAAGATCAATTTTGTCCAGAAATTCATCACGGGTTTTGCGGAGATCGTCAAACCTCTCAATGCCATGCTCAAGTAGGACGCTAAAGTTGAATGGACCCCAGAGGCCAAACAATCCTTTGAGGAAATCAAGCGGGCCATTGCTGAGGCACCTGTGTTAGTCAGTCCAGATTATCTGAAGCTCTTCTATATCTACTCATTTGCTTCAGAGCATTCTTGTGCTAGTATGTTGACCCAAAATGACGACGAAGGAAATGAGCATCCGATCACCTTCATGAGTGCACCCCTCAAAGACGCTGAATTGTGTTACCACAACATAGAAAAGTAGGCATACACTCTCGTTAGGGGAGTAAAGAAATTTAGACACTACATTCTACGCAACAAGGTGTTCGCAATCGTCCCTGACCCAGCAGTCAAAACGCTTCTCATGCAAAATGAGTTGGGCGAACGGAGGGCTAAGTGGGTCACCCTGCTCCAAGAATATGATATGGAGATCCAACCAATGAAATTGGTAAGAGGGTAGGCACTCACCCGTACAATGCCCGAAACAGCAACAGAGGCCGGACATGAACTCACGGTACATCAATATCAGCTTGAAGATGTCTCCCCGGGAGAGTGGTACCAAGATGTCGTTTATTATCTGCTCAATCATAAGTGTCTGCCGCATCTGCAAGGAGTCTAGAAGAGGGCCCTCTGATTAAAAAGCAACGGTTATATGTTACAGGGTTCCATTCTTTATAAGAAGAATCATGAGGGAGTTTATTTAAGGTGCCTTGGCAAGGAGGAAGCGGAACGCGTTTTGAGGGAGTTTCACAATAAGTTTGGTACAGGCCATGGCTCCGATTCTTCTACGGCACATCAGATATTAAGGGCAGGGTACTATTGGCCAACTGTCTTCAAAGATGCCCATTGCCATGTTCCTTCATGTCATACGTGCCAAACCGCTGCCACCAGGGAGAGAAATGCTGCTGTCCCACTGCAGCCCGTGCTAGAGGTAAGGCCTTTTGCACAATGGAGTCTCGACTTCATTGGTCCGGTAAGCCCTCTATCATCTGCAGGACACAGGTACATTCTGATCGCTACTTATTATTGTACTAGATGGACGGAAGCAATAGTTTGCAAGCATTGTACAACTGAAGTAGTTACTGATTTCTTAGAAAGTTTCATTTTAAATCTCTTTGATTGTCCGTATTCTTTGGTATGTGATAATGGACTTGCCTTCGCCTCATTGAAATTTGCTAGCTGGGCATTTGACTATGGGATTGCCCTCAAATTTTCATCTAATTACTACCCTCAGGGCAATGGCCTTGCCGAGTCCACAAACAAGAATTTGATTACCATGATCAAAAAGCTGCTAGATAGGAACCCCAAGGACTGGCATACCCAGCTCCGTTTCGCCCTTTGGGCTGATCGCACCCGCCATAAGGCTGCCCTTGGTGATTCCCCGTTCCACCTTGTCTATGGCCTTGAGCCGATATTCCCCATCCACCTGAAAATTATGACTCTTCAGTTCATCAACGACTTTTATGAAGGAGGGGATCGTAGGGAAGCTCGTTTAGCTAAACTTTTACATTTAGAGGAAGTTCGAGACCGCGCAATAGAAAATTTTGCCAAACATCAGGGCGCAGTGAAGAGATGGTTCGATTGCCGAGCCAAAATTAAGGCCTTCAGGATTACAGATTTGGTCCTATATTGGGACAAGGCCCATAAAAAGAAAGGGGGACACAATAAATTCGACAAGCTCTAGCTTGGCCCCTTTCAGATAGCTGAGATTTTAGGAGATAATGCCTTCCGCTTAAAGAACTTAACTAGTGAAAACGTCCTGTTGCCAGTCAACAGGCAGCACCTGAAGCATTACTTCCAAGCTTGAGCTCCTTCGAGCTCTTTGTTGTAAATACCTATGCATAGGTTAGAATAGTTGCTTTCTTGCTTGTTTGTATTTTGTTCGCGTCGCTTTTTGCTTTCTCCCTCCTGGCAGTTTTGTTTCGAAAGAGGTTTCCCGCTCCTTTGTGGTGGCCGTGCTTGCCTAACAAGTGGTTCACTTTGCTGTCCATTCTTTGTGTTCTCTGGCTAAACATTCACTCTAGACTATCGGTCTTTGCAGAGTTGTCCGTGAATGATTTCCCTGTCCGACTTTTGCTCAGAACTTGACCCTTCGCCAGATCTTCTTACCCACATCTCGGATCTCGCACAAATTACATATTAATAAATTATGAAGGACCGTGTTATAGTTGTCACGACACCCAAGTGAGTGAAAAATCTTAAGTCTACTCCAGTGACCACTGCAGTCTTAAACCCATTGTAGGCTTCAATGCTTACCCGGTCAAGCTAAACGGTAAAAGAGAAATGAAGTATCAAAGCAAAAGAGAAAAAAAGAAACTCTAAGAAAGAAAATAAATGATCGTATGGGCGTTCGGATAACTCTACTGGGGCTATGGACGCCCGACCAGCAGTAGAGCAATATCCATGAGATTATAGTGACAACTCCGCCGGGGCTATGGACGCCTGATTGGCAGTGGGGCAATGTCCAGGTTACTTTTGGTGTTAGGCAACTTACGTAGCTCACTTGGTTAAAGTAATAACCCTGGTTACTATCCCTAAGAAAGGAATGAACTCACTTTGCACACACTTTTGAGATGTCATGTAAGCTGACCCAATTAAGGATCTCGTTCTTCTGGATTCATCCTTGGAAGCCGTTTCTGGTCTACGAAACCAGAGATTCTGGGTTCTGAATGAATATTTATCCCTAGAATGCTCTGGAGCGTTCTCCAGCGGAGTCACCATTTGTTGTGCCCTCAGCACACACGCCCCATTCAGAACGGAGACCCTCTTTTCTTTCGCCTTGTTGGGTCTTTCGGGATCGCCTCGTTTTGTGTGCCCCTTATTTTTGATGTTTTGCATGGTCGATATTATCCTAAAGTTTCATCATAAAATCGACTACGTTCTCCCTTTTGGTTTTTGCTGCCCTCTGGGGCCTCGTGGGTTCCTTGGGCCTTTTTGGCTCTGGGGCGGCCCCAGGTGCCTCTGGGCCCGGGCCTCCGGGATTCCCTTATCGGGTTTCCCCCCTTCGGGCCCCGGGCTCCGAAAGTCCGCGTCCGGACTTCCATCTCGGGATTGCCGTCCACGACGGCGATCCTCCGGCGGCCGCCCCCTCGGGCTCCCGGGTTGTGCTCACCGCCGCCCTCAAAGTGCTAAGCGAAGCCCTCGGCGGTGATCTCCCTTCGGCCTCCTGCCCCCCGGGATCTGAGCATCCCCTCGCCGCCGCCATTCGAAGTCCTCGTAAAGTTCCCCGGTGGTTGTCGTTGCACGGCTTCCCGCCTGCTGGATCCCGAAGTCTTCACCGCCGCCGCCGACTTGAATTTGAATCTCACCAACTTTTCATGCTGACGTACGTGCAATAAATGCGAGCATTAATGACTGATAGGGTATATAAACCGTGGTCCCCAATGTCATTTTAACTTTGTGAATTTGAGTGAATTGATAGAGCCGACGTCTGGAGCCCACTGCAATCTGCATCATCACGATCATCAGCATCAACGTTGCTCCGTCAACCCTGCCGGTGAATCCCATCGACTTCCCGCTTAGTGAATTGGAGGTAGGCCATCCTTGTTCACCCTCCCGCTGTTTTTGATCTTTTTGTGGGTTTCGTTAAAGTGAACAATGAATTAAATTGCATAAAATTGAACATCACCCCGTCGCGATCCAAACCCATGTCCTCAAATTTTTCTAAACTCAACGCAATGATCCCCCCTCTCGACCCGGAACTCGCCCATTGCGCGGCTATTCTTCACGCAGGGTGACCGGCCCCCTCGGGCCCGGTCCCCTCCTTCGCCGCTCCATTCCGCGTATGAATGCATGCCGGCGGCCGCCTCCCTAACCGGGCCCGAGTCATCGAGATTCCATCCCCGGAGTGCCTTTCTCACTCTGCCGCGTTAAAATGACCTCGGCGGAAAACCTCCATCGGCTCCCCGCCCTCTGGGTCCCAGTCTAGCCTTCGCCGTCCCCCTGTGCCGCTTTTTCCCTTCGTGAAAATTGAGTTTTTCTAATTCATCTTCTATGCCTCTGGACCCCAGATCTCGGGCCGCCGCTTCCAGTTTTTTGCCGAAGCTCATGATCGGCGTCTTTCGACGTCCTCCTCGCTGCCCCACGACCCTTTGGGCCTGGCCGTCCGGAGTTCCGTCCTCGGAACTCCGTGACGGTTCCGCCGTCGTTCACGGTGGAACCCTGCCGGCTTCCCGACCTACGGGCTCTGGGGGTCTTTTCACCGGCATTGTCACCCGAGCTTACCGAAACCCTTCGCAGCGGCCGACGTCTCCCATCTTTCCGGTCGCCAGGTCCCGGTCTGTCTTTCATCGCCACCGTTGAAAACATCGTAAAATGCATGCGGCGGCCTGCACGTCGCTTCATTCCGCCTCCCGGTTCCCAGGACGCCTTTCGCCGCCGTCGCCCGTGAGTTGTCATAACTTCGGCGGCCGTCACCTTCGCGTACTCAGGTGGGGAGCAGAACTTCACCTCGCCATCGCTGCTGGGCCACATTGCAAAGTCCATCGGCGGCGAACTGCTCTCGGCTCCCCGCCCTACGGGCTCTGGGGGTATTTTCGCCGCCGTCGTCGCCCGAGCTTACCGAAACCCTTCGCAGTGGCCGATGTCTCCCATCTCTCCGGTCGCCGGGTCCCGGTCTGTCTTTCGCCACTGCCGTTGAAAACATCGCAAAATGCATGCGGCGGCTTGCACCTCGCATCATTCTGCCTCCCGGATCCTGGGACGCCTTTCGCCGCCATCGCCCGTGAGTTGTCATAACTTCACGGCAGCCGTCCCCTTGCGTCCTCCCATGGGCCGAAGCCTGAACTTCACCTCGCCGTCACCGCTGGGCGACATTGCAAAGTCCATCGGCGGCGAACCGCCGTCTGCTCCCCGCCCTCCGGGCTCTGGTTTTCTCCTCGCCGCCGCCGTTCAAAACGATCAAAGATTACGCAGCGGCCGTCAGCTGGGGCTCCTCCTGGCCTCCGGGGCCCGGTGCTCCAAGTGCCGTCTTGTCTAAAATTGTTAAACCAAACCTGGAATCGACCATCTTTTTGCTTCCCAGGTTCCGGCCTCCGGGCTTCCGCCCCCAGACTTCCGTCCGATGTCCGCCGCCGCCGGCTTCCTTCCCTTGACTGCCTTCCGGCTCGAAACCTCTGGAGCTCCCCAAATCGATCCAAATCGATTCAAATTGAAAATATAACGTTGACCCACATACTAAATCATGCCATTCTCCATCATGGGTCTCTTAGAACATCAAAATCTGACCAATGGGGGTCTTTGGGAACTTTCAGTCATGTTTTCCCTTCCTGGCAGCATTCCTACTAGGGAAGTCCAACCCTCTGGGCCCGGATTGCTTAATTGCCCTAAAATGAAATCGATATCGTCTGAGGATTAAATTTATGATGTATTGGAATGGTTATTTAGATGATATGCTCACAATGCAGACTAACATTAACGTTATTAGTGTTTTCTTGTGCTGACTTCGCCCTTTGCCTGCAGGATATATGGAATCGGTCGTAGGAACTTCAGGGGCCTCCTCCGAAAAAGACAAGGGCAAGAAATCCAGAAGGGCCGCTCGTCGAAAGGACGATAAAGACCAAATGAAGTTTCAATTCCAAGGTGAACCGCTCCAGTCAAAGGTCTTGACTGACTAGAGAGAGATCTCAGACACCAATATAGGCCAGGTGGACATAGATGAGTTCACCCAGAGGGTCAAGGTTGACCCTAAAACAAAGAATGCCTGGTTAATACGCCAAAGCGGGATTGCCAAAGCTGCCGACTTCCCTCCCTCTCTGATAGCACCTGAACTGGTAATGGCTTGCCGAGAAGCCTACCAAACAGATACCAGAACAATCATGGACAAGGAGGGGAATATCCTTGCCGATATGTCTCCAGTAGGAATCACAAAAACGTTCCACATTCCCACATTCCCACATATGCAAGTCCCCACTTTGGAGCAGTGTCAGGCGGCGTGGGATGCCAATCCATTGGGCTGTAAAAAGTCAATTAACATTTATTGGTTAAAGGAGAGACGGGGTAGCGCTGCAAAGGTTCCCCAGGAGCTGTTCCGCAGCGACTTCCATGAGGATTATCACGACTTAGTGACTATGCTAAGCAGGGTCATGGGCCTCCCAGCAGCCGCCTACTTCTAGGAGTGGATGGCTTACTATATTGAGCAAATCATACGAGGAAATAAGGATGAGAAAACTAAGATCTCGTTCGACTGGGGGAGCATCATCAGCAACTGCTTCCACGAGCAGTTTGTAAATGTCAAGAAAAGCAACAAGTTCTACATGACCTCATACCTGGTGTACTCCTTAGCAGATCAGAGGCAATATAGTGGACTCTTCATGGCGCTGGATGGGGATCACAAACGAGGGCTTAAGCCTTTTGACCGGTACCCTCAGCTACAGTACCGCTACTTCAAAAAGGAGTACCGTCGGGTCAATGATGCCTTCATAGGCCACATTATCAGATTGATAGCTGGGGACTTCGAGAGAAGGGTATCTCACAACACCAGGGCACTCTTGAAGGAGTATGCCTTCTTATACATTCAATTCCCCAAGTTCACTTACATCCGTGTCCAGGGATTCACGAAACGGCCGAACAAGTTGCCAAGATACCCAAACGATAGGATCATTCTCCTAGAGCTTTCTCGACAGCTCCAACATATTCAAACGGTCTTCGGCCAAAAGCACGTAGCAGGGATCCCCTATCCCATGACCCTTGGCCAAGGCCAATATCTATTGCAAACATCTCAATGCGCCGGCAACTCAGAGAAATAACTTAAAGAATATAACCTTGAATGGTACACGGCTCGCCCACGAATGGACCCCCACGGCTACGTCAGGAAGGCGATAGGACCGGCATACACCCACCAGTACCATGTTGAAGATTTCTAGGCAGATTGTAGAGATGATAAGGAGGTCCGCAAGAGACACTACATGTGAATGACAGTATAGTTTTTGAGGAGGGTACAGCTATTTTTGATGCCAGATACGCTTAAGGAGGATGAGTCCACCCTTGTGCACCCAAGGTACCCTGCGGTTGCCGACCTGGCAATCCCCTCCATCGACTGGGACGAGCAAGAGGTCGAGGACCTAGATACTATCATGCAGCCAATTATAGCTCACACTAAGGAGTGGGTTGATGGACAGGTAGCACAACTGAAGCTACAAGTGGTGGCTTTAACATACGAAGCACTCAAGAGCAAGCCAAGCACCACGAAGGACGTTGCTGCCTCCCCATCAGCTGGTGAGACTTCCAAGTCTCCCCCCATCACCAGGTCCTAGAAGAGAAAAGAAGCAGAAACAACACAGTCCGGGGACCCCAAAGAACAAGAAACGAAGGATATGGGAGGCTCATCTCCCAAGAAGCTTAAAAGGATAGTAATCACAATAAAGGCGCAGCCTCCGTTGCTCCTTCCTCCCTTGACTGATGTGTTGCCCACCTCTCAGGCTGCAACCGCCTCATTTCCACAGGAGGTGGACATTTCGGTCCACCATGCCTCTTCACCCCCGGCCGGGTCCATAATCAATATT
Source organism: Sequoia sempervirens (assembly GCA_007258455.2). Taxonomy (NCBI): domain Eukaryota; kingdom Viridiplantae; phylum Streptophyta; class Pinopsida; order Cupressales; family Cupressaceae; genus Sequoia; species Sequoia sempervirens. The sequence continues at coordinate 106,482 of VDFB02255897.1, read as the reverse complement.
GAATCTTCCTCGAGCATGACCACTTCCCCTTCCTCTACTGCTGCCATGTCACCCATCACCTCCCTGCCTCTCGCAACGATACCATCACCTATCCCCCTTTCCACCACACCCGAGGCTGTTACATGGCACCTACAGAGTCTCCCCCCCGAGCTCTCGCAGCTTTTAATGGACCCTGCTCTCCAAGTAGCCCTGGCCCAGGCCCTCGTAACATCTCAGCCTTCGCAACCACCAACAGGGCCGCCAGCCATGGAAGCCACGATGCAAATTTCCAAAGAGTTGGAAGAGCTAGAGCAGGAGGCTTCAAAGCCTATTGAAGAGGAGGCCGATGATTATTATGAGCAACTTGAATATGAGCATAGAACCATCGACAAGGTTGCCTTTGAGGAGGAGGAGACGAGCTCCTCCGAGAGCAAGGATGAAGAGGAAGGCTCGGGTGATAAGGATATTGTTCAGACATTTGATGAGGATGTCGAGGAAGAGTCAGCTCAGCAGCTAATAGATGTTGGAGAAGAGGCAGAACAGTCGCCATGTGGTGAAGAGGGATGGCCACTAGAGGGGCATCCTGAAAAGAACTTACCTGAGGCCGAGACCCACATTGTGAAGAGCCCAGAACCTGAGGCCACTGAAGAAAAGAAGGAAGAAGAGGCAACAAAAACACAGGATCCCACTCAGATATTATCCACCAAGCTGCCTGTCAAAAGCCTCGTGTTTTATCAAGACTCTGACGAAGAGGAGGATGCTGCCAAGGAAAAGGCGGTAGAAGTCTTGCCTCTGACTGAGATGGGTGAAGGCAGCCATGACACACCCAAGGGCAAATCTGTTATGCCCGACTGGCTGGAAAAGTAGCTCGAAAAGACTATTCCTATTCTGAGCGACCCGAGGTCGAGATTGGAAGCCATCTTGGCTCGATCCCTGACCGTAACAAAGAAGGAGAAGAAGCCTAAGGTCCGTTCCCGGATAACCATGGATGCTTCTGGCTCCCGGGCTGCACAAGTAGCAATGCCAACTGTTGGCCAGGCCGGAGTAAGCTACATCTCCACTATTGACCTGGGGACAGCAAGTAGGGAACAGAAGGTCGGACATCTAGAGGAGTCAGTGGCCATGGTGGTGCATCTGATTAAACAGGACAAGGTCACCAAAGATGAGCTAAAGGCGCAGGTTGCTGCCCTGACCGACTATATCCAGCAGTGGTCTTCAATAGACGACCTCCCCACTACCTCTACAGCCGCGCCATAGTTGCTCTCCAAGGAACAAATAGATAAGCTGGAGAGGAAGAAAAACTTGGAGAAGACCACGGAGGACTGGTTCCAGCAGGTTGCGAGCGTCGGAAACGTAGGGATCAGCTTGGCTGTGCAAATAGCTAATAAGTTCCTGGACCTGGTTCAATCCTTGGAAAGCACGAAGAAACTCTGCACCAACTTCCCTGCGATTTACGACTCTGCCTTCCCGAAGGTTGAAGCCATCCTTCAAATGCCAGAAAGCACATGGGAAGAAAAGTTAGAACTGAAGGAGGATCACTAGTTGGTAGACATATGGCGCAGAGACCTCATCAACCGAAAGGAGAGGATGGAACAAATCCAGAGCAGGGTGGATCCGGATATCGAGTGGATTAAAGAAATCTGGGTGGAATGCGCCGAATACCTCAAGTTGATGATGGGCCATGATATGCCCACAATGTAGTTGGATGCAGGAAAGGTCATGTCATACTTTGAGGAAAAGATGAAGGACGGGACAGTCAGAGATATCACAATGGACTTCCTGAGTTTCGCTGCCTGTGCCTTCATCAGATCAGAGCTGTTCAGATATCAGGGCTCAAAGTATGATGAGGACTGGAAGCGGCTGGAGGAGAACGCCAAAGAATGGAGCTATTAGGCGTTGAGATGTGAAGTCCTCGAGATCGACAAGCTCCAGGCCGTAATCCTCAAGCATATTGAACACGTAGCCTTCGAGGAGCAACAAGACAGCCCAGCCAAGGAAGAAGACCTCCCAGAAGAGTAGCTACAACCAAAGAAAGAGCAATTAGCTACAGGACGAAAAGGCAAATAGTGTCATCCACTAGATGACAAAATAGGGAAGAGACAAAATATATTTTTTAATTGTAAATCTATTTGGGGGTAGGTGAAACCCTATTTTGTAATGAATCTTGGCCACACAACTGTAATGAATCTTGGCCATTCATTTGACTTTTGAAAAACTATAAATAGAGCACTCCCCTCATTTGCAAAAGTGAGAGTTGAGTTGTTGTAAAGGCATGCTGCTGAAATTTATGAGAAATAGCATTGACTTGGTGCATTTCCTTGTGTTCTCTCATGTCAATTGATTCACTTCTCCAATATTAGATGTTTAGTTTAGATCTCTTTGCTGTTTAGTTAGCTGTTCATGTTATTTGGATAATTTTAGGAATGCTGTTGGCTGATTGTGAAAATTCCTGTTTTGTTGATGATCCCTTAGTCCATACTTTTTGCTGTTTGCTGAAGGTAGACAGCTGTGCAAAGTTAGCTTGGACTTGATTAAAGCTGCCCAAACACTTATCTTTAGTTCATGCATGTATGTGGTGGATGAAGGATAAAAATCTGCAGCCCTTAGAAGATAGCACAATTTCCATGATACTATGAAATCCCTGGTTAAGTGGGATATTGTTTTAAGGAATTGCCCATTGCAGGAACTCCATTATCACTGTTCGCAACAAGCTTTAGGCTTAGGAACTTTTCTTTCCCTTCGCTCTTTTTCACTTTCTTTAGAAACTGAACAATACCAAGGTTCATTGCACCTTATAAAGCCAAAACTAACAATTAGATGGAGTTTGAGATTGCTGTTTGAACCTACAGCCAACACATAACTGTTTTCATGCTAAAACTCCCTTTTCAAAGATCCAACTTCATGCTTTGTGCCCATACTTTGTATTTCTGTAAGACCGCCTTGTGATTCCAGCAAATCACATCAAACTACTAAGGTATCTTAGCACTGTCATGACCTGACACCCGAGAGACCTTGGGATAGTGTTCTGCAACTCAATTGTGGGAGATTATCTTTTAAGAGAGGTAGTGCACCTACGCACTGCCTGTGTTGAGAAGTGCATAAAAACACCATCAACAGTTCCAAGCTGTGAGTTTGTTAAATGATGTAGGACAACTGAGAGGGGGTGAATCAGTTGTCACAAAATTTCAACTTAAAACTTCAACACAAAATATTTCCACAACCACACTATTATGCTGAGTATAAGCATGAACCACAGATAACAAAAAGTAAATTAACACTATAAACACTAGATTTTTTATGTGGAAAACCCAATGAGGGAAAAACCATGGTGAGGATTAACTCACAATATAAAGTAGTTTTAAATTAAAAATAAAAAGCTTATTGCCAAGGGCTCACTACCCTAAAATGACTCACTGTCTAGATACAAAAGGTCACTACTTATAAGGGAGGCTCACTACCTACAAAAGATTGACAAAAAAAATTGGGCTTTACAACCAAATTGAACTAAGAATAATGTACCTAACAAGTGTTGATGAAGTTTTGGTGATGCTCAATAGACTGACTTAACACACTTCATCAATTTTTCTCTCTTTCAACTTCACATTCACAACTACCTCATTGATTGTGCATACACATACACATACACTTCTATTTATCTCTATCTCTCTCTCTTCTAAAGCTATCCAACATATACATATATATACCCGATCTTTTCTACAAGCATCAATTAGGTTGGCCTAATTAGATGCACTTCATATTTACCAAAAATACCAACTGTCGGCTTCAATCATTCACAAAATATTTCCAAAAATCAATTCAAACATCCATCACGCTACATTATGTCGACATAGACCTAAGATAGGTCGCACATATATCCACATAGAAAAAATAATTCATGGTATCACAATTAACCCAAGAAGTCAACTAGAAATAGACTTCAATGCAAAAAAAGCAACAAACATTCTGTTGGTTGCCACCCCACTGTACGAGCACCAAAGAACATAATATTCTGAACATGTATGCCCTCAACAACCATAAACAATTTCTCAAAACGGAAAGCATTAATTACCAATTGGAAGGAATGCAAACTAGAATATCAGAGAGTACAGCTCGAATACTAGTTCAAATACCAGACCAAAATATTGGATCAAGTACTAACTTAGACTTACATCCTCAACATGGTCACATCGATGACAACACAAAACTGTAGAGATAGTCAACATTATTTGTTTTTCCAACAATCTCCCCCTTTGTCATTGATGGCAACATGTGCCAAAAAGAAATAAAGAAAACTTCTCCAATCTCTCCAAATTCTTCCCCAATTACTCCAATATCTCCCCCTTTGACATCAATGGCAACAAGTGGCCAAGAAAAAGATGTAAACAAAGGTTTAAACATGGTGACATCAAAAAAATTGTAAAAAAATTAAATTCTTGAGAAACTTTCAACCATCCAAAAATTTTCAAACAATAATTCAATTAACTTCATTCTATTCAGATTCATTTTCCTCTTCCTTTTCTTCTTCTCCAAAATAAACAAAGCAAAAAAACACTCAAGATTCAAGTAAAAATAACACTCTTCACCTGAAACACTTTCTTGTATCTTTCCTTGAGAATTGGATACAATTTCTTCTAGTTAAATGTAACTAAATCTATTCTTGTGCAAATTCTTTCCAATAAGCCCAATAGAGTAAAAGAAGATACACAATATGAACACTATCTTTCAACATCTTCTACATCAGTAAGTATTCTATAAAGATGGTCTAACCGGACCTCAGCAATCTCCTTAAGAAGCCAGAAGGTTTTCACCATATCATCTCTTTGTCTTTGTACAACAATTAGTTTAGCTTGTGATTCTCCAACTCTCATCCTTTGATTCCCTTCTTTGTCGTCAAAGATATCAAAATTCTTTCCAATGTTGCTCACTTTAGATTCAATTGCTTCAATTCTGCTTCTGAAATTATCTACCACAGCAAGTCACCAGAGGTAATATTTGTAAATATTAGATATTTATTTAATACATTTTTTCATTTCCATGATCAGTTTAGATAATCTCCCCTTAGCTTTAATACACTTATTTTCAACCAAGGCTTCAAACTTACATCCTTTTGGACCTTCAAGCAACATCCTTTCTTCAACAATTTTAACTAAATTTTATGTTAGGGAGTTAGAGACAAATGATACATCAATACCTTTTCAAAGTAGATAATCTACTATAGCATCACCAATTTTTAGTCTATCAATAGAAGAGGTTGCATTCCATATCTCACCAATCTTCTTCATGTTTCTTTTAATCAACATAGTCTAAATGTCATATGGATTAGAGGATTCAAATCTAAGAAGAGATTATTTTTATTTTTCTTTCGAAACAACAATGATAGCTTTAGTTATAACTTTTCTCTTCTTCGATTCTGGAGGGGAATCACTAATAACATCTTCCAATTCTCTTTTACCAGAGGATAAGCCCACTTCAAACTGAGTAGATGCAGACATACCAGAGCAAAGATTTGTTTTCAAGGATGTGAAATAAGATTTGCACATGCTTGCATTATCTACCAATGCTTCTAGGTATCTATTGACTTGTTTCCCAATAGGAATACCAGATTCCCATACAACAGTATCATTTCTTAGTAGGGAACTCAAAAAGTAAAACACCAAGCACATAAACAAAGATCCAAACCAAAAGAGATAACCCTCAACAACTAACATTCAAACATTTTTTGAAAGATTCTCAAGCAATAGACCACACAGATCAAATTTCCTATTCTCCTTGACCATCATGTGTGCAATATAAACAACAATAGCCGATGTCGAACTTTCACAATTTCTAAAATAGATTTTTTTAAGAAACACCGTATGCGAAATACCTTATAGCATCTGCTATAGAAAAATGGCCCCTTGTCATTTTCATGGCCTTTTAGGTCTTGTTGCATGGTTTTGGAACTACTTTGCTTGGATTTTATTTTGTGACATGCCTTGAACATGCTTATTTAGGTACCTAAATTCAAATAACGATGTCTTGTGAAGGTGTTGTAAAGTGTTGTAAGATATTTCTAAATTATTCTAGACTCTATTAATAATAATTCACCTAAAAATCACCTTTTTATTCATCAAGTCCTATATTGAAGTGTTGTAAAGTCTTATAACAAGCTTTCAGACTTTTATAGGCATAACTTCACTATTTATCCCTTTCCCATGCTTTATTTGACCCCTTTATACCCTCATATGTCTTAATTAAGTGTATTTTCAAGTATTATCCTAACAAACAACATTAAATAAAACATATTTCCTAACATATATTTTTAGGTCATAGGTGGGACCCATTTGCCATGGGTGGCGAATGAGTCCCCCTTAGCCCCAAATTCAAAATATTTTAAATTTCCTTTTGATATTTTATTCAAACCCACTTGATGTCGTCCTGTGATGAGGTATGAATAGGTAACTAAGGCAAAAGTGTGTATAAATAAGTGATTTTCACCTCATTTCAACCCCCATTCATCAAGTTCACTTATTCACCTATTCACTCAAGCATTCAAGCATTTTACAACATCTTTTCAAGTACTATTCAAGCACTTTGAAGTAGCCATTGAAATTACTTCAAACTTGCATCATCAAGGGTTTGGTAAGTTAATAGCAATTGCATGTTGTTAGTTTATCATTTCTTTGCATTTCATTATTTCATTAAGGGTTTGATTACCAAAAGTGGGGTTTGACCAAGGAAAACCCCTATTCACTAACCTTAAACCATTTTTCCCCTATTGCATGTTTGTATACAACCTTTTGTGTGTATATTTAACAAGCTTTTTGGTGTTGAAGATTGGTTTACAAGCTAATTAGGTGCTTAAAGTCAACTCAAGTCTATTTCAAGCTTGGAGAAGGTTTTATGTCTATTTCCTACAGAATTGACTTTGACAACCCGACAAGCAGTGATTTCCAAATCCCGTGTTGCAGAATTGTCTCCTAATTTTTTAGAAATTTGGGAGAGGACTGATTCACCACTTGTGGTGAATGAGTACCACCTTAGGACTGAAAATATGCATTTTGTTAGATTCTGGATCCCGACAAACAAAAACTTGTTCCTAATAGTTTTTCACCGGGAGGAGGACTAATTCACCACCCTAGGTGAATGAGTCCCACTGTGAAAAATTACTGATTTTAGTCAGCATCCCCAACATTCCATATTCATCATACTCCATCTAGGTGCACTCAGATTCATCCCTTTTCTTTCTATTTTGTATATTTTCTTCATTTAGTTCATTGTTGCATTACATAATGTGTTTTCAAACATAGCTTAAATTTCACTTTTCCATTCATTTTCATTCATCTAAATTATCCAATTGTATTTAGTTAACTTCATTTATGTTAGAAAACATCACACATTGCATAATTTGAATGAACCATTAGCATTTTTGCTCCTATCTCTCTCCTTTTAGGTGAAAAACCCTAGAAGAGCAAGAGTTGTCCATAGGAGCCAAAAATCAACGATTCATTTTGGTGAACCTGAATTTTGAGCACTTTTCATTTCTTATTTCAATTACATATTGCATCCTATTTTACATTTTCATTAACATTCAATTAGTATATATTTTTTTTTTGCATTCTAGGGCATTTTATGTTGAATTAGTGAAAACTTTATTTAGATTTCATTTTTGCATTGCATCTCATTGAAAAAACTAAAAATCTGCATTTTTCATCCTTGATTGCATTATGTAGCACGTTAAAATCATGTTAAAAATTCTAAAAAATGTACAAAAAAATCATACTGGGACTCATTTTCCACCCAGGGCAAATCAGTCCCTCTGCACTTTTTAAACAGCATTTCTGACATCTTTTCAACATTTTTCTACATTACTATTTCATGTTTATGCATTTTGTTTTACCTTCTAGAATCTCTATTTTTCATCATATATTACATCTTAGTTTATTTGCATCATGGCATTTTCTTTCAATAATTTTTAGAATTCATTAAAATCATTGGTAGACATGTCCAATTGTGCCTTTGGTTGTGACCATAATGAACTTGAACAACCTCATGCTCCTTTAACTCCTCATGATTTTCCTCCATGTGAAGTAGGCATCATTGGAGAAGATGATGCTAGCATGAACAAGTTCTATAATGATTTCTTTGATAAACTAGAAGAAAATGTAGGCTTTTATCCCTCCATGAGGTCACAAGACCTTCCCACTATTGCACCTCCTGATCACTTTGCATACTTACATCCTGAAGTCACTATAGGACCTAAGGTTCCTCCCTCAAGTGGACCTAGTTCCTCTCACCAATCACATTCATAGCCCTTTTATGATCACAAATTCATAAAAACTCCTATCAACCTTGAAGAAACATATGGTAAGGGATTCACTATCTTAATTAAACAAGGTTGTGACACAAAACATGAACATGAAATCCATCAACTTCTTCAGCAACAATCAATTGAAGCACACACAAGAGGACTAGGATATGAAAATCCTTCCCATCCTCATAGACATCCTCTTCAACCTAGGAGACTTCAAGATGCTGGAACAATGATCTTGAATGCTCCTCCTAACTTAAACATTCTCCTTCCATGTGAATAACCATTATCTCCTTCTAATGACAAGGATGTTAGGATCCCTATGGGTCTTCTTCCTCCTATTTATGAACAAGGAAAACCTAGCAAGATAAAACGACCTTACAAACTCAAAAAGATCAAGTTTCCAACACATCCTCCACCTAAATGTGAAAGGAGACTTCAACTACTTTTAAACAAAGTCCTTATACTTTTACCACCTATGAATAGGTTGGTCATCCGTTATAATGATTCTCACATACCATATTGCAAATATCATTACATCCTTGGACATTGAACTAAAGAATTTTAGACATTGAAGAAAATACTAGATAAGTATCACTTCACTAATATCGATTGTTTCCATGTCATACCTTAAAGCAACCAAATCCCATCATCATGCCATATTTGTATAATTCCCTATTCTCACTATTGCATGATCCTTTCACATCACCCACCTCAGCTCATTCTTTCCTTTACACTTTGTGGGGGCAAGAAGTTGTTAGCCTTGTCCTTGTGCATTTGTCTTTGTCTCTTAACTATGTTATTTATTTTCTGCTTAACCATTTAAGATTGAGAAACTAGTAACTTAGTTAATGGTTAACTTTCATTTTCATTACTTGATCCTTTCTTTTTCATTTGTGTATTGTGTTCCCCTATATCGTGTGTTTGATGTCCCCTCTCTTCGTACACTTCTTCTATTTGTATCTCTCTTCTTCTATATGTTGTGCATTATCTTTGTGTTCTCCTTTTGGGAATGACACAAAACATAGAGATGCTCTATGTCTCTTCCTTGTTGACCCAAAAGGTCTTTCTCTTTTTCTATTTTTGTTTTGTGCTTTCCTTTTGGGGATGATGCAAAGCATTAAGACTGAAATGTCTCCTTCATGTTGATCCAAAAGATTTTTCATTTTCATTTTACTTTTCATTTTCTTTCATTTCACTTGTATTTTATTTTTGGGGATGATGCAAAGCATTGAGATCGCAATGTCTCTTCCATGTTGACCCAAAAAAAATTTATTTTTTCTTTATTTTCACTCTCTTTGTGTCATTCTTCTAGTTCTGTGTGCTTTGGGGAATGATGATAGTTTTGTACACTTTCATAAACACATTGCAACAATAAATATACTGACCCCAAATCCATATATCCCTTATGTGTTTGGTGTGCTTTCTTTTCTTGGGGGAAACTCCCTCTCTTTGTTTTTCATTCTCCTTGACATGATGCAACCTACCTTTGAAACATATGACTTGGCATAGGGCTTTCTAGATTGGCTCTCATGTCTTGTTTTCCTTTTTTGCATTTTCTTTTCTTCTCTACTTTAAAGTAATTACTCACAAAATGATGTGTAGAAATTCCTTTAAAGTGGGGGGCATACATTACCATAATTCATGTGCATTCTTGGTTCCTAGTGCAGCCTTGTCATTTATATGATGTGTTTGTCACTTTGTGGATGACATTGGGTGTAATGTCCTTCATAAGTGAGATCTTTCTAAGTATATTGCATTCCTCTTAGTGGCTTGATGTGACGCACTGCATCTCCTAAGTTGTGAATATACTATTCTTTGATTGGTCCTCTCTTAGAGACATTAGACATAATGTTCCCTAAGTGATTGACCTTGCATGAACTGAACAAGATTCCTTTGAACATTTTACACTTAACATCTTTTCATCTTTCTATTTTTGCATTTTACATTTTTTACATTCTTACCTTTTTGCCACATTGCATAACACAACTTGCATGACTATCGTACTTTGTCTTTTTGTTTGTGACATTTTTTTATTGTGGTGCCTTATTAAAGTTATCAATGGGTATAAGTTTAATATGATTGAGTGGGAAGCCCACCTAGCAGAATGACTTTTCCCCATATTCACTTTTGTATTTGTGAGTACATACCAACTAGCATGTGTATCTTACCTTTTTGGGCTTTCTCACCTTGCTGACAACTAGTTCTATGGCCCCAGAGTGAGTACATTTGGGCCTTCTCACCCTATGAATAGCCTAAAGTTTTGTGGCCCTAGAGTGAGTACATATTCTCTTTTTCAAACAATCAACCTAGATCTAATCCACAACTAGTTGGATTAACGATCGAAGCTTCACCCAATCCATCTCAACACTTGTGTGTTCCTTTGTTCTTATGTCTAGTTTTTCATGTGATCTTCACCCTGGGGGCTTGATCATCCCTCTTGATCATTTTCATTCTATCTCACTAGCATAAGTGCATTCGAATCCTTCCCTCGATGTTCATGGCTACTTTAGTGTGAGTTTGAAGCAAGTTCATCCTCTCACTAAAGTGGGGGCTAAATGTGCCATACAAAAATGGCCCCTTGTCATTTTCATGGCCTTTTAAGTCTTGTTTCATGATGTTGGAACTACTCTGCTCTGATTTTATGTTGTGCATTAGCTTGAACATGCTTATTTAGGTGCTAAAATTCAAATAACATCTTTTGAAGGTGTTTTAAAGTTGTGTAAGAGATTTCTACATTCTTCTATACTCTATTAATTACAATTCACCTAAAAAAAACCTTTTTATTCATCAACAAGTCCTATTTTTAAGTGTTGTAAAGTCTTGTAACAATATTTCATACTTTTCTAGGAATAACTTCACTATTTATCCCTTTCTCATGCTTTTTTTGACCCCTTTATGCCTTCATATGTCTTAATTAAGTATATTTTTTAGTATTATCCCAACAAACAACATTAAATACAACATATTTCCATACACATATTTTCAAGTTCTAGGTGGGACTCATTCACCATGGGTGGTGAATGAGTCCCCCTTAGCCCCAAATTCAAAATAATTTAAATTTCCTTTCAATATTTTATTCAAAAACACTTGATGTTGGCTTGTGATGAGGTATAGTGAGTGCCAAACGTTGGGATCGGAAGTGAGTGCATTAGTGAGTGCCAAGCATTAGGAGTGAGTGTTGGATGGAAAGAGGAGTGATGGAAGGAACGCGAACATAGAGTATATCATGGCAAGAGAGATGGGTGGGGACTGGACTTCATTCCATCGATGGCTACATGAACGGGTGGCTCAAGGCCCCTAAATCAGAGGAGTATGAATTTCTGATCAAGATGCTCCTGATCCAGTACCTCCCCGTGATGGAGGAGTACTCATTTCCAATCAAGATGCTCCTCAAGCATATATTCCCTTGCCTCGTGATGGAGGAGTACTCATTTCATGTATTCATGATGGACCAGAGGCACCTCCCAACCCCAGCCCCAACTACTATCAGGTAGGGGTGAGTCATTCACCTCATCTCATGTTCAACCGGTGGTCTCCTCATGATACCCAAATGGGCGTCAGGGTGAAAGAAAACCAAGAAGGATTAGAAGGGGCGACCACCGGGCCAATAGAGCCTGATAGAGAAGTTTCGTTTCAATCGCCAGATTCTATACGTCCTATTGCCATGGCCACCGATTTGGGATCAAGTTTTGAGTGTAGCATGAGAGAATAGAATCCAGCTAGAATCATGAATATTGAGATGTGGAGTGGAGGGATGGGAAGGAATGAATGATATTACGTCAGTAGATTAGAAACAACTATTTTAGGATGGCCCTACTATTCAACTATAATGGGGGGGTGGGGGGGATGGAAAGCAATGAGCCAGTTGGATGGTTTGGAATTCGCATCTGGATGGCCACTGGTTTTGTTGAAAGCAATGGAATGAAACGCTAGAAAGCAGCCCTATAGTTAACCCCCTTAGAATAGTAGGGCTAGCCCCCTACCCCCTACTGTTTGAAAGGTAAGGGTAGGGATATGATGCTGGTAAATAATGGTTAGCTCCGGAGAATGTTGCACCTAGAGATTGAAGGGTCCTGTTGCTCCTGCCTATCATTTTGAAGCTGAAACTAGAGAAAGCTTTGACTGGGGTGGGTGCTTCAGCTAATAATAGCTCGAGAACCTGTCGCCGCCTTTTTCTAATAACTCTTTTTTCTTGTGCATAGGTAGAAAAGGGGCCCCTGCTGATGGTGTTCCAACTCGATCTGCTGTTCCCATTTCCTCGCCATTAACTAAGCCCCTATTCCTATGGCTATCAAATTGAAGAATTTTCCCTTCAACCTAGCCCCTATATCTATAGTTGATCTGCCTTTGTAGCTTTCGCCACTCCCCTACGCCCGGAAGATCTTATGGGCCCGCCTTTTGAAACAAACTAGAAAATTGGTCTAGCTTTTCCAACTGCTCATGCCTAATAACTAGAAATAAGTGGTTTTCACCTCATTTCAATCCCCATTCATCAAGTTCACTTATTCACCTATTCACTCAAGCATTCAAGCATTTTACATCTTTTCAAGCACTATTCAAGCACTTTGAAGTAGCCATTGACATTACTTCATACTTACATCATCAGGGGTTTGGTAAGTTAATAGCAATCAAATGTTGTTAGTTTATTATTCCTTTGCATTTCATTATTTCATTAAGAGTTTTATTGCCAAAAGTGGGGTTTGACCAAGGAAAACCCCTATTCACTAACTTTAAACCATTTTTCCTCCATTGCATGTTTGTTTACAGCCTTTTCTGTGCAAATTTGATAAGATTTTTGCTGTTAAAGATTGGTTTACAATTCACCTACTTGCTTCAAGTTAACTCAAGTCTATTTCAAGCTTGGAGAAGCTTTTTTGTCTGTTTCCTACAAAATTGACTTCGACAACCTGACAAGTAGTGATTTCCAAATCTGGTGTTGCAGAGTTGTCTCCTATTTTTTCAAAAATTTGGGAGAGGACTGATTTTCCACCTATGGTGAATGAGTCCCACCTTAGGACTAAAAATATGGATTTTATCAAATTCTGAATCTCAATAGATAGAAACTTGTTCCCGATAGTTTTTCACGAGGACGACTAATTCGCCACCATGGGTGAATGAGTCCCACTATGAAAAAATAGTGATTTTAGACAGCATCCCCAACATTCTAGATTCATCATACTTCACCCAGATGCACTGAGATTAATCCCTTTTCTTTCTGTTCTACATATTTTCTTCATTTAGTTCATTGTTTCATTACACAATGTGTTTTCAAACAAAGCTTAAATCTCACTTTTGCATTCGTTTTCATTCATCTAAATTGGTCAATTGTATTTAGTTAACTTCATTTAGGTTAGAAAACATCACACATTGCATAATTTGAATGAACCATTAGCATTTTTGCTCCTATCTCTCTCCTTTTAGGTGAAAAACCCTAGAAGAGCAAGAGTTATCCATAGAAGCCAAAAATCAACAGTTCACAACCAAATTTGAAATTAAAAATTTTATCAATAGGGCTTGAGGGTCTTTAATAATGCTAGTTAGTTTCTCCACATCTTTGTACTTCACAATTTTCTTTCCAATAAGGCCCCCAATACTCCATAAGCCAGTAATCGCTTTGATTGCTTCCTTCGTAACTAATTAGGGTTTGTCCAATACAAGACTATCATTCTTGAAATGATTCAACAAGAACAAAATAAAATATTTATTAGCAACCCACAAAAATTCACTCCACAAATCCATACCTAGGGTTTTTATGTTTTGTAATTCATTTTCAATCAACCCTAGTTCCATTTCTTTCATCTTTCTATGATCAAATTATTCTAATTCAATTATTTTCAATTTCAAATGGATGACACCACTCAATTCTCTATCCATTTATGCACTTTCTTGAATTTGTTAAAATCAAAACTTCTTCACTTTTCTTCTTCCCCTTTTTGCAAACTGAGAAAGCATTCTAGATTACCCATGACAATTTCTTTGAATTCCCTTTAGAATTACTTCAAGCTCACTTCAAGATCACTCCAAAGAACCCTTCAAGTTCTTCAAATGATCAATTAGTCAAGAAGACACAAATTTCAACTTATACACCATCAAATTTACCCTAAAACACATTAAATGTGACAAACATCAAAAAGCTACTAAACACACTCTTCTCAACACATAAAACCCTAGGTCGGTCCACAAATCATCATGACATGTTTTCTTCCAGTTATTTTTCCAAAACCTCTGATTCTTCATCCTTCACAATTCATCTTTGTGCCAACCTCTAACAGATCATTTTTCTAGGGGTTTTATAATTTTTTGATAATATTCCCCCTAAGACCATGCTAGGTTTAATTCATGGAGGAATTGTTCATACTAGATGAGGGCACAAGAACATCAATAGCTTCATGTTTTTCTTCTTCTTTCTTCTTCCATATCTTATTCATCTCTTGCTTCATTTCTTCTTTTTTGAATTTCTTTGTCAGATCATTCTTCTCTACCAAAGTAGACTTATTTCCTTTCTTACTTCTTTAAACCTTTGAAATATGTCCTAGTTTATTGCAATTATAACAGACAACACCTTTTTGATTATTCTGACCACCATTACCTCTCAACCTACATTTATTTGCTCTATGTCCAAATTTGTTACAGGTATAGCAATAGCCATTAAAGAATTGATTCGTTTTTCCTTCATTAAACCTATTCCTCATTACCCGACTTATCATTCTCACCGAAGATCTAGATTTAGTAGTTTTATGTCCAACCTTCTTACATTCAAAAAATTGTCTGGTGAAAGAACTAGAAAATAGGTTCTTCTTGCTCCTACATTCTATTGCATTATGACCATAGGGTATGTGCAGGATCATCATGGAAAAAACAGGCCCTTAAGTGGCAAAAAAATAAGAAAAATCAAAGTTAGGCAACTTGACATAAAAAATTGAATAAGTTATCTATATTATTTCAAAAATATGTAACAATAGAATCTGTAGAAAATTGAATGTAGTTTCTAAACTACTAGGTTTGTTTAAAAAAAAAATCTATTTGGTGAAAATTTGAAGGTGGCACCACCTAACCAAAATAAAATGATAATATTTTTTTATAATATTTTAGATATAAGTAGAGGACTCATGCCCCAATGTGATGCATTTTGTTTTGTAATTTTTTTCCAACTAAATAATTAATTATGAATTTTTATCACAAAATTTTAAAAAATATAAAACCTCGTATGTCTAACCACCTTAACTTGATCAAAACTTCATGAAATTCATTTTTTAATTTTTTAATCTTATAGTATGCGAGGCATAGAATGTGACACATGTTTTGGATTCAAAAAATGTGATACCGTTTGAAAGCTATAGATGTTTTTCAATCACCTATCAATTAGGACTTTAGTCATAATTTGAATAGAAAATGAATAATAATTACTTATTAAATTCAAAGTAAAGCGTAATTTATATTGGTGGAAATTTGAGAAACTCCTTTAAAAACCCTTTTTGTTTCATTAATTTTGGGTGAAAAAATAGTCGTCAGCCACATACCCCTCATATTGCCACTTTTTGGCCCATCATGATCCTGCACATACCCCATATTTATTACAAAAAAATAAGTACTAGTGAAAGAGGGATACATTTTTGCATTAGGTTGTCTCATAGGCGGTCTCCTTGTAAAATTTCTTGAATTTATTTTCTACTTCCCTTTGTCCCAAGTCATTTTATTGTGCTTAGAACTTTCACTTGCATCATTTCCTAAACTAGCTTTGTCTTTAATTTACTTTTTTCTAGCAAGCAATTCTCCAAGCTTATTGAAGCTTGATTTTAAATTATTCTCACAAATTTTTTCTTTTTCTAGTTCAATCCTAAATTTTACTACCTCTTGTTCTAGTTTAAAGCATTTATAAGACTTATTATGTACCATTGTATTAAGATATTTGTCAATTCTCTTCTTCTCTTCTACTGTCACTTTAAGTCCAATTTTCTCTTGTTTCATCTACTCACTCACTTCTCTACGTCTTTCCTTGAATTCCTTCAATTGTTCCTTTAGCTTCCGGTCACAAAATTCCAACTTAAAACTTTAACACAAAACAATTCCACAACCACACTATTTCGCTATTAAGTATAAGCATGAACCACAGATAACAGAAAGTAAATTAACACTGTAAACACCAAATTTTTTAAGTGGAAAACCCAATGAGGGAGAAACCACAGTGAGGATTAACTCACAATATAAATTAGTTTCAAACTTAAAATAAAAGGCTGACTACCCTGAAAGGACTCGCTATCCAGATATAAAAGCTCACTGCTTAGAAGGGAGGCTCACTCCGTACAAAAAAGATTGACAAACAAAATTAGGCTTTACAACCAAAATGAACTGAGAATAATGTACCTAACAAGTGTTGATGCACTTCTAGTGATGCTCAATAAACTAACTTAACACACTTCATCATTTTTGCTCACTTTCAACTTTGCATTCACAACTACCTCATTGATTGTGCATATACACACAATCAGCTAATTAGATGCACTTCACATTTACCAAAAATACCAACTGTCAACTTCAATCATTCACAAAATATTTCCAAAAAGAAATTCAAACATCCAACATGCTACATTATGTCAGTATAGACCTAAGATAGGTCACACATATATCCACATAGCAAAATTAATTCACGGTATCACAATTAACCCAAGAAGTCGGCTAGGAATAGACTTCAATGCAAAAAAAACAACAAACATTCTATTTGTTGCACCACATTATAGGAGCGTCTGAGAACATAATATTATGAACATGCATGCCTTCAACAACCATAAACAATTTCTTGAAACCGCAAACATTAACTATAAACTACAAAGGAATGTGGACTAGAATACTGAAGAGTGCAACTCGAATACCAATTTAGATATCAGACCAAAATACCAGATCAAGTACTAACTTTGAATTACATCCTCAACATGGTGACATCAATGACAACACAAAACTATAGAGATACTCAACCTTCTTCATTTTTCCAATAGAGTTGTGATGTTATCAATACCAGTGGAAATGAAAGGGACTAGATCCTATAACATACACTTGATGCTTAGATTGTAGGATGAAACATTTGGGTATGTGCAGGATCATGATGGGCCAAAAGTGACAATATACTGGGTATTTGTAGGGTATGTGGCTAACGACTTTTTTTTTACCCAAAATTGATGAAATGAAAAGTGTTTTTAAAGGAGATTCTCAACTTTCCACCAATATAAATTGTGCTTTACTTTGAATTTAATAAATAATTATTATTCATTTTCTATTTGAATTACAACTAAAGTACTGATTGATAGGCTGATTGAAAAACATCTATAGCTTTCAAACTGTATCACATTTTTTGAATCCAAAATATACATCACATTCTATGCTTCATATACTATAGGATTAAAAAATTAAAAATTGAATTTCACTAAGTTTTGACCAAGTTAAGGTGGGACATACAATTTTTATATTTTTTAAAAGTTGTAATAAAAAATTCATAATTAATTATTTACTTGGAAAATAATTATAGAAAAATATGCATCACATCTGGACATGAGTCCTCTACTTATGTCTAAAATCTTATAAAAAATATTATCATTTTACTGGTTAGGTGGTCGACACCTACTTATTTTTCCCTAAAATTTAAGTACCACTGCATTGAAATTTCAAATTTTCACCAAATAGATTTTTTTATTTTTTAAATAAACCTAGTATTTTAGAAACTACATTCAATTTTATACAGATTCTATTCTTACATATTTTTGAAATAATATACATAACTTATTCAAATTTTTACGTCAAGTTGCCTAACTCTGATTTTTCTGAATTTTTTGCCACTTAAGGGCCTATTTTTTCCATGATGATCCTACACATGCCCATTTTTTTTACTACTTGTTTCTATGTTTGAAATCATTGTTCAAAATATCATCCATAAAAAACACTCAATTCACTGATTCAAAAACAAGAAAACTAGGAAAACTATCAAAATGGTGACATTTCCAGTTTAGTGCATAAACTTCCTATTTCAACACATTGAGTTCATAGTCTAGCATATATAGGGTATGTTATAGCACATTCACCACATATTTCAATGCATATAGGGTTTGTTCTAGTGCATTTACCTAATCTTTCAGCGCATAAGCTTTCTATTCTAGCACATTTAATTGACATTCTAGTGCATATAGGGCCTATTTTAGTGCATTTCTCCCATATTTCAATGCATATACAACCTGTTTTAGTGCATTCACTTGATGCTCAAATAGAGAGCTAAATTGAACTTTTATCCAACAACTAGAATCATATTTAGGGACCCTTTTTAGAGCAGAGATCATGCCTCATTAAGAAGTTGGTTTAAACTTGAAGAAATTGGATTTTTCAAGTGCAATCCCTTTAACTAAACTTAGTTCAAACAACTTAAAGTGCCCAATCACCAATCTCATCTCTAATTGTTAGTTGAGTTTCACTATTAGGATCTATCATCCTTTATCATGAAACAAATATTGTACATCATATTTAGCCTAGTCTCATCAAAAGGATCCATCATCCTATTTGACTTAGGTATTTCATTGGTACTCCCAAAATAAAGATCAAAGTATAGCAAAACTTTATCACTTGCATGACCATTTTAACAAGAGCTCAAAAACAAAAACACAAAGAAAAAGAAATAGAAACCAAAACCATCATGGAAGAAGGAGAAAAAAATCCTTTTCACATATTTCATCAACTTAAAACAAATGAGATAACTGATGAGGACATTCAACAAGCTCAACAAGACCCTAAATTTCATAAGTTCATGGAAAAAAATCTAGAGAAGGATGGAGAGAAACACTTTTTGATGTTGGAAAATCAAGGTATAAAACTACCCAATGATTTTTATGTCAACCAATTGAAGGGGGCTCCCAAGAAAAATAGAAGCTGACTCACGAATCACAAATCCATTGAATTCTATAATTCACTGTGGACATGCAAAATTACCATATTTCATTCAATCAAATCCATTCATCAAATAAATCAAGTCTATTAGATTTATCTCTAAGGTCATCCATTTAAATTGAATAAATTAACTTTATTTAATTTAAGCATGTCATTACCCCTCTTTGATTAAATAAAACAAACCTTTATTTAATTAAATCTAAAATCACCTTTCATCTCCCTTTGATTTAGTTTAAATCCCTAAATCTAAGTCAAATGGGTCAAATCACCTAATCCCCCACTAAATTAATCTAATCTTGATTAATCTAATCTAATCACCCATCACATCCTCTAGCTTTTCCCACTTGCACAAATAAATCAATTAATTCATTTATTAAATCCTTGTTTTCCTTGAACAAGGCATGTTTCAAGAATATTCCCTCAAGTTTGAATTTCAAAAACAAGTTGACTTGTCCCTTCCAACATGGCATTAACTCCCCTCTTACATGTCCCCCACTTGGCATTTAAGTCTCTTTTTCTCCCTCCAACAATCCAAATTTGAATTTGAAAAGGCCAACTAATCTCATTTATTGGTACATTGACCAAAACTTGCACATTCCTCAACCATTCACATGTTGACAAATGGCACTTTCCCATTGGTTGAATTTTCATCCCACATTGCTCTCTTTTGGGCACTCTTTCAACTTGGTATTCTATAAATAGAAGGCTCATTCTTCATTTCTGACATCCACAATCTTCATGCAAAGTTACTCTCTTCAATTGAGAACTAATTTTGTCCACTTCATAGCATCTTCAATAATCTTCATCATTTGAGCTTGTCAAGGGTTGGGAAAGGGTCACTTTTCACAAGTGACACCAATCCACTATGGAAAAGGTAAATTTCATGTTTCTATTTGTTTTTTGATCATCTTTGTCACTTATTTGCATTTTAGAGCATGATGTGCTATTTCATAGGAGTATTATGCATCTAAATGAACTAACCCCATTGCTAACTAGTGTTGGAGTTTTAGCTTTGTGAAGATTTTTAGGTACTCACATATGGTGCTAGAAGGAGGGTTGTCTTTCATTGGTCTTATGTTGAAAAAAAAATGTTAATTCAAGATATTCATGTCTGATGACCAATCTACTTATCCATGTGGCTTAACCTTATAGTTATATTTCGTTCTTCATTAGAAACTTCCCGTCTATTTCTTGTTAGCATATTTTGGTATTTTAAATATTGATATAGAAAATGCTTTTAAGATTTAAATAGTGTGAAGAAAAAATTATTTTTGTATGGTAATTGCTAACACGTGCTTTTCCATTCATGAATAGTTTGATTCTTAATATGCCTGCACTATCTCTAGTGTTAAAATCAACTTCTACATCTTAGTTAAAAACAATTTGGCAGTTACTTTGTGTTTCTTTCTCATAGAGCATTTGCAATCCCCCTCCTATTATGCTTTGATGAATTTCCATATCCGTTTCCAAAGCTAGATCTAGGAAACAAGCAATTTCATTCTTAACTGCACTTGTTCTAGCATTTTCTAGAATCTAAATGAATGGGTTAACTCAGTTAAAAAATGCTTTTGCTTCTTGTTTGTATCTTCTCCAAAGCTTGCATAAGATGCTTATCTGTGCATGAATTGTATGCATTTTAAACACTTTACTATTGATTGTTTTATAATTGACTCATGGATATCATGAAATCTCTTACAATGTTTTAATCCCAAACTAGAATGGAAGCGATCTATTGTTTTATCGTCTAAAGACTTATGATTTTAAAATGTTTGGCATTCAGATTCTCTTCAAACAAAAATTCTATATCGTAAAGAATACACAAGTAATCCCATTTTCTTAAAACCATGGCTTATATGAAGGGATTCAAGCCATATTTAGAGCCATTCTCGAACTATTTTAGTTTAATCTGCCACTAAGATTGTGGTATTTGAGGAAATGATTGTGTTTCAATATTCATTACTAAATGCTAACTACACAACACTGTACTTAAAGTCTATGTTTACAGTGCTTCTCTCAGTGTCTTTGTTGAGGCTCTAGTAGAAGCCGATAGACCAACCTTGATGTTTTGTGGGAGACAGACTATGATTTTTGCACTGAATTCTATGCAATTCTCTCCATTCTAGTTAGTTATGTGTTTCTCTACAAACTTATACAAGCCTTTCCCATTTAAGTTTTCAATGGAATGTGTATCTAGATCTATGATGTTGAGTACATTTATTAGTCCCTCAGCATGCACTAAGCCAAAAAAACCCTCTCTTTGATTTCTCAAGTGTTTTTGTTAAGTGTACTGATGTGTAGGACTTCTCTCACATAGGACCCAAGAGAACCTTTGCCAGGAACTTCTACGGTCAATCGGTGTGGATGGCAAGGTTCATCCCAAACATAGGAGAATGTTCTATATGGTTGTAAAATATTTTCAAACTTCTCACATTTCTGCTAATAAAATCTTAGTCTCTCCATAGAAAAGTTATAAATTTTGTAAGGCATAAAACTAGTTTCATCATCAGAGAGAAGAACCAGGTATCTCCAAGCTTATCTGGAAGAAAGTTACCAAACCAATCCTGGAGCTAGGTTTGTCGAATCGGATGGATACAAGTAAATCTCTCTTAAACATTATTCCAATGAAGATTGGAATGCTCTCCAATCCTCAAACATTGAAATGATTTAGTTCCTCTTTGCTTGTATGATAAGTCTCTTTAGTCTATATTTTGCATTTGAAATATCCTTAGTATGGAAAATCATTTGCTGGTCAAAGGTCTGAGAATTTGACTTTGCACCTATTAAAAGCATTTACGTGGAAATTTAGGCCTTTTCAAGATTGTGCCTACTAACTGTGTTAGTTTGAAAGCTTGCACTCGCCAATTACAATAGCTCAAACTTTCCTTTTTGTTTTGATGAATGTTTGTATCTCCTTACAAAGTGTCATCCTTAGTGTAGGAACAGAGTGCGCTAGAGAAGTTTATGTGCTAAATGATGGGACAAAAGCATATGAAACTCGACCAGTAGCATAAAGTGACTTTATTATAGGAACATTTTGTGAGGATTCAATCTATTTTACATCTTCCAAATACATTTACTACATAATTCAACCTTAAACCTGATAGTTGCATTTGCTTAAAAGATTCAAAAGCCTTTGTAAAACCCATTTATGCACAGGCTAAGAACATGCCAAAGTAGATTGTGAAATACGGCTGATTTTGTACGTACAAATGGTGTTAGTCTAATTTTTTTTTTTTTCAATAGCTTGGGCATGATTTTCATCGTTAAAACTTCAAAATTTGAAGGGCACACTTTCTGGGAGGAAATTAGAGTCTCCCTACACTTTTTCGAAGTCATCATGCCTATGTCTTTAACGCAAAATGTCTGAAAGGAGGTGTGTGTCTTGAAAACACATCATGCCATCATAAATAGCGCTAGTTCTCAGATATTATTTTTGTTCATCTCATTTACGTTGTTGTCTTTATCATTAAATGTGTATTCCTTTTTCACTTGCTTTGATTTTTTCTGATTGGGTGGGTGAATCTATTTGATATTAACTTCATCTTGTCAAAATCATTAGGAAATGTGACAGGTATTTAATTTTGAGATATATTCGACTTCTTTTTTCCTATGAAGGTGCTGACAATATACTTTTGTCTTTGGCTTGATTGATAGAAAATCAACCAACAACATTGAAATTAAAGCAACATGTGCCGGCAATCTTTTAGTAATATATGTCTTTAATGAATGATTTTAGTAATTAATTTCATTTGATTGGGTGCATTTTATTCACTCATAATTATCTCATACTATATCATTATACTTATTGATCCTATAATAAATGTCATAATATTATATTATCACATTTATTATGATTATTTTGATAGTCAACATTTGAGATTAGGATGATGCTTTTGAAAGATTTATTCTTTGTGGTTGATACAATCTACGGGCTTTCAAATTTTATGTTATAAATTATAACATCATTTTGATTACTTTGAGATAGCCAATATTTGAGATTATAATGATGCTTTTGAAAGATGTATTCTTTGTGGTTGATACAATTTATGGGCTTTCAAATTTTATATTATAATTTATCACATCATTTTGATTACTTTGAGATAGTCAACATTTGAGATTAGGATGATGCTTTTGAAAGATGTATTCTTTGTGGTTGATACAATTTATGGGCTTTCAAAGTTTACGTTATAAATTATCACATAATTTTGATTACTTTGAGAAAGTCAACATTTGAGATTAGGATGATGCTTTTGAAAGATTTATTCTTTCTGGTTGATACAATTTATGGGCTTTCAAATTTTATGTTATAAATTATCACATCATTTTGATTCTTTTGAGATAGACAAAATTTGAGATTATGATGATGCTTTTGAAAGATTTATTCTTTGTGGTTGATTTATTGGCTCAATACCTCTAGTGATGTGGATTATGATAAGGGAGAGAATGGGTCTAACGAGTGTGATACCTTCTCAATGAAATCAATATCAAAGCATGATTCACTTATAAATCCTCCTTTTATTATCATAATCATAATAATCAAAATAAATTTAATGTTTTGATCCTCACATGATTGTCTTTTTTTAAAATAGGAAAATGAGAAAGGAATAAGGAAAAGCGAGGAGGAGGGATTTTGTTGCACAAGGAGGTTGCAAGAGATCTTTGAAGAAATTTGGAGGAAATTCAAGCATTAAAATTAGAATTGATAAAGCATTTTTTAATGCTTGGAAATTCTGTCTTATGCCTTAATTTTCTATTTTAGACTAACTCATTTGTTTTTGGACTGTAAAAAAAACATTACAAAAACTTTCAATTTTCATTTCAAAGGGGTTAAAATGAACTTTAGGCAAATTGACTAGATTTCATTTGAGGTTAACAAATTGAACAAGACAATTTTCAAATCTCATTTTGGTGCTTTAAAATGAATCAAAATCATTGCTTTGTGAAATTAAAATGAACATGTGCAAATTTGTTTTGTGATTACTTACTCAAACTAATGCCATTGAAAAGATGTATGTGCTTCTCTCATGCCTCACGATGATCTTGAGAATCAAAAGGCTTTTTGATGGTCTTAGGGTGGGATAAAGTGATCACCTCCACACTTTATTTTGGGTTTAAAATTGAAAACTACGCTTTGTGTATGTTAGTAAACCTATTGCATGTGTTCTCCCTTTGTTACTAAACAAAGGTTGATTGAACTATGAATATGTTTTCTTGCTTTTGTTTATCTTAGAGGGCATGCCTTGGGGGAAAAGTACTCACCCAAGGGAATTACTCAACCAGTAACACTCTAATGCCAAGAATATTTCCAGCCAGGATATAAATGTGGGTATTAGAATAAATGCTAATATCACGTGGTTCACTCCGATGAGAAGGGAAATAATGGTCTCTCGCCACATTGGGTAAACTCCTAGGAATGAAAAGTCTAAACTAAAACCCTTGTTGTAGAAAGGCCAAAATCCCTATCTATTTGTTCGTGCAAGAATGGTCATTTTGAAGCTACCCTACACTTTTACAGTCTTTAGTAGAAATGGAAAGCATGCCATGGGAGTTTCATGGGTGTTGATGCTTGGTTTCCCTGTATAAGTGAGTGCCATGGAGGGGAGCCAGTGGGTTCAAGCATCTAACCATTCGCTAAAGATAATCGTAGTTGGACTTGTCCAAGTGGTGACCCAACAAATATTATCTTTCATATCCATAGGATTGTGCTTGTTCTTGGTTACAAAAAAAATTTGCTTCTTCGAAAACATTTGAAAACAAACATTTAAACATCATCATCAAAATTTCAAACCCTTTAGGAGGCAAATACAATTGACCAAATTCATGGGTTATTGCTTACCCTTGGTATTTCATCCTTAGAGGTTTCTAAACACTTGGATTTACATCTTAATTTTCATATAAAAGTTAAAAAATAGGTAACCCTTGCCTTAATTTCATCAAAGTTTCACATAATATACCTTGTGAAATGAGAAGAAGTTGAGACATTGGACATCTAGTTTGAAAACATAATCAAGAAGTGTTTGTGGTAAAACAAATTCATAAAGAAAAGACTAAAAACAATTAGACCCCACACATGTGTCTCCAATGGTTTCACGCAAGATCAAGATCAAGAAGCCAAAGGTAAAATCCCTCAGTCTAAAAGACCATCAAAAGTGTCTCTCAATGCTATACAAATTCAGATGAAGACAAATTTTTAACTTTTATAGAAAAGCTTCAAGAAACAATCCTGGTTTGTACTCATTTTATTACTGTCAAAACCCAAATCTTTTTAGTGAGTTTGAACATCTTGTTTAGAGAAAATCTTGTTCATCAAAACTAAGGTCTAGTAAGCAAGTGTCTTTTTAGGTAAACCTAGGATCAAAATCAAACCTTCATTATATTTGAACTTCAAAAAAATCATCTCATCGTCAACTCTTCGAAAGTCCTGGAAAAATCCTTCATGTTAAACTTTGGGAAAATCATTTGAAATCAATCCAAAATCACCTTGTTTGATTGAATGTGTGTGTAGATGCATCCTTCTCCACATATTTGATCAAATTATCAAAACTTGTGAACAAATTCATCCCTTGATAATATCCAACATCTTGGGATCTAGGAGTTCATTACCAATATCATCCTATTTGGATAGGAGTGTTTACATGAATCCTTCTTCTCACACCTAGACAAATTATCATCTTGTGAATGATTTAACTCTAGGACAACATCCAACCTCTTAGAGTTTATGAGTCCACCAAAATCTGAATCCAAAAACAAATCAATCCTAAATCAAGTCCTAAAGGTTAACATACCCTTCAAGATTTTCTCAAGAGTTCCAAACATCCATCAAACATCCATCTTACATCCATATCATTGCCACTCGTTGATCTTTAAATCATCCTAAAAATTTCTCTTTTTTACCTAAAGTTAGATCAATCCAAAGAATTAGACAATTCACCTTCCACATGCTTGAAGATTGATCTCTATTTTATGGTGCAAACTAGATCACAACACAATAGTAACATGGAAGCCAACAAAGAAACATCTACTTTGAGTTACTTAAGTCAAACCACTCCTAAAATGAATCTCATTGGGTCTAGCGGTCTCACGATTAACCTTCCTCCATTTTCGCAAGACCATCAAGAGGAAGGTGTCCAAATGGAGGATCTTACCAATAATCCCTTTGGAATTTCACATGAGGAAATCACTAAAATAATTCAAAATATGGAGAATCATAAGAATATCAACATCATGATGAGAATCAATCCCTCACTATACATGCTTGAATGAGCAAAGCAAGGGGCATTAAACTCCCCTCTGATTTTGATGCGAGCACTATTGTGGAACAATCTTTTGGACTCATGCCTCCAATCTCATCTACCATCCCCATTTCATCTACCCCCTCATTTCAAAGAATCACTCAAAACATCCCATAAATCACATCATCCATTGCTCCAAAGCAACCCATTCTTAACAAAGGAAGTGCATTTCTCAATGCACTGGAAACACATTCTCTTGTAAACAATCAGGACTTGGATGCAAACACCATCTTCAGACAAACCGTACCCAAAATTCCATTGCATACATATGTCCCTCTCACCTTTGATGATCCAAATGACCCATCATCATCATTCCACGTAGCTCCCCAAACCTCTCTTCCCATAATCTCACAAGGAGAGGGTGACATGTTCGGACCAGGGGGAATTTTTGACCCTACACCATTTCCTCAAGAGATCACATCTCTCACATTTCCACCACTTTCGCCATTGCCATCATCATCCATACCACTTCTTGGATTAGGGTTTTCCTATTTATGAAATATCAATCAAAATCAAACCAACATCCTAAACATCAATCAAAGCATCACGCCAAACTCTCACAATTTGTCATCGACATAAAAACAACAGACGACAACTACAAAAGCAATCACCACATCATCAACCACCCCCCTAACATCTCAAAACATGGTCTCACAAGGACCAACCACATCAATCACACCATCTACCAATCAAATCCCAATCACCAACATGACAACACCTCTCACCTCCACAACAAGCACCATTCTAAATCCACCACCACCAAGCTCCAATACATCAAGCCAATATAGTATGGTGTTGCAAGTCGCTCAGCAAGATACTTATAAAAAGGAATTTTTGCAAGTACAAAAGCAATAAGTCTTGCAATTAGTTGCTCAACAATCCACACAACTATCTGTTCAACAAGCTACTCAAGCTGCACAAGCTACAAGCTACCCAAGTTGTACAAAAAATGCAACAGGCTACACAAGCCCAAGCCTTATTGCAGCAATAGAAAAAACAAGCTACTCAAGCTCAAGCTCAAGCTGCACAATCTGCATAGGTGCAAGCACAAGCTCAAGTTGCAAAAGCTTTAGCTGCACAAGCCCAAGCTCAAGTACACGCTCAAGCCAAAGCCCAATATCAAGCAAAAGAACAAGCGCAGTATCTTGCACAACAACACACAATGCAACAACAAGCATATCAGCAAGTGCTAAAGCAATATCAAGAATAGAAGGAAGTAGCCCAATTAGCAGCTCAATAATAAGCACATCAACAAGCTCAGCAATAGGCATTAATAGCACAGCAGTAATAGGACTAACATCAAGCGTTGTTTGTACAATAGCAATTGCAAGAATACTTGGCTCAACAGAATATACGAACATCATCCATCAACATACCAACCAATCCACCCATCCCACCAATAATCGAACCACCTAAGAACACTTTCATCCCACCCCCTAATCTATAAAACAATGTGATAGCAAAAATTAGGTTGCTCTTGCAGCAAGTGCTTGACCTTCAATCAGGGTGAACCACAAAAACGCCTAGCAAATTGTGTCCTTATCAATTCAATAGAAGCCTTGTAATGAAACCATTCCTGAAGGGATTCGATATCCCCAAGTTTGATAAGTACCGTGGGACAGAAAACCCTGAAGATCACATTAGGGAATTCCAGGTTCATTGCATGGAAGTCATGTATGACAATACCTATCTGATGCGGCTATTTCCTAAGAGTTTGGTTGGCCACACCATCAAATGGTTCTCTCACCTATCTACTAGCATCAAGAAATTCCAAGAAATCATAGATGCATTCATCAAAAACTACGCATGCAATATCACCATGGATGTCAGTCTTGAAGAACTATCAGCTCTAAAACAAGGTAAGAATGAATCATTCGCTTCATTCCTACAACGATGGTGATCCAAGGCCAATCAGAGCAAATGGTTCATGCCCAAGGAACAAGTGTGGACTATCATATGCAACCTTGAAGGCCTCTTGGAATTCCATCTCAAGGTCCAAGGGATCACCATGTATGACGAGTTGATTTCCAAGGTGCACAACAACGAACGAACCCTTATGACACAACTTGGAGGATCAACTTCATATCCTGAACAACAAAACAATCGCCCACCCACCAATTACAATGAAAAACCTTGAACATGGTAAAGAAACAAAAATATTGCCAACGATGGCGTCATCGATGCCAAATTTTTCATCAGTGCCCCTCAGCAAAACACACTCGTACCACAACAAAAAATCCAAAACCATCATCAAAACAACCATCACACGAACACAATAAATAAAAAAACAATCAAGCGATCAATAACGTTAATGATCAAAGGGGACCACCCCAGCAAAACAAGAATTCCATTAAGCGAAAGTACACCACTCTTGGAGAACCACTTAAATTCATCATGAAGAAACTGATAAACAAAAACCTCATCAAGATTACCACCTATTAGAACTACGAAGAACCAGATGTTGAACCTCCTTGGTATAATGAAAATTAGCTCTGCGACTTCCACAAAATCAAAGGGAACACCACTAACAATTGCATGAGGTTAAAGAACATAGTCTAAGACCTCATTGATCAAAGAATTATAATTGTGGAACAACCAATAGGAAACCAGAACCTCAAAATATACAATAATCCAATGCCTAACCATAACAATAAAGGGAACAATAACACTGATAAGGGAAAAGGAACCTTCAAAAATTTGAATCATGTGTATGAAACTATCATCGCTTCCCTAGATAAACACTGTGCAGTAATCATTATCAAAGGAGCTTAGGCTGATTGTGGAGTCACAACAAGAGGCGAAAAAGTTACTATTGCAAGATCATCCCAACCAAACAGAACTTTCATATCCAATTCAAGATCCGTTCCCAATGGTTACAATTTCCTTGATCAACTAAAAAGAACACTAGCACAAATCTCCATCATGGAGTTATTAAAAATATCATCCACCCACAAGAAAATCCTTGAGGAAGAATTGGCTTCATCCACCATCCTCGTAGATCTCGATGCAGAACAATTCCAAGCTATAGTCAGAAACATCATTACCCTGAATCTCCTTACATTCTCCAACCAAGATTTTCCCACTCAACCATCTCATAATTGTGCACTCCATTTAGAGTTCCTAGTGCAGAAAAGTAAATTAAAATGAGTTTTGGTGGATGGAGGTGCAAGCTTGAATATTTGTTCCCTCAAGCTCACTAAGCAATTAAAAATCTCAGAGGATTCCATCAACAAAAGAAAAGGTATTACAATCAAAGCATATGATGATTAGGAAAGAGTGTCCCAAGGCACAATCAAAATCCCTATTCAAGTAGGGCCAGCTATCATGGAAACCACCTATTAGGTCTTGGACCTTGACTTACCTTAGAACATTATCCTAAGATGTCCATGGATTCATGCAATGTAAGCGATAGCATCAACTTTCCATGAATGTGTCAAATTCATGCATATGAAGGACAAGAGGTCACCATCCATAGAGATCCTGAACAATTCTCCTGTTGCAAGAACCTTGAGGGAAAATACTACAAAATCCCTTAAGTGCCTAAAAATGATGAAGGCCCATCAACACCGTACATTGATCCAGCCACTCTCGCTTCCACTTTTGTGACAAACACATCCACCACTCCTGCCATCCCCACCATCTCTGATATCAAATTAATCATCCAGGATAATGGTTGTGAAAACTACACGATTCCCAAAAATTCTTTTGTGGTTAGAGAGTTACCACAATCTCCTAGATCATGAGGATGTCTGCAATCAAATGAAGCCTCCACATCTCAAACATCCCTTTAAGAATATCCCAACTTCAGAAGTTGGGGAGATCTTGGATGAGAATTCATAGAGGAGGACCCATCTCATCTCCTATACCAAGATAATAGAACATCAGCCAATCTACCAATGGATGACAAAAGCAAAGGTTTGCAAATGATGCTCACAATGGGCTATGATAGAAACTTGAGACTTGGGAAAAATGACAACGGGCTTATAATACCTATCATTCTGGAGACGCGAATGAGAAACCTTGGCCTCGTATGTACCCCTCTAATTATAACCATACGTGGCTGAAATCCTCTAGCTAGAAAGGTCAATAATCCTCCTCAGCAATCTGCAACTGAACTTCGCTTACCCGTATCTATAGGTCGAGTCATCGACAACTTCCCATTTGGCATAATCCACAACTTAGGCTCTTTGAGGATACCACCCTTCTCATGATTAGCACCTTATCCTTTGAGTTAGACCATCAAAATCATGAAATCCGCCTAGTTTACCCCCAACTCATCGATTATGACCAACAAGGACCACTAGTTCTTGACACATTTGAAAAAAATGAGGTGCTCTCAGAATTCTTGGGACTACGGGATAACATTCCATGTGGGGATCACAAAGCAGGATTCATCATTGACCTAGATACACAAGCCTATTATGGGGAAATGATTGAATCCCTCAGTCACAAAAGTGAAAATTTGAGAATAATATCTAAGTCCTTGAGTGAAAACCACACTATGGCACTCTCTGACATGGAAAAATTAAAAAGAAAGGACACATCCAATGGTGAAAATCTCTCTGAGGCACTTGAGGATGGGGGATTCAATCTTCCTTTCAAAGCCCTTCATTAGGAAAAATCAGCAGTCCTAGCAAAAAAGTGCAATCCAGTTAATCTAGGAAGAGAGGAGACCCCGCACATCACATTCTATGTAGAATCGCTACTATTAGAGGAACAAGAGCTCCTAGCAGCCTTCTTGAGAGAAAGACAAGTTAATTTTGCATGGAGCTATGCTAACATGCTAGGGTTTGATCCAGAAATTGTAGTTCATCACCTAGTAGTATACTCTGAAGCAAAGCCCGTTAGACAAAAGCTCAAGAAAATGTACCCTCAAATCTCCCTACTAGTCAAAATGGAACTAAAGAATCTATTGGATGAAGGATTCATTTGACCAATAGATTATCCAAAATGGGTGTCAAACTTGGTTCCTGTCTCAAAACCTAATGGGGGCATCAAAATCTGCACATATTTTAGGGACTTAAACAAAGCATGTCCAAAAGATGATTTCTCGTTACCCAACATTGACATGATCATAGACATGACCGCAGGACATGAAATGATTTCCTTAATGGATGGTTTCTCGGGATACAACCAGATAATGATTGCTAAAGAAGACCAACACAAAATGGCCTTCACTTGTCCATGGGTGACTTATTGCTAGAATATGAAGCCATTCGGCTTGAAGAATGTAGGAGCAACATACCAAAGAGCCATGGCATTAATCTTTCATGGCATGATCCATAAAACTATTGAAGATTATGTCGATGACATACTAGCCAAATTTAAAAAGAGGAAGGATCACATAGCAATGCTAAGTACCATTTTTGACAGGCTGGAGGAATACAAGATCTAATTAAATCTAAAGAAATGCATCTTCGGCTTACAATCAGGAAAGTTGCTAGGATACATAGTATCAATGAGAGGTATTGAGGTAGACCCTGCTAAGGTAAAATAAATCTTTGAGATGGAGGCACCCAAAACATTGAAACAATTAAGAGGTCCCTAAGGTAGGCTTCAGTCCATCCAAAGGTTCATTGTACAGCTGGCAGATAAACAAAATCCATACTCTCACATACTTCACAAGGGAGTAGCGTACAAGTGGGATAATAAGTGTGAAGAATATTTCAATAAGATCAAAGAATATCTACTTACACCACCAATCCTAATGCCACCAATCCCAAGAAAGCCATTAATTCTCTGTGTTAGCAACAACAACATCCCTTAGTGCTCTTCTAGCTCATCATGATGAAAATAGGATAGAAAGGGCCATATATTATATCATCAAGACCATGATCAGTCATGAGTTAAACTACTCATTCATCGAAAAACCATGTCTAGCAGTAGTGTTTACTTCACAAAAATTCAGGCATTAAATGTTGGTGCACAAAGTCAAACTCATCACCAAAATTGACCCTCTCAAGTACTTACTGTCAAAAGCAATGCTCACTAGAAGAATGGCCAAATGGGTCATGATACTATTGGAATATGACATTGAATATGTAGAGAGGAAAGAAATTAAAGGCCAAATCATCACAGATCAGCTTGTGGAAGTACCAATCTATTCAAAGAATCCTCTCATCTTAGAGTTTCCAGATGAATCCATCTTCAATCTAACCATAGCCGACCACTGGAAGCTTTAATTTGATGGCTCATACACGTAACATGGATCAAGATTCAGTGTCTTCTTTATCACCCCATAAGGGGACTACATACCAAGGTCTTATAAATTGGTGTTTCCCTACACTAATAACATTGTAGAATATGAGGCTTTAATCATATATCTCATAATAGCAGTATAGTGGCACATCATGGCCCTCAGAGTATATGGAGACTCCCAACTAATAATAAACCAAGTGAATGGTGAGTACCAGACTAAGGATGATAAGCTCACTCCATACAAGAAACTAGTGGAGACTCTCAAGGAATCCTTTACTGAGATCAATTTGAGAAAATTCCCAGAGCAGCAAATGCCATGGCAACAATTGGATCCCTACTAGACATCCCTCACAATGTCCCAAAATATGAATTCTTGGTAGAGCAACTTCTTGTTCCCGCATTCGAGGTACCAAAATCAAAATTTGCATGTGAAACATTGGTCCCAGTGACCCCTAGTACCATGACATTTATACCTACCTACGAAAAGGTGTCATACCTGCTGACTTACCCTCAACCTTAAAACAAACCTTTGTCAAAAAGGCATCCTAATTCGTCATCCTAGGAGATACTTTGCATTGTAGGAGCATATAAGGAACCTTATTACACTATTTAAACATTGAGGAGGCATTGACCACTTTAATTGAAGTACATAATGGCATCTATGGTTCACACTCGAGTGGAATGACCCTAGCAAAGAAATTGTTGAGGATGGGGTATTATTGGCCTACAATGGAAAGAGAGGCACATGACTATGTTAGAAGGTACCTAAAATGTTAGCAACATGGGGACCTCATCCATGCTCTAGCTCAAGAACATCATCCCATCATCACACCATGGCCCTTTTCGTAGTGGGGACTTGATCTCATTGGAAAAATCACTCCCACATCATCTAATGGCCACAAGTTCAACATAACCGCCACTGAGTACTTTACCAAGTGGGTGGAATCCATACCCATGACATATATAACTGGGAAGCAGATATCAAAGTTCATCTTGAACTATCTCATTTGTCGCTACGATGTCCCACAAGCCATTATCTCAGATAATGGGACACCATTCAAGAATCGGGATGTCCGCGACTTGTGTGAAAAATTCAAAATCCAACATTGCTTCTCCACCCCATACTATCCCCAAGGCAATGGCCAAGAAGAACCCACAAATAAAACCATTTTAAAGATCCTCAAGAAAATAGTCAATGACTCAATTCGTCACTGGCATCTTCAGCTCAATCCCGCCCTTTGGGCCTACCGAACCAGCATCTGCACACCCACCGGCGCCACCCCTTTCTCACTGGTCTATGGATCAGAAGTAGTACTCCCCATTGAAATTGAGCTCCCATCACTAAGAATATCATTGAAAAACCCCATCATGGATGAAGAATACCAAGTATCAAGACTAAATGAGTTGGAGCTACTAGATGAGTGGTGTATAGATGCTTTAAATCATTTGCAAGTCTATTAGAATACTCAAGAGGAGCTATAATAAGAAAATCAAAAGCAGAACATTCCAAGTTGGAGAACTGGTACTAAAGGAAAATCAGAAGAATGTCCCAAATCCAAATAGCAAAGGAAAATTTGAACCCAATTGGTTGGGACCATTTGTTATCTCAACAAGTTATAAGTTAGGGGCATATCAATTACAACACCTGAAGGGGAGCCTCTGCAAGAGACCATGGACAACTCTTATCTCAAAATGTTTTATGCCTAATCTTTCAAGGCATAGAACCAAAAAATCCAAAAAAAATAGAAAATGTCCTAAAGAAACAGTTACCTTCGTGAAAACTTTGAAAATAGGCATCTTAGTGACAACAAAAAATCAAAAAAGCAAAAAATCCAAAAAAATAAGAAAAATAATTAAAAACGGTAAAGAAAAAAATTGTCCTTTGGTGAAAACCACTTCAGTAGCACTTTGAACAAGTACCTTGGTGAAAACCTAGCAAACAAGTGCCTTGTGTAAATAAGCACTTTCCATCCACTAGGATCTTTACGGCTTGTTCTGCATCATCCATCCATTACATTTCCATCTTCCATCACATTCCATAACTCCATCCATCAGCCATCCATTTGGCATTTGCATCATAGTTTGGTCTTGTGTTCATATCATGATCCCTCCTAGTACTACTTGGTCCATTCCCAAGGTTAGTTTGTCCTACCTTTATCAGAGTATTCCATTGCATCATGCTAGTGGCATGTTCTCATTGGATTAGATTCATGTATATTCTTGAAGTCCTAAAATCTCAAAAAATCCAAAAACATCAGAAAACCAAAAAATCAAAAAATCAAAAAATCAAAAAATTCAAAAACATTCAAAACATATCAAAATCCCAAACAGGTCAAAAATTCAAAAAAAAAAGTCATCTTGTTGAACTACGGGTCTCTGAGCCTTGAATATAGGAAAGGTTGATCTTTGATCATCCCCCGAGACACTTAGGTCAGTCATTTAGGAGTCCATGATAATAAACTGACATTTCATCATGTATATCTTCAGTTGTAAATCGGTCAAGTCATCAGTCAAACTATGTGGTCTCTGCATGTATAACATAGGAAAGGCTAATCTATTGATTAGCCCCCAAGGCCC
Organism: Sequoia sempervirens; assembly: GCA_007258455.2. NCBI lineage: Eukaryota > Viridiplantae > Streptophyta > Pinopsida > Cupressales > Cupressaceae > Sequoia > Sequoia sempervirens. Next base: position 71,220 of record VDFB02255897.1, on the reverse strand, counting down.
CTAGGATGGTTCCTTAGGTTATTCTCTTAGTCAAAATCTTAGAAAACCCCAAAACATTTGAAAAATCAAAAAACCAAAACATTTGGAAAATCTCAAAAAATACTAAAAATAGCCTCAAAACACTACAAAACTCCAAAAACATCCAAATATTTGAAAAAATCCACCCCTCTCATCTTACTTTCACCCGCAATAAACACCACTCATAATAAATGATCGTCATCCTCAACCTTTGGTGAAACAATCAGAAACAAGTCTAGCAAGTGAAAAGTGAAAAATTAAAACGTTAAGTCTCAAGTTTAAGTTAGAATGTAAACAAGTTGGTCAACTCTTTGTGTCAATAGCCCATCATCCAATCAGTCCCATATCAATCATCTGATAACATCATGTCCTAAGATGTATCCTTCCTACGAAAGGCATTATTTATCAGAAAGAACACTTTGGATAGACGAAATGATGTGTTGCCATCCACTAACATGTCTTAGGTTGTATCCTTCCTACAATGGGCATTATCTTCTGGCAATAGTTTCAGTTCTTATCCTTAAAAACATGTTTCCTTTTGGTTAGCAGTATTGAAGAACATTAGCTTATTTGTTTACTTTATCTTTGTCTTTTGACTTATCTCTTTGCGCTCATTCCAATAACCTCTCGATGATGTCCAAACAAATGGATTTAGAGAGATAGGAATGGGGCAACGACCATTATCTTTTGTCTATTGTCGTTGTTGGATGTTCTTGTAATATAACTTGGTGAATACTTGCTTTGTTAGATATGTATGGAGGGTGTTTTGGGCAGCTTGTTGACTATTGCATTGATAGGTTATACCTTTCCATGTTTTGTTCCAAGATGTTTGAAACTTCTAAAGTGCATCCTAGCAAGGTTTTTGTATGTCAGGTGTGAACAAGAATACTCTTATCTATTTGTCAATTCAAATTCCATTACACTAAGTGCAATTCCATCTTGGTTCTTTATACCTTGATGCATTGTGTTTATGTGTGTTATCAAACATAAGGTAAGTGGCCCTTTTAAAATCCCAATTCTTGATAAGCAAAGAATCCCTTTCTCATCATCATCTCTCATAAATTTAGCTTGTTGGATCCTCTTGCCACCATCTAATTTCTTCTTTTCTGCACTAACATCATGTCATAAATAGTTAATCATCATCACCAATGCATCCATCTTGCATCCACAAACCATCAACATTATGCACATCATCTCACATGCATTTCCATCATCATAATATAGATCTATTAGTCTAAGCATCTCATAAAATCATACATTTGCATAAAACATCCATTGCATAATCATATAGGCATTATCACATCTATAACAACCCTCTTCTTAATACTCAAGTAATCTCAAGAATTTACTAGAAGGTAAATAAACTTAGTAAACATGAGATAAATTTTTTTTATTTTATTTTTTTGAACATTTGCAAAGCACACAAATAAAGTATAACTTTTCTAGATAAAATTCAAACTTGAAGTCACAAGTAATCAAAACTAGAATCAAGATAATTCCTTACAATATTCATTTATATCACATAAGATACACTTAACATAAAGAATAGTTTAAAAGAAATCATTTATCACTTAACAAATCGTGGAGATACCCACGACTCCAATCATGGTATCAATTGGCTTTCACATTGCTTAAGTATGTTCCTCCCTCGAGCATTATGACGTGGCCTTGTAATAGATTTTCAAAAGAATTTCCATTTAATTGAAACTTCTATCACCTTCAACAGCCAAAAGGAATTTATGTTGGCATTTAGACATTGCAAATGTATATATATATATATATATATATATATATATATATACTGCCATAATGTTCAATTAAGCTCCTCATTAAAGGGTCGAGCAATTCAAATATGATTTGTCCCTCTTTTACCAAGAGTTGATCTGCCATAACAACTTATGCATGTGTGTATGTATCCATACATACTTGAATGTAAATGTTTGTACGTTGACAATATCTATGTCTTTGTACGCATATATGCATCCATGCACCCATCTATACGAGTACATATGCTTACTTTATCTCATGTATACTGACATTCATATATTCATTTGTTGTATATATTAAAAAGAGAGTTAATAACCCCTAAGAGAATCATATCAACACAAAACTCGACTAATTGAGTACTATCGACAAGCTTCTAAACATGTTAAACAACATGCACTAGACATTAAACGACATTGACAACTTGTCGAATCGAGAAGTAAACTTAGACCAAGATGGTTGAGTATCACTCACCCGACTCAAGTAGGTTCGACCATTTTTGCATCAACACTAGACCTAAGATGGCGACAACTTGTTATTCCTTGTATCTATATCCTTCTCTCCAATGATGCTCTCCCTCCCTTTCTCGGAGGGCGGAAACCTAATTCCTGAATGCAACTTGCCATCACCAACTAAAGATTAGTGTATTATTAATAATCATTTCATAATCCTCATGAATTCATCACATCTTGACAACTTTTAAACACATGACAATTTTAGTCAAATAAACATAACTCAAGAAAACATTGATTTTTCCAGACATTTTTCCTAAAACATCTAATCATCTACTATTTACTTCAAAAGTAAAAAGTAAAACAAAGTTAAAGTTAGGGGTGTAATAGCATAATCCATCTCACATGCATTGCATTATCATTTAAGTTGTTTAGGATAATATAGATTGGTTATTCTAAGCATCTTAAAACCATCTCATTTGCAAAACCATAACTTTTTGAACCTCTTTATTGCAAGATCGAACCTCAAATCAAATATTTTCACTCGATCTCTCGAGGGGACAATATACCAATGTACTTCTTTCCACTGGGTCATCTATTAAAAATAATAAAAAAATTCAATTTTGATTGTGGTAAGTTTATTCTTTGAACCAACACAACGAGTACATTGCTTTAAAGAGGGGAAAAATGTGGACATGCAAAATTAGCATATTGCATTTAATCAAATCCATTCATCAAATACATCAAGTCTATTTGATTTATCTCTAAGGTCATCCATTTAAATTGAATAAATTAACTTTATTTAATTTAAGCCTATCATTATCCCCCTTTGATTAAATAAATCAAACATTTATTTAATTAAATCTGAAATTATTTTTCATCTCCCTTTGATTTAGTTTAAATCCCTAAATCTAAGTCAAATGGGTCAAATCACCTAATCCCCCACTAAATCAATCTAATCCTGATTAATCTAATCTAATCACCCATCACATCCTCTATCTTTTCCCACTTGCACAAATAAATCAATTAATTCATTTATTAAATCTGCATTTTCCCTCAACAAGGCATCTTTCAGAATATTCCCTCAAGTTTGAATTTCAAAAACAAGTTGACTTGTCCCTTCCAACATGGCATTAACTCCCCTCGTACATGTCCCCCACTTGGCATTTAAGTCTCTTTTTCTCCCCACAACAAGCCAAATTTTAATTTGAAAAGGCCAACTAATCTCATCTATTGGTACATTGACCAAAACTTGTACATTCCTCAACCATTCACATGTTGACAAATGGCACTTTCCCATTGGTTGAATCTTTGTCCCATACTTCTCTCTTTTCAGAACTCTTTCAACTTGGTATTCTATAAATAGAAGGCTCATTCTTCATTTCTGACATCCACAATCTTCATGCAAAGTTACTCTCTTCAATTGAGAGCTAATTTTGTCCACTTCATAGCATCTTCAACAATCTTCATCATTTGAGTTTGTCAAGGGTTAGGAAAGGGTTACTTTTCACAAGTGACACCAATCCACTATGAAATAGGTATATTCCATGTTTCTATATGTTTTTTTATCATCTTTGTCACTTATTTGCATTTTAGAGCATATGTGTTATTTCATAGGAGTATTTATGCATCTACATGAAGTAAACCCATTGCTAATTAGTGTTGGAGTTTTACCTTTGTGAAGATTTGTAGGTACTCACACTCACCAAATTCAAAATCTTCAACAATAAATCTTAGACATGCAAAGGGGAACAACAAAGAGATATTTGTTGCAAGACATCTATCCTTGTCCATTTGACATAAATATGAACATGATACCTTATCCAAAAAATTATGAATTTCCAATATATGATAAATACAATAGAAAAACTGATCCTCAAGATCATGTAAGAGAATTTTGCACCATGAGTCTCGAATTTACACATGAAGAAACCTATCTAATGAGATTATTTCCAAGAAGTTTGGGTGGTCAATGCATGGAATGGTTTTCAAAACTCCCACCAAGTATTAGATCATTTGAGGAGCTGGTAAATAAATTTATCTCCCAATATTCATACAACATTCAACATGAAATAACCATGAAAATATTTGTAACACAAAACAAAAAAATGGTGAGCCATTTCTTACATTCTTACAAAGTTGGAGATGATTATTTGCTAGATATTATCATTCTATACCTAAAAAAGAAAAGATGGATATCTTTAATGATAATCTCAACAGGGAGATGAGTTATAGACTCTAATTGCAGTGTCCACCCAATTTTGAAAAGCTGATTGAAAATGGACTTAAAATTGAGGAAGCCTTGGTTAAAAGAGGAGTATTGAAAATATATAATGAAGGAACAAACTCTGCTAACTCTTCTAACCATCATAACAACAATGACAAATCCAAATTTTGGACAAGAAATAAGAATTTTGGTAATGATGGTGTAGTTGACACACATAATGTAAAACCAGTCTTCAATTTAGTAGGAACTACACCAAAAAAAATCAAAACAATAGTGAATCTAAACCAACTCCACAACCATATCGAAGAAAATTTACACCTTTATGGAAATCACTTGAATCAACATTAAAAGAGCTTCTTTCACACAAACTCATAACATTACCGGATACACAAGATATTGAACCAAGAGTTAAATCATCATGGTGGAACGAGACATATTATTGTGATTTTCATAGAAGAAAAGGTCATAAAATAAATGATTGTATGCAATTAATACATTTGATGCAAGACTTGATAGTTAGAGGTGACATATCAATAGAACAAAAAATGATGATCATGGATCATTTAAAAACCCTCTACCCAACAATGGAAAAAGAGAATCCTCTTTGAAAAATAACAAAGGGAAGAATATATCCATCAAAATCTATCATATATCCATCACATACACCTCATACATCATCAAATAAGGTACAAAATCTAGAGATGTAGAGCATCTCTGATCTTTATCAATAAGTACTACACACTCCACCCTCCATCTGTCAACAACTAGTATCCTGTCATCTCCCGAATGAGCTACCCGCATCTAATCTCTGTGGTGAATCAAGTACTGATCTTCTACCTGAGGTGACACCTGGTGAATCACTATAACCTCGGGTCTATGTCCCCAATGACTGAGATGGCGCTGGAATCTGTGGTGTCTATCAAGTATACTAGAATAGCCACTGGGCCAGGTCTGAAACTACATGGTAGTATGCGGCCATCCAAAATCCTACCTCCCTTGCATTCTCCTCTCACTTAGCAACATGAACCCGAGCGAAATTCAACTCCTAACAATATCTATCTCGATCTCTTGAGATCAATCTCCTCTCCTACTCCCAGACCTCCTGGGATAATCATAACTGTGCCATCTCTTCCTAAACCCAATCTCTCATCTCCTCTGCAGCCACTGCCTTAGCCACTGCAACATCCTTCTCCCCCTATAAACCCTGTGTATTTGTCCCTATCACATCACTGACCTACACTGGCTGCCACTGCACCACTGCTGCATCCCGCTCACCCCACAGCATCTACATCTGTACCTTTGTAGCATCTCTCTCTCTCTATGCAGCTTATGCCCAAGCCTCTACTACATCCCTTTCCCTCTGAAAGGCCTGTAGTCTGAACTTGGCCGAATCTCGCTCCCGTCATAGACTTGACACCTATGACACCACTGCATCCCTCTCTCTTCAGAGAGACTAAACCTCTGACTCTACCACCAGCCTATCACTCTCAGCCGCTTGAGTGCATGCCTATGCCAAATCCATGTTTCCCTCTAAGACCTACACCTGTAACTGTGCCACATCTCTCTCTAACCATAGCATGTGCATCTCTCTCCTTGTCTCCTCCTCCCTCTGCTACATCAACCCCATGTCCCTAGTTGTCTACTCTAGATAGTCCACTTTGTCTCTGAGCTCAGCCCACTCCTAGTGCCACTCTGCCCTCTCTCTCCATAACTGATGTAGCTATCTCTATAGATCCTCTATATCTCTGGCAGTCCCTGTCCCAGTCTCTAATGGCTCCTACCTTGTCACCCCTCTAACAGCCTGTTGTATCACTGCCTCTGCCACCAAGTGGTCTCGCTCCCATCTTGTGGCATCTCCCTCCTCGTGCTCCCTGGCCACCTCCACTCGTAACCCCTCTATCTCTGCTCGCAGTTCAACTGCCTCATCCCGTGTCTCATCTCTCTCTCTCATCAATCTCCACTCAGCATCTAACACCAGTGTGGCTAGGGTTGAATAATCTCTCTCACCCTAGAAAAATCATGTATGTAGCTCACTCAGTGCTACCTCTAATCTAACCCGCTCTACCTTTATCTGTTGTAACCACTGCTCGCTGAGGCACATCTCTCTACAGTCCCTCTCAGCACCACTGTGGGGTCCTCTCCTTTGGGTGGTACTATCAATAGTGGTCAAAGGTCATACACATCAGTGTCAATATCCATCTTTCGTGGCTCATACCCCTTGCTCTTCACCGATGCCTCCATCACATCCATGTCTATCACCGAAGGGGCTCCCTCTCTCCCTATCATCCTCTCCTATGCTCTGTTGGTCTCAACCTCCTCCCCTCTCTCCTGTTGTTGACCTCCTGGGGATGTGCATGCCTCTTGGCTCCTCTCTCCCTAGATCTCAGACCCCCTATCCTATTGTACTGCAGCCCTGACCTCATCCTCTCCCTCCTCTGCTCCATCCCCTCTAGATCTACGTCGTCGTCTCCTACTCCTAGCTACTCTAGCTGGCTCATCGGCTACTCCAATAGCCTCCTCTCTCCATCTCCTAGCTACCCTCGCTGGCTCCTCAGCTACTCCCACCACCTGTTGTCCTCCCCTCGCTTGACCTCCTCTCTATCACCCTTGGTGTGATGGTCTTGTTGCCCTCAATCGTCTCTCATCCTCTGACCCGAACCCTAGTGCTCCCTAAATAGGCACTACTAGGGTAATCCATAGTGGTGGATGTCACCTGAACCACTGCCGATACCAATTCGTCACCCTTGCATCCCTCTACCCCTCCCGTCTGTCTAGGTATGGCATAAACTATAATGTCTCCAGCTCCTCCCAAGCTTCCTCCAGGCTTAGTGGATCCCCCAATGGCTGCTCCCGTGGCAGTCATCAAAATCTCACCCGCGCCACGGGAATATCCTGCCTCACTCCAAACTATCATATCACCCAATCGGGTCTGTATAGCTCCACTATAAGTGGAATCCTCCCAAGAATATAACAGCGGGTGAAGAAGTAACCACAATGTGCCTCCTCATCACCCCTCTAGCCCCTGAAGCACCTCAGCATATAAGGGCACCACACTATCATCTCCTAATGCACATCATCTAACTGTCTCCTCTATATGTCTACATCTCTCACATCTTGATGCCGCAGTATTGCCCTCGCCTCTGCTCCCCAGCCCCAAGCCATGGCCTCTCTATTATCCCGCTCTCCTAATATGTGCACAATCAGTTTGTTCACTCTGATGTGCTCCCATGCCCAAACCTGTAGTAGTGTGACATGGGCCACACTCAGCACCCTCTGGTAGCATACTCGGTGCATGTACCAGTATAGCTACGCCAACATGCATGTCCCCCATGCAAACTGTCCATCTCGACCCTCGATGATATGTCGAATCACCTCGACAAACCTGAGATGTAGGAATCAACCGCTTTGATCTGGCACCAAGATCTAGCTAATTACAAAGACAATGTCGGTACCCTATAGGATGGACACCTATCCACATCTAGCTGCCCCCGTTGAACTAGTAGATCATCACTGCCAAAAACAACACGCACTGACTCATCCAGCACCTTGTCTTCTAACCAGCACTTGCTAACTACAATCCCTTCTATAGGAAGAATAAAAAATCTACCAAACATCCTCCAAAGTCACCATCATCTCCTTAGTTGGTAGATGAAATGTTGATGTCTCTGAGTCCTAGCAATCTATCAGGGTTGTCAACATGGCCATGTGGGCCTTAATCGTCAGATATGTCAGCATATGAAGTAATCCTGCCTCTGACAGTCTCTAGTGCTCTGCACCCGTCATCCGTGCCATGCATCTCGCCAAAACCTGGGACCATCTCTCTTGCATCCGTAAACTCTCCACCTTCTGCATCCATCACAACGACACCTTGTCAGTCTCTTATAGCATTTCCTTGTCTTACTTATCCTGCCTCGGGATTTCCTTTTACCATCCCTTCCCCCTACCTTTGGCTTCACCCCGCCCCTTGGGCAGACTCAGCTTGTGTCTGGGTGGACCCACTTGAGCTCGCTCGAGTGCGAGCAGACATGCCCAAGCTCACCCGTTACCCAGGCGGACCCACCCGAGCTCTCCGAAAAGCCCGCTCGAGCCTGGGCGAACCTACCCCAGCTCACAGGCGAGCCCGGCCTTGCCCGGGCAGACCCACTCGAATCTTCATAAATCATCATATCTCTCTATCCCTTTCTCTACCTCTCTATAAATCACTATGTCTCCCCTTCATCTATGGACCTATCCCTCCCTCCTTTCTTCTCTCTTTGTGCCTCTCTATACCTATCTTTCTCTCTCTCTCCTTGAGCTCTAGACTTATTTTTCTACCTCTATCTTTATACTTCTCTCTCTCTCTTTCTCTCTCTATCTAGTCCCTACCACTCCCTCTCCCTCTCTCCCTCTATATCTCCCTCTCACTCTCCATCTCCCTCTCTCCCTCTCTCTTTTCATCCCTTTAAAGTCTCTCTCTCTCCTCTCTCCCTCCCTCTAACCCTATCGAGTTCCTCTCCCTCTCACATATCCCTTTGTCCATCCTCTCTCTCTTAGGTCTCTCCCACTCCCTCCTCTCTCTCTCTCTCTCTCTCTCTCTCTCTCTCTCTCTCTCTCTCTCTCTCTCTCTCTCTCTCTCTCTCTTTCTCTCTCTCTCAACTCTCTCCCACTACCTCTCTCTTCTCCCATCTCTCTCTCTCTCACTCTCTCTCTTACACTCTCCATCTCCCTCTCAAGTCTCTCTCTCCCTCTCTCTCTCACACACACTATCTCTCCCCCTCTCTCCCTCTCAAATCCCTTTCTCTCCCTCTCTTCCTCTCCCTCCCTCCCTCTATCTCTCTCTCCCTCTCAATTCTCTCTCCTTCCCTCTATCTCTCTCTCCCTCACTCTTTCTCTCTCTTAGGTCTCTCCCACTTCCTCTCTCTCTTCTCTCATGTCACTCTCTCTCACTCTCTCTTACTCACACTCACACTCTCCATCTCCCTCTCAGGTATCTCTCTCCCTCTCTCCCTCTCTCTCTCTCCCTTTCACTCTCCATCTCCCTCTCTCCTCCTTTGTCCCTCTCAGGTTTCCCACCACCCCTCTATCTCTCACTCACTCAATTTCCACCTCCCTCTCAATTATCTTTCTTTCCCAATCCCTCTCTCTCTCTCTCAAGTGTCTCCTTCCCACCCTAACTAGATAACTCTCTCTCTCCATAGGTGATCCCACAATATTGGTTTACAATTTTTTGGCCAAACTGGACATTGAACTATTTTTTTTTAAATAAATATTCATTTTCAGGCATATAGCAGCTAAAACCATGAGGAATTTGAAGATGATGCAAACTTGTGATTTGTGACATTTTTTTTGTATATTTTAAATATATTTTTTTCAAAAATTTTGGAATCATATTGCACTTCATTTTCCATCTCCTTGAAAATTAGTTTTTTTCAGTAAACACCATTTTTAAGGAGTGACACTCACCATATAACACAACTTTTTTTCCATGAAGGATAAAATTCTATTTTTTTTTAATTAAGATTTGTAACTACAATATCTAGTGCTTCCAATTGGTTTCATAGTGTTTTATTGAATATTTTTTCCTTAATCAAGTTTCAAAGTCAAACCAATTACAATTCAAACATAGGCAGACTGTATAACACAACTTTTTTTGTATGTATCAAAATTCAATTTTTGTTTGGCTAGATCAATGACTTCAATATCAGGTGTGCTCATATTTTTCAAAATTATTTTTGATAATCTTCTATTTTTCCACATGTGCAGAACATAGAGCTTGATTTTCGGTGAAAAACCAACATTCACAAGAAATTAAAAAAAAAAAAATTGTAGACATTCAAAGTTTACCACTTCCATATGGTCAAATTCGTCTTCTTAATCATCCCTTTGCTCCCTTAAATCATCCTCTTTGCCGGTATTAATTAAATCATTCATTTAATTAATATTGTGTATCTTGCATAAGGTTTCCCAAAGTATTTAATTTAATAAATATTTTTCCCCTCTTTCCTCTCTAAATTAAATAAATGCATCACTTTATTTAATTTAGTCGTATTATATTTTGGAATTTTAAATTCCTTATTTTCTCTCTCATTGTCACATCCTCCAACTTTTGCAAGTTGGCCTCTAATCCCTCTTAGTAATCTAACCCTCTTTCTTAGTCATAATTAATTTATGATTAAGATGTGCACACCCTTAATCATCATTAGGGTCCCATCCTCCATAATTTCCCACTTGCCTCTAATGAGTCCTTAATTAGTCTAATCAAGTACTTGCACAACCTTAATCACATAATTAGGTCATCTCTAACCCCCATATCATTTATAGAATATGTCCTTAGTCAACTTCATTAAAAGCTCTCTTTTTGAACAAGACATCTCCATTCCCCATGTGAATTTTTAATTCGCATTTAATCCCCCAATGCATTTAAAGAAAATTTAAATTCTTTCTCTCATCCCCATGAGAATATTTCAGAAAATTTTAATTCCCCATATGTCCTCTCACCCACATGGGGAAAATTACCTCCTTTATGAAGAAATCTTGTCCCAATCCCAAGGTACTATGTACCCCATCCATGTTGTGTACTACCACTCCACCTCATGTCCACTTCACCTTTTTAAGCCACTTCACATGCCACATGTCAAGATGTGAGGGCTTGAGAGTTCTCAACTCACCATGGCCCTACATCTTGATCTTGGTGGCTCAATCTTGACCGTCCATTTCCCTAGAGAATCCCAAAATCTCTATAAATACCCCCTCTTTTCTCTCATTTTGAGGAGATCATGCATTGTAGCCAAACTCTTGCAAAAAATTTCTAGGAGCCATACTTAGCCATTTTTTTACACTTGCATCCACTTTCTTCCATTCTCATATCATCATTTAGCTTGCATCTTGTGCCATCCAAGGAGCATACAACATCAAAGATCGAAGGGCCAACCAAAGGATTGATTCAACACAAGGTAAAAAGTTTCATTTGTTGTCTTTATTTTGTGTTGAATCCAACTAGGCTAATCTTTAGGTGTAGGTTTCATTTAGTGTTATATTGCACTTTTTTTCTTGTTGTTCATTTTCTAGCACATAAATTCGCCCTATCACATTTCTAGCATGCCTGGTGGGACCCACAAATGAGTCTCTTACTTTCACGTTTTCCATTTTTTGACTTTTTGCAGATATAGGTTATAGATGGGCGGACCCAACCTACATAGGGGTGGATTTGACCTTCCTAGGGTGGACCTGACCTATAGGGGTGGACTTGACCTAGTAGACAGGTGGACCCACCCTACACAGGTGGACCTGACCTTCCCCAGGGGCGGACCTGCCCTCCATAGACCTTAGAAGTTGTTTTTGGAAAGAAATTCATGAATAGGCAGATTTTCCCTCACAAACAGGCGGATTTTCCCTCACAGACAAGCGGATTTTCCCTAGATAGCTTTTCTCTAGAAGGTAAAATTTCAATTTTCAGCAATCTTTTGGCTATTTTTAGGGGTTTTAACCCCTAATCTAGGTACATAGTGTAACTAGGAGGTGTCAATCCACTTTTTTTGCGAAGTTTTTGGGTGAGCTATTTGACGTATCCAATCCCCTTGCACCTTTCGACCATCTTGGGTGACAAGAAATCATAGTTTACCATGTCTTTTGAGTCCACCCTTTTTACTTTTCTTAGCGGTACCTACTTGGGGATTTCATCACCCCAAGCGACGATTCCAACCATGCATACCGACAGGGTATCTAAAGGGGGGAGAGCGAAATTTGTACCTCAATCCGACCACATTGTAATTCGCAAAGCATTGGGATGATGTGAAGAGTTGGTCTGAGCCTTTTAGGTTCCTGACTCACGCTTGTAACAGGTTAGTGTTCATAGTTTGGGCCTCACGTACTGAGTGTATATCGAGGACTCCCTAGTAACCATGTTCATCTTAGATTAGAAGACTTTGTCGACCATACCCTCTCTACTAGACATAGGCTCGTATTGTCTGAATTGTCTTCTTTATGCGAAACCAGTGATTATCTAATTTATTGCACTCATCCACAGTCTTTTGATTGATGATTGTTGTGTTTTGAGTCCTTTTCCTTAGTCTTTTTGTCAAAAATTAAGTCAAACCTCACAAATAGCCAGATTTTCCCCACAAATAGCCAGATTTGACCCACAAACAGCCTGATTTGACCCACAAACATCTGGATTTGTCCCACAAACAGTCGGATTTTCCCCCCTTGTGAAAAATTTGACCAAATTTTTCTCCTTGGACGGACTTTCCTTCATCCAAGGGCAGACTTGACCTTTAAACTAGTCCTTTGGGAGTCTGTTTTAGCCATTTTTGATCAATTTTTGCTCCTTGGGCAGACCTGACCCACCTAGGGGTGGATTTGACCTGTTGACCAACTTGTTTCAGGCCTTTTTTGACCTAATTTGATCAGTTTTTTGCTCCTTGGGTGGACCTGACCCACCTAGGGGCGGACTTGACCTGTTGACCAACCTGTTTCAAGCCTGTTTTGACCTAATTTGATCATTTTTTGCTCCTTCGACGGACCTGACCCACCTAGGGGCGGACTTGACCTGTTGACCATTTTTTTTGCTTATGTGTCTATTCACCCATTCAGAACCCACGTTCTAATTATCATTTTCACATTTCAGACCATCGGTATCCCATTGAAACCTTGTTAGAGCGGTTATCCAAATTGACCTAGGTGTTCATCTCTAATCATCATCCATCAAAACCAACTTTGGATCGTCATCCATCCTAAGTCGGTCATCCTTTTTGTCCCAATCAATCCACTTCTATCTTAAGTTGGATTTAGTGTAGTTATTGTTCATCACCCTTTTGATCGATTAATCAACACCTAGCATTACCAAAGATCACTCTTGAACTTGGTTTCAGAGTCCAATCACTATCATTCATCGTAATCAATCATCAATCCCAATCAGATCATTATATCATCCAAACCAGATCAACTCATTATCTACCAATCAACCCATTCCACTTCGGTCAAATCAAATCAATCTCATCAAGCCCTAGCCTCGACGGCTAATCAATCATCTAATCAAACCAATCCTGTCGAGCCACATCCTTTTCAGCTAGGAAATCATCAAATCAAATCAATCCTTTCATTGCCAAGGTCATCCTAATCCATCATATCATCTCGCATGCCTGTTCAGACCCGGTCACAAACAAGGAAAATGGCCGAACAACAATCTAAACCAAACATCCCTCAAGATCCGAACAACATAGCCAATGCCTCACAAGACCCTAGTAACAGTGCGAACATCCCTCATGATCCACACAATGGAACGTCATCACAATCCAATATCGATGGTCATTCAACCCGAAATTACATTTGAGGAACACTTTAGTAACTCGGTCAATGTGCAAATGACAGATCGCCTTCTTGAAAAACACAGCAAAGAAATATTGGCTCACTTAATTGAAAATGGTGTCAAACTATCATCAGGTATCGACCTATCCAAGTATGGTGGTTCTGCACCTAATATACCCCAAGGTTCACACAACGTACCAAGTAGTTCATACGTCCCCAATGTTCCTTCCATAGAAGGTTGGCATCAACCAGAATTCAGCAACATCGTTTTGTATCTTGTTGGTAATCCCTCGCATCCTGCAATCTCAATCCTAGAAACAACCACATCACATCACATCACATCAGCAACAACCACAACATCCTTATTACCAACAGCAGTCCTAGAAACAACCGCCTTATGCAGCCTCCCAACAATCATAGCAATTCCCCCAGTATCAACAGGTCAATCTGCAACATCACATCAAAGCTCCTCAGCAACCCACCTCACATTTTTATCAAATGAATCCATGTTCTACCTCACAACAACAACCCACGTATCAAAAAAATCCCCCAGCATACCAACAAGGGATGTCATCACTCCACCATTGAAACCCATACCTAAACAATCTGCCGCTCTCTCAGTAGGATCCTCTATCGTCCTACCATCTATATCCGTCCAACCAACCACCAGTCAACTCATATTTGCTAGAAATTAAAGCCACTCTGAAGGATCTTTAGGTAGGAACTGGCAAACAATCATTCAAATTCAAGGACATATTCCCATATCCATTTGATCCCTCCATATCATTGATTCCCTTCCCTAAACATTTTGAAATACAAAAATTTGACAGATACAGGGGGAACAATGATCCCAAGGCCCACTTACAGGAGTTTTACTCCCAGTGTCAAGAAGTTATGCACAACGACAATTATCTCTTGCTCCTGTTTCTGTGGAGTCTGACAGGCATTGCCCTAGAGTGGTTCATGACCCTCGAAAGAGGGTCCATAAAATATTTTGTGGACCTATCAGAAAATTTTGTCTCCTACTTCTCCTTCAATTTGGAGGACACTAACACCTTACATCTCCTCAAAGAGAAACAATGGGAGGGGGAAACCTTTGCTAGCTATCTTCAAAGGTGGCGTGCATTAGCAAGCCAAATGAAAACCCCTCTAAGAGAGAAGGACATGGTCACCCTCTTCGTGGAGAGCTCTCATCCCGACATGGCTCATAACTTTAGGTTACATTGTGTCACTACTTTCGTGGAGCTAGTGGAAAAGGGACCTATCCTTGAACGTTCCCTTATTGCTAAAGGGCACATCAAAATATATAACCAGGATAAAGAAAGGTCATTCAATGACAAGCCATGTTTTTGGAACAAGAACAAGAACGAAGTAAATGACGGAATCACTGATACTAAACATGTCCAAGTGGCTAATACATCCTAAAGAAAACAACCATCTGAACCTAATGCCATATCTGTACCACAAGGGGCACCTCGTCCTCTTCAACAGTCAAATCAGAACAACCAAGGGAATGCTAAACATCAGTATGCTCAATTAGGAGAACCCCTGAGTGTTGTCTTTAGTAAATTGTTATAGATCAATTATTCAATCACGTATCCTGTCACCAAGCCACTTAATGAATCCAAGCCCAAGCCTTCATGGTTTAGGGAAAATGAATATTGCGAGTTCCATAAAATCAAAGGACACTCTTTGAATAAGTGTCAAGGTCTGAAAAACTATGTCCAAGATCTCATTGATCAAGGAGATATCAAGGTTGTCACTAGTCAAGCCTTATCATCCAATGCTCAATTGCAGATATATCAAAATGCCTTTCCAAACCATAATCAAGGCCTAAGCACCTCCAACAGTAATCCCCAAGACAATAGCACAAATAATGTGAGCTATAAGAATGTACCCCTCAATTACGAGGGTATTATTCATTACATTGAGCAAGTAGAACCCCATGTATACATAATACATGTCAAAGCCAAAGATCCTCAGTGTGTCATTACTACACGACGAGCCCACATCACTATCCCTGCGGCCTCTGCACCCACCCAATCAACTCCTGCACATCAATAGATCCTCAACAGATCCCTACAGGAAACCCATGTACCTAATGACATTGATCCTACACGATTCCAAGCTTTGGTAGGACACCTAGATTTATCTAATCTACTGCACTTCAGCCAAAATGACATGCCAAATATCAATGTCAATCATAATCGCCCCTTGCATATCGAAGTCGTGGTTTCCTGTCATAAAATAAAAAAAGGTCTTGGTAGATAATGGCTCTGCCCTCAATTTCTGTACTCTGAAATTCATAAAATAGGTGGGGTATATTCAAGCAAATTTTAGTACTCAGATCATCACAATCAAGGCCTATGATAATGCAGAAAGGAATTCAGAGGGAATTATTAGTCTTCCTATCCAAGTGGGACCTATGGTTCAGTACACTACCTATCATGTCCTTGATCTAGACTTGCCATATAATCTCCTCCTTGGCCTCCCATGGCTCCATGCTATGTAGGCCGTCCCCTCCACGTACCATCAATGCCTAAAATTCTCAATCAATAGACAGGAAGTCACCATCTATGCTAACCCCCAACCATTTGAATATTGTCGTGCTTTAGAAGCGTCATTTCCCCATTTACATTATTATCTTAGGGTCAAAATGGGGGCATCTCAGTCATCATCTTCTAATCCACCCTTCACCACAACAACCACTCCATCTTCCACCACTGATCCGATAGTCACAAAAGTCCAGATCATTGACAAAGGGTGTGGTGAATATGAAATGCATATTGCTCTTAATATAGCAACCATGCCCCCGTCACCACACGAGTATGGCCAACCTTCACATGCTACTCCAAAGGAAGACAAGACTATCAGCTTCACTGGTAAAAACATCCCTACCACCATTCAGGTCCCCTAGTATCAAGATAGATGTACCAGAAGAGGATATAAGCCAGTGGGTATACCGAGAAGAACCCCTACTAGATTCTCCTCTAAAGGAATATTTTTTAGGAAGCATATCCTTGGTCAGCCAAGTTTACAGAAAAGTATAACTACTAAGGTAGGGGCCTAGGTAAAGAAGAACAGGGGCAGTTGCAACCTATTGACACAACAAAGCTACCAAAGAATATAGGCATCGAATACGATAAAAAGTAGAAAGGCCCTGCAACATTGTCTAATACCTCCAATAATTTCACTGTGGACAATGGCTTATTGGAAGACATACCAGAGGAGGAATCCATCATACGTGCATATGATGACATCAATCACACTGACCTATCATCCATGTTCGAATGCCTATCTGTTTATACCATTAGCCTATCCCTTTGTCACCTTGAGCTTATTGATTCGGACCTACGTAACAACACACCTATCAATATGTCTATGGATACATACGTCAACCTCATGGGATTAGGGGAGGATGAACACTCCAGTCGCAAAAATAAGAATAAGAAAAATAAAAAGTGGTCATCTAGTGAAAACCTCCCTGAGGCACTTCCTAACCTTGAAAAAGTAAAAATAAAGGACGCATCTGATGGTGAAAACCTCAAAGAGGTGCTAGAAGATGGAGATGTTCATCTTCCCCTTATGGGAACTCAGTTATCTGTTCGATCATCTATTCTAATTGAAGAAACTCGAGAAGTTAATCTGGGTACTGCTAGAAATCCTAAGATCACCTATGTAGCTAAGTCACTCTCAAAGCAAGAGTACCCAGTCATTGTGCAGCTACTCCAAGAGGGAATCATTAACTTTGCTTGGTCATATTCAGACATGCCAGGCTTAGACCTAGCCTTAGTGGTTCATCATCTAGACGTTCACCTAGATGCCAAGCCTATCAAACAGAAGCTCTGTAAGATGCATCCACAGGTAGCATTGTTAGTCAAGAAGGATTTGGAAAAGTTACTAGATGCAGGTTTTATTAGACCAATTGACTACTTTGAGCGGATCTCCAATATAGTACCAGTTACCAAACCAAATGGAGACATTCAGATCTGCACAGACTTCAGGGATCTTAACAAGGCCTTCCCAAAAGATGAATTCCCTCTGCCTAACATTGACATGTTGGTTCACCTCACAGCAGGACATGAGATGCTCTCCCTTATGGATGGCTTCTCTGGTTATAATCATATTCAAATTGCACCTAAGGACCAACACAAGACCACCTTCACAACACCTTGGGGTACTTTTTGTTACAATGTTATGCCCTTTGGTCTCAGAAATGCGGGGGCAACATATCAGAGGGCAATGACAGTCATCTTCCATGACCTCATCCATATCATCATGGAGGATTATGTCAACGACTTGTTAGGGAAATCTATAACACAAGCGGAACATCCTACCATCCTAAAAAAGATCTTTGAACAATTGAAGAATTACATGTTACGGCTAAATCCAAAAAAGTGTGTCTTCGGTGTCACGTCAGGAAAGTTGTTGGGCTTCATAGTCTCTCGAAGGGGCATTGAGGTTGATCCCACCAAGGTGAAGGCTATCCTAGACATGCCACCTCCAAGCAATCTAAAATAGTTTAGAAGCCTCCAAGGGAAGATGTAATCCATCTGTCAGTTCATAGCCCAGCTCGCAGATAAGTGTCAACCATTCACTCATCTCCTGAAGAAAGAATCCACCTTCCGATGGAGCCAACAGTTCCAAACAGGTTTTGATAAGATCAAAGAATACTTAGCTCATCCTCTCATCCTGATGCCACCTATTCTAGGGAAACCCCTCCTGTTGTATATCTCTGCCACTTCAGTTGCGTTGGGGGCATTGTTGGCACAACATGATGAATCATCGAAAGAGAGGGTGATCTACTACATCAGTCGGACATTGTTCGGCTATGAATTAAACTACTCTCCCATGGAAAAGGCCTGCCTCGCACTAGTCTTCAACACACAGAAACTCTGACACTACATGCTCAGCCATCCAATCAGATTAATTGCTAAAATTGATCCACTTAAGTATTTATTATCTAGAACTACTCTGACTAGCCGCATGGCCAAGTGGGTCATGCTTCTAAGTGAATTTGGCATAGAGTATGTGGAGTAGAAAGCCATAAAGGGATAGGTCATAGCTAATCTGAGGCACCATTAGTAGATGCTTACCCTCTGGACACTAAATTTCTAGATGAAGAAGTTTACACGGTTACAAAATCACCAGCTTGGACATTGTATTTTGAAGGCTCATACACTCATAATGGATCAGGCGCAGGAATTTTATTAATTACCCCTCAAGGTGACTACATCCCAAAATCATTTAGAATATAATTTCCATATACCAACAACATCATAAAGTACGAAGCCCTCCTCACCGGCCTTTGAATTGCAAAACAGTGGCATATAACTCACTTGAAAGTCTTTGGTGATTCATTATTACTCATCAAGCAAGTTAATGATGAATTCCTAACAAAGGATGATAATTTGTTACCCTCTAAACACATGGTGGATGATTTCAAGAAATATTTCACCTCCATACAATTTGACCAAATTCCTAGGGTTTAGAATAAAGCAGCAGATGCAATGGCACCATCAGTTCTCTGATTAGCATGCCTAAAGATTAGAAGGAATGTGAGTTCCTTATCCAACAACTTTTAATCCCAGTGTATGATATTCTAGAGACTAATATGGTGTGCGATATCATAGGTCCTGCCTCCCCCTGGTTCCAGGACATATATACCTATCTCCATGATAATATTATACCCCCAGATCTTAGACGTAATCAACACAAATCCTTCATTCATTGCTCTTCTTGATACATCATTGTTGTTGATATGCTTTATCATCACGAGTATGATGGAATCCTCCTTAGGTGTATGAATACGACTGAAGCCCGCACGACACTAACAGAGGTACATAGTGGTGTTTGTGGAGCTCACTTAAATGGTATGGCTCTGGCCAAAATGATTCTCTAAGTAGGATATTACTGGCCTACATTAGAGCATGATGCTTGTGAATTTCTGAAGAAGTGCATTCCTTGCCAACAACATGCAAATTTGATTCATGCTCCAGCACAAGATCTTCAACCCCTCCTAGCTTCATGGCCATTCTCTCAATGGGGTTTTGACTTGATTGGCAAGATTCACCCACCATCATCTAACAACCATACATTCATAATTACTACCACTGAGTACTTCACTAAGTGGGTGGAAGCCATGTTGCTCTCACAAATCACCGGTATTTAGATCTCAAAGTTCATCCTTTACCATATTCTCTGCAGATATGGTATCCCATCCACCATCCTTTTTTATAATGGAAAATCCTTCAAAAACCAAGCCATGAAACACCTCTGCAACACTTTTCACATACAACATCATTGGTCAACGCCTTATTACCCCCAGGGTAATGGTCAGGCAGAAGCAAGCAACAAGACCCTCATCTACATCCTTAAAAAGATTGTCAATAACATTGGTCAAGATTGACACCTCCATATTCATCCCGCCCTCTGGGCATATCGCACCTCCATCTACACCCCTATAGGGGCCAGTCCCTATTCTTTGGTCTATGGCACAAAGCCATCTTGCCAATTGAAGTTGAGATCCCATCACTAAGAATTTCCCTAAAAAATCTTATCAATGAGGATGCTTGTGTTGCATGGCTTACACAACTGGAGTTACTTGATGAAAGAAGAATCAAAGCTTGCAATCACCTGCAAGCATATGAGAATCACCTCAAGCGTAACTACAATAAGAGGGTTCACCCTCGATAGTTCTAGGTGGGCGATCTTGTCCTCAAAGAGAATCAACGTACCCAGTAGGACTAGGACAAGAAGGAAAAATTTGAGGCAAATTGGTTGGGGCCCTATATCATAGTCACTAAATATGGATCTGGGGCATACAGGTTGACTACTCTTGAAGGAAAGTCCCTCAAAGAACCCATCAATATCTTGCATCTAAAGAAATTCTACACCTAAGTCTGCTTGGACGACCCCACCTATCAAAAACCAAAAAAAAAAATTCAAAAAAATCCAAACATAAAAAAAATATATATATAATAGTAAAGAGAAATAAGTGCACCCTAGGTGAAAACCACTTTTTGGTGGAGCCTTGGATAAGTATGGATGGAAAAAACTTGGTAACAGGCATCATCCGTAGAGGGCTTAATCATTATCTACCTGGCATCCTAGTTATTCTATGCTTTCATCCGCACTATCATCCTCACCCATCCCATCCTTGGCCACTTGGTATATTTTGATTGAGCATTGGATGACTCGTCTAGCCTATCCCCCCATCCTGAGCTATTCAGTATCCCACTCTGAACTTTTTTCATTCATCTCATCGTCAGTTGGCCTGTGTCATCACATAGGATCATCCGTCGTGTCAGTCTTCATCTAGATCTCATCCTGTCGCATCACCAGTCAAACTGTGTTACCCCTGCGCTATCACATAGGAAAGGATGATCATTTGATCTGCCCCCAGGGTATTCTAACCATCATGTGTTGGTTTTCTATCACCTGTCTTCACCGTCATCTTTCCGCTTTATCCATGGTCTTTTCATGAACTAAGAGGGCTTTGCGCTTTCACGTAGGTAAGGCTAATCTCTGATCGGCCCCTAAGCCCCTAGGTCTATAGGATATGTGAATTTGTGTCCTTGTCTGGCTCATTATTCTCAATTAAACTCCCCTATTATCAAGAGATTTGGTTAAGGAAAACTATTTGGCATCAAACTAGGTCATTCTAGTTTAGTATCCATTATCGGTCTCAACAGGATGCATCCTTCCTAGTAGACCTCATCAATCCCATCCATCCCCTTGATCTTATGGAAAAGGATGTTTTGAAATTAATTGTGATCTTTTGATGTTTTGGAATTTATTTATCGTTTGAGCTCACTATCAACACTTGTCATGGTCGCCTTGATCCATCATATCATGGTGTGCTTTGACTTGTCTACATAGGAGCTTATCTTGGTCTTTTCTTTATTGTTGTTCTTTTAGTTGTCCCACGTAGTACCCACCAAGATCCCTAAGGTCTTGTGTTACGCTGGGGGATCCTTGTGTGTTTTTGGTTATCCCAATACCTGGCCCGACCAAGGTCATCATGACCTTGGGGTGTTGGGGTAACCTTTCTATTTGTTGTGCTTGTTTCATGCATTGGATGCCAACTCACCTTGGTCTTACATATCAAGGTATCTGGTATCTTAGGCTATAGAAAAAATCAATGCTCCAAAGATGGCAACTCATATTAGGATTGTATTTTAATTGTTGCATTGCATTCATCCTATGATTTTGGTTGTGCAAATACTTTATCCCGCTCTCCCCCATTCTTCTCAGGATACTAATAGTTTTTGACAGATGACAAATTACACCCATTTTTCACAATCACTACATACCCATCTTCCATTATCATGTCAGTTTTTATTGGCACTTATGACCATGTGTTATTTCCTTTCATTATTAGTTCACTATAAATTAAAAATGCATTATCGCATATTAGGTTCATTCTATTAACCACACATACATTGCCACCTACATCACAAAGTGTCAGACTCATAATACATCACATCCTGCATATATAAAATATTCATACAAAATCCATCATACACATATACATACATGTCAATAGATCAGCTAGGCATCTGTACACATAAGTCATCATAGATACAACATGTGCATACATCATATCACCATGTGAATATCTAAATTAAAAAAATCATCCATATTCCACAAGTACATAAACACAATCATCCACATAAGCATGTAGTATCATAAACATGTGCATAAATAAACCAAAGTATCCATCTACATAAGCAGGAAATATCATATACACGTGCATGCATAAACTAGATCACCCATCAAAAAAGGAAACATACTACATAGTGTCAATAAGGACTATCCCATATCATAATCAAAATAATACAATGTACGTCATATGTCCATCATAAATCAAAATATATCATATATCCATCACATAAGCCTCATACATCATCAAATAAGGTACAAAATCTAGAGATGTAGAGCATCTCTGATCTCTGTCGATTAGCACTACATGCTCCACCCTCCATCTGTCAACAACTGGTATCCTGTCATCTCCCGAATGAGCTACCCGCATCTGATTTCTGTGGTGAATTAGGTACTAATCTCCTGCCTAGGGTGACACCTGGTGAATCATTATAACCTCGAGTCCATGTCCCCAACGACTGAGATGGTGCTGGCATCTGTGGTGTCTGTCGAGTATATTGGAACAACCACTGGGTCAGGTCTAGAACTGCATGGTAGTACGTGGCCATCCAAAATCCTACCTCCCTCGCATTCTCCTCTCGCTAATCAACCTGAACTTGAGCATAATTCCACTCCTGATGATATCTATCCCAATCTCTCAAGATCAATCTCGTCTCCTGCTCCCAAGCCTCTTGGGATAGTCATAATTGTGCCATCTCTTCTTAAACCTGATCTCTCATCTCCTCAATGGACACTACCCTAGCCACTACAACATCCCTCTCCCCCTGTAAACCCTTTGTATCTGTCCCTATCACATCCCTGACCTACACTGGCTGCCAATGTGCTACTGCTATGTCCCGCTCACCCTACAACATCTGCATCCATATCTCTGCAACATCTCTCTCTCTGTGTAGCTTGTGCCCGAGCCTCTGCTGCATCCATGTCCCTCTGAAGTGCCTGCAGTCTCAACTCAGTCGAATCTCACTCCCATCACAAACCTAAAACCTATGACACCACTGCATCCCTCTCTCTGGAGAAACTAAACATCTGAATCTGCCACTAGCCTATCACTCTCAACTACCTAAGCGCGTGCCTATGCCAAATCCCTATCTACCTGTAAGACCTGCACTTGTACCTGTGCCACATCTCTCTTTGACCATAGCATGCACATCTCTCTCCTCATCTCCTCCTCCCTCTGCTGAATCAACCCCATGTCCCTAGCTGTCTACTCTAGACAGTCCACTCTGTCTCTAGGCTCAGCCCGCTCTCGGTGCCAATCTGCCCTCTCTCCATAACCGATGTAGCTGTCTCTGCAAATCCTCTATATCTCCTGCAGTCCCTGTCCCAGTCTCTGATGGCTCCTACCCTGTCACCCCTCCGACAGCCTGTCGTATCACCGCCTCTACCACCAGGCGGTCTCACTCCCATCTTGTGGCATCTCCCTCATGCTCCCTAGCCACCTTCGCTCGCAACCCCTTTATCTCTGCTGGTAGGTCAACTGCCTCATCCTGTGCCTCATCTCTCTCTCATTAATCTTCGCTCTGCATTCGACACTAGTGTGGTCAGGGCTGAATAATCTCTCTCACCCTGGGAAAATTGTGTTTGTAGCTCGATCAGCACTGCCTCTATCTGTCGTAACCGCTACACGCTGAGGCACAATCTCTCTACAGTCCCTCTCAACACCACTGCAGGGTCCTCTCCTCTGGGTGGTACTGTCGACAGTGGTCGAAGGTCGTACACATCCGTGTTAATATCCATCTCTCATGGATCATACCCCTTGCTCTCCGCCGATGCCTCCATCGTATGCACGTTTATCACCGAAGGGGCTCCCTCTCTCCCTGTCATCCTCTCCTGTGCTCTATTGGTCTTATCCTCCTCCCCTCTCTCCTGATACTAACCTCCTAGGGATGCGCATGCCTCCTAGCTCATCTCTCCCTACATCTCAGACCCCCTATCCTATTGTGTTGCAGCCCTAACAACATCCTCTCCTTCTACTCCATCCCCTTCGGATCTACGTTGTCATCTCCTCCTCCTAGCTACCCTAGCTGGCTCCTCAACTGCTCCAATGGCCTCCTCTCTCCCTCTCCTGGCTGCCCTCACTGGCTCCTTTGTTGCTCCCACCACCTGACCTCCTCTTTCTTGTCCTCAGTGTGTTGGTCCCATTGAACTCAACCATCTCTCATCCTCTGACCCGAACCCTAGTGCTCCCTCAATAGGCACTACTGGGGTAATCCGTAGTAGTGGATGTCGCATGAACCACTATTGATACTGATTTGTCACCCCTGCATCCCTCTGCCCCTCCCGTCTATCTTCGTATGGCATAAACTGTAATGTCTCCAGCTCATCCCACACTACCTCCAGGCTCAGTGGATCCCCCCATGGCCACTCGCGTGATAGTCATCAAAATCTCACCCTCGTTGCAGAAAAATCTTGCCTCACTCCAAACTACTGTGTCACCCAATCGGGTCTGTGTAGCTCCACTATAAGCGGAATCCTCCCAACAATATAACAGTGGGTGAAGGAGTAACCACTATGTGCCTCCTCATCACCCATCCAGCCCCTGAAGCGTCACATCATATAAGGGCGCCACACTATCATCTCCTCCTACACATCATCTAACTATCTTCTCCATATGTCTACATCTCTCACATCCCGATGCCACAGTATTGCCCCCGCCTCTCCTCCCCAGCCCCAGGCCACGGCCTCTCTGTCATCCTGCTCTCCTAATCTGTGCACAATCGGTCTAGTCACCCTGATGTGCTCCCATGCCCAAACCTGTAGTAGTGTGACATGAGCCATGCTCAGTGCCCTCCGGTAGCATACTCGATGCATGTCCCGATATAGCTATGCTAGCATGCATGTCCCCCACGCAAACTGTCCCTCTTGACCCTCGATGATATGCCAAATCACCTCAACAATCCTGAGATGTAGGAATCGACCGCTCTGATTTGGCACTAGAATCCCGCTAATCAATCCCGCTAAGTACAAAGACAATGTCGGTAGCCTACAGGATATACACCTGTCCACATTCAGCTGGCCCCGCTGAACCAGTAGATCATCACTGCCAAAAACAACATGCACAAACTCATACAGTGCCTCGTTCTCTGACCAACACTCGCTAACCGCAAGCCCTACTATAAGAAGCCTAAGAATCTGCCAAACATCCTCCAAAGTCACTGTCATCTCCCCAGTTGGTAGATGAAATGTCAATGTCTTTGAGTCCCATCACTCTATCAGGGCTATCATCATGGCACTGTGGGCCTTAATCATCGAATATGTCAGCATATGAAGTAATCCTACCTCTGACAGTATTTGGTGCTCCGTGCCATGCATCTTGCCAAAACTCGGGACTATCTCACATCCGCAAACTCTCCACCTTCTGCATCCATCACAATGACACCTTGTCAATCTCTTCTAGCCTTGCCTTGTCTTACTTTTCTCACCCCGAGATTTCCCTTTACCATCCCTTGCCCCTATCTGTGGCTTCACCCCGCCCCATGGGCGAACTTGACTTGTGTCCAGGCAGACTCGTCTGAGCCTGAGCAGACTCGCCTGTGCTCGCTCGAGCACGGGAGAACCCACCCTAGCTCGCACGAGCGTGGGTGGACCTACCCTAGCTAACTAACCAGCCCGCTTGAGCCCAGGAAAACCCACCCGCTCGAGCCTGGGTAGACCTGCCCCAACTCGCGGGCAAGCCCGGCCTTGCCCAAGCAGACCCGCCCAAGCCTACTCGGGCCCGAGCGAGCGCACCCATATCTTCATAAATCATCATATCTCTCTATCCCTTTCTCTACCTCTCTATAAATCACTATGTCTCCCCTTAAGCTCTACACCTATCCCTCCCTCCTTTCTTCTCTCTTTATCCCTCTTTATACCTATCTTTCTCACTCTCTCTCCTTGAGCTCTATACCTATCTTTCTACCTCTATCTTTATGCTTCTCTCTCTCTCTACCTCTCTCTCAAGTCCCTACCACTCCCTCTCCCTCTCTCTCCCTCTCTATCTCCCTCTCACTCTCCATCTCCCTCTCTCCCTTTCTCTTTGCATCGCTAAAGTCTCTCTGCCTCCTCTCACTCCTCTGCTCCATAAGTTCCTCCTCCTCTCCATGTCCCTTTGTCCTCCTCTCTCTCTCTCTTAGGTCTCTCCACACTCCCTCCTCTCTCTCCTCTCTCTCTCTCTCAACTCTCTCCACCCTCTCTCTCTCCCATCTCTCTCTCTCTCTCTCTCTCTACCCACATTTCTCCATCTCCCTCTCAAGTCTCTCCTCCTCTCTCTCTCACACCTCTCTCTCCCTCTCTCCTCAGAGTCCCTCTCTCCCTCTCTTCCTCTCCCCTCCCTCCATCTCTCTCTCCCTCTCAGGTCTCTTTCCTTCTTTCTATCTCTCTCTCTCTCCCTCACTCTTTCTCTCTCTCTCTTAGGTCTCCTAAAACTTTCCTCTCTCTCTTCTCTCATGTAGCTCTCTCTCACTCTCCTTGCTCTCACCTCTCTCTCCATCTCTCTCTAATGTCTCTCTCTCCCTCTCTCCCTCTCTCCTCTCAATTCCTCCTCCCTCTCCCTCTCTATCTCCCTCCTCCTCCTCTTCCTCTCACTCTCCTCTCCTCTCCTCTCCCTCTCCCTCTCCCTCTGCTATATCTCCTCTTGGGTTCCTGCCCTATGTCTCTGCTCCTTCACTTTCCTCCTCTCAGGTATCTCTCTCTCAGGTGTCTCCTTCCCACCCTAACTAGATAACTCTCTCTCTCCCCCTCTCTCTCCCCTCTCTCCCTAGGTGATCCCACAATACTTGTTTACAATTTTTTTCTAAATAAATCTTCATTTTTTGGCACCTATACCAGAAAAAACCATGAGGAATTTGAAGATGATGCAAACTAGTGATTTGTGACATTTTTTTATGTATATTTTAAATATTTTTTTTTCAAAAAATTTGGAATCATATTGCACTTCATTTTCCATCTCCTTCGAAAACTAGTTTTTTTTCAGTAAACACCATTTATAAGGAGTGACACTCACCATATAACACAACTTTTTTTCCATGGAGGATAAAATTCTAATTTTTAAATTTAACTACAATATCTAGTGCTTTAATTAGTTTCATAGTGTTTTATCAAATATTTTTTCCTTAATCAGGTTTCAAAGTCAAACCAATTACAATTCAGACAAAGGCAAACTGTATAACACAACTTTTTGTATGTATAAAATTCAATTTTATTTTGTTAGATCAAGGACTTCAATATCGTTACACTCATATTTTTCAAAATTATTTTTGATAATCTTCTATTTTTCCACGTGTAGAATAGAGACCTTGATTTTAGGTGAAAAACCTATATTCACAAGAAATAAAAAAATAAATATAATTGTAGACATTCAAATTTTACCACTTCCATATGGTCAAAGTCGTCTTCTTAATCATCTCTTTGCTCCCTTAAATCGTCCTCTTTTTTAGTATTAATTAAATCATTCATTTAATTAATATTGTGTATCTTGCATAAGGTTTCCCAAAGTATTTAATTTAATAAATACTTTTCCCCTCTTTCCTCTCTAAATTAAATAAATGCATCACTTTATTTAATTTAGTCATATTATCTTTCAGAATTTTAAATTCCTTATTTTCTCTCTCATTGTCACATCCTCCAACTTTTGCAAGTTGGCCTCTAATCCCTCTTAGTAATCTAACCCTCTTTCTTAGTCATAATTAATTTATGATTAAGATGTGCACACCCCTAATCATCATTAGGGTCCCATCCTCCATAATTTCCGACTTGCCTCTAATGAGTCCTTAATTAGTCTAATCAAGTACTTGCACAACCTTAATCACATAATTAGGTCATCTCTAATCCCCATATCATTTATGGAATGTGTCCTTAGTCAACTTCATTAAAGGCTTTCTCTTTTTGAACAAGGCATCTCCATTCCCCATGTAAATTTTTAATTCACATTTAATCCCCCAATGCATTTAAAGGAATTTTAAATTCCTTCTCTCATCCCCATGAGAATATTTGAGGAATTTTTAATTCCCCATATGTCCTCTCACCCACATGGGAACAAGTACCTCCTTTATGAGGAAATCTTGTCCGAATCCCAAGGTACTATGTACCCCATCCATGTCATGTACTACCACTCCAGCTCATGTCTACTTCACCTTTTTGAGCCACTTCACATGCCAAATGTCAAGATATGAGGGCTTGAGATTTCTCAACCAACCATGGCCCTACATCTTGATCTTGGTGACTCAATCTTGACTGTCCATTTCCCTAGAGAATCCCAAAATCTCTATAAATACCCCCTCTTTTCTCTCATTTTGAGGAGATCGTGCATTGTAGCCAAACTCTTGCAAAAAATTTCTAGGAGCTATACTTAACCATTTTTTTACACTTGCATCCACTTTCATCCATTCTCATATCATCATCTAGCTTGGATCTTGTACCATCCAAGGAGCATACAACATCAAAGATCGAAGGGCCAACCAAAGGATCGATTCGACACAAGGTAAAAAAATTTATTTGTTGTCTTTATTTTTTGTTGAATCCAACTAGGCTAATCTTGAGGTGTAGGTTGTTTTTAGTGTTATTTTGCACTTTTTTGCTTGTTGTTCATTTTCTAGCACATAAATTCGCCCTATCACAATAATAATAAAATTAAATTTATTTAAAATTATAATTTTTGGTAAGCTTATAATAAGGAATACATACAAAAAATAAATTTTAAATGAATTCGTTTGATCCCCCAAAAGGTAAATCAAAAGTGGTTTTTTATCAGCATTTTGATAGGTGTAAAGGAGACTCTGTTATAGGTAAGGTTTAAAACTAGCATGGTTCTATCCAAGGGGGTTTTATTTAAGGTAGTTTAATCAAACCCTCTTCAATTGGAATGCTTTAAATGGAACTTTTTAAGACTTAAATCATTATATTTTCTAAAAATATGTGATTTTAGCAAAAATCATAATCTCCCAAAAAATTGTAAACTAGCTTTTTGGAATCACCCCCCTCTCAATTTTGTCTCCCGCTCTCCCTCTAAAGTCTCTCTCCCTCGCTCTATCTCTCTATCCCTCTCTCTCTCTCTCTCCCTTAGAAGTAACTTGAGATGCAGAGAGAGAGAGGGAGAGTGACTTGAGATGGAGAGAGGGAGAGAGTATGGGAGAGAGAGACCTAAGAGGGAGATGAAGAGATAGAGAGAGATAGAGTGAGTGAGAGAGAAAGAGAGAGACCTAATAGGGAGATGGAGAGTGTGAGTAAGAGAGAGAGGAAGTGGGAGAGACCTAAGAGAGAGAGAGGGAGTGGGAAAGACCTAAGAGGGAGAGAGGGAGTGGAAGAGACCTAAGAGAGATAGACTTAAGAAGGAGAGAGACTTCAAAGGGAAGGATAGAGAGAGAGGGAAAGAGGGAGATGGAAAGTGAGGTAGATGGAGAGGGAGTGGGAGTGGGAGGGACCTACGATCGAGAGAGGGAGTGGGAGAGAGAGAGGGGGGAGATAGGGAGGGAGGGAGGAAGGGATACTTGCAAGGGAGAGAGAGAGATAGAGGAAGGGTGGGAGAGGGAGAGGGAGAGGGAGAGGGAGGGAGAGAGGAGAGAGAGTGTGGGAGAGACAGAGACCTGAGATGGAGATTGAGAGAGAGTGTGTTTGTGAGAGAGAGAGATAGACATGAGAGAGAGAGAGAGAGAGAGAGAGACTTTAGAGGGATGGAGAAAGAGAGGGAGAGATGGAGATGGAGAGAGAATGGTAGGGACCAGAGAGAGACCTAAGAGGTAGATGGAGAGTGAGAGAGATAGGGAGAGAGATATACTTGAGAGAGAGAGGGGGAGAGAGAGATAGAGGGAGGGAGGGAGAGAGAGAGACTTGAGAGGGAGAGAGGGAGATATAGGGAGGGAGAGGAGAGAGACTTGAGAGGAGAGAGGTGGAAGAGAGAGACCTTAGAGGGAGAGAGGTGAGTTTGGTGATACATTGAGAGAGAGGGGAGGGAGAGAACTTGAGAGAGAGACCTAAGAGGCGAAGAATTAAGAGGAAGGACTTCAAAGGAGGGAGAGAGATAGAGGAGAGAGGAGATGAGGGAGAGAGAGAGGAGAGGGAGGTGGAGGGACTTGAGAGAGAGAGAGAGAGAGAGAAGGAAGGATGGAGAGAGAGGTAGAGAGATAGGTCTAGAGCTCAAAGAGAGAGAGTGAGAAAGATAGGTATAAATAGGGACAAATTGAGAAGAAAGGAGAGAGGGATAGGTCTAAAACTTAAGGGAAGACATAGTGATATATAGAGAGGTAGAGAAAGGGACAGAGAGATATGATGATTTATGAAGATTTTTTAATCTCCTTACTACAAAAAAATAAATATTTCATTATTCATTACCTTTTCTAATGTTTTAAATATTTTGAGATGAGTGTTACAAAAAAATCATGAAAAAAAGACTTTGCATATGAAAGTAGTGAGCATTTGATATTTCAAAAATGAAATATGAAGTTCAAATGATTATAATTATTTTTTGTGTACAATATAGAAACACCACCTAGTCCATTACGTATAACTCTCAATCACCTTTCCTACACCTTTAAAAAGTTGAAATTTTGATAAGAAATGCAAAAGTTATGCCCATTTTACTAATGTATGTTTTTTTGGGTTTTTCAAAATAGATATTTGTTTTGAAATGGATATCTGTTTTGTTTCATCCATTTTTTTTGCATAAATTAATGAAAATTAATTTTGGGAAATAGGTATCTATTTTAGTTTGGTATTACCAAACCAAAACAGATATTGTACCCAACCCATACAAAAAGTCAACATTTTTTTCGCAATTTCAATGAGTTAAAAACGTGTTTTTTCCTCATTGCCACTTTTTGGACCCTCATGATCTTGCACATGCCCCTATGCATGCACTTACAAGGATCCAAACATGATTGAAATAAAACCTCTAAATCAAGAAGATAATTGGGGTCCATTGTCAATAGGCTCATGTTATGTTTGCGATAAGGAGAGAGGGAGTGAGAGGAAGAGAGAGAGGGAGAGGTAGGGATAGAAAGAGGGAGAGATAGAAGGGGGAAGAGCGAGAGAGAGAGAGAGAGGGGTAAGGAGATAGAGATATAGAGGAATATGGATATAGAGATAGAGATGGATATGGGGAAGGAGAAGGAGGAGAGGGAGAGATAAAGAGCGAGAGGAGACGGAGATAGATAGATATGGAAGAGATAAATATATATAGAGGGATAGAGAGGGAGATAGATGGATGGATAGAGAGAGGGAAACATTTCTAGAGATAAAGGTGGAGAGAGGAAAATAGAAGAAAATTGATGTGAAGCATGGTGGGCTTCAAAGGTTTACAAAGACACAAAGCATTGATTTTGACTAATCACCCAAACACTAACAAAACTCTCTTCAATGAAACATGATTTCAAAGGCTACAAATACGCTAAAACTAAAATTAGGTTACAAACTCTTCATCAGATTGTAGAACACTTTGATTAGCATGAGAATGATAGTCTTGATTAAACCAATAAGACTCTCTTAAAACACTAGTTCTTCGATTTCTCCATCGCTCACACCAAGAGACCTAATTGCTTGGAGTATTCCACATGGACAAAATCAAGTACAACTTTCCAACCAATTTGAATCACCAAAAAAAAATACAGATTCAAGGACCCATTAAATCCTTCAAACATATCAGGAAACCAAATATGATTGTTTTGAAAGGTATCTTCCTAAACTTGACTGTCCCGCAACAACAAGCCCTAATTATCCCTAATCTCTGAAGCATGTATCAACTAATCAACCTATCAACCACAAATATCTATTGGAAGACCTTTAGCAGAATCCAAAACTTTAGAATCAACAATTTTTAGTAACTAAAAAACTTCCTAATGCAATAGAACACAAACCCTTATTCTAGGCTATTCTACGCTTGAAACTATGAGGGTTTATTGCAAATCAACACTCCACAACTTTCCTTACCTTTCCAACACCTCTAACACCTTCCAATATGTCTTCCTATTCTTTCCAATCCATATCCCTTTTTTTTTCATTGCATTTCAAGAAAACTCCATCACTTAACCATCAACTTTAAGCTAAAAATCAATGAAAATTCATCTAGGGCGGTAGCAAAACTTATATAATTTTCCTTGGTGTGCGGATCATGTATGCCAAAGTGGCAATATTTGTAGGAGTATATGGTGTGACTTTTTTCACCCAAAATTAATGAAGCGAAAGGGTTTTAGAGGAGATTCGACTTTTCCAAAAATATAAATTATGATTTAATTTGAATTTAATAATAATTATTATTCATTTCTGAGCAAATTCGACTAAAGTCCTCATCGATGAGTTGATTGAAAAACATCTATAACTTTCAGCGGTATCCATATTTTTGAATCAAACATGCATCACATTATAGCCTGCTTTACATACTATAGGATTAAAAAAAATTAAATTTCATGAATTTTGACAAGTTAGGTGGTCGGGCAGATGAGTTTTATATTTTCTAAAGTTGTAATAAAAATTCATAATTAATTATTTACTTGGAAAAAAATTATAAAAAAATATGCATCACATCCGGACCTTAGGTCCCTCTACTTATACATACCAAATCTTACAAAATATATTATCATTTTATTATGGTTAGGTGGTCGAATAGACCTACTTCTTATTTTACAGAAATTTAAGTATACGCATTTAATTTCAAATTTTCACAAATAGATTTTATTTATTTTTAAATAAAACCTAGTATTTTAGAAACTACATTCAATTTTCACACAAATTCTATTCTTACATATTTTTAAAAATAATAGATAACTTATTCAAATATTTATGTCAGAGTTGCCTAACAACTGATTTTTCTAAATTTTTGCCATAAGGAACTGTTTGGCACCATGATCCTGCTGTGCCTTCCTGTATTTTTGAACACACCCAACTTGAATAACACTCTAAACTAACCCATTCCACTGATTCACAAAGGTCTCCATTAGTGGAATGACTTTTTACTCCACTTTAGACTCTCAAACCCTTAGAATGGGGGTTCCAAATAGTTCTTTGTAAAAGTGCTCTCAATTACCCCAAATTTAATAAAAAATTCCTCAAACCACTTTCAAATGAAAGATAACACAATATACTATGAAATAAAATTGATTTTATAGACTATAGATGTATAGACCGTACAGTACAAGTTGAAAACAATAAGAAAAAGCATTGAATCTGCAAAAATAGGGTACTTTTATTCAAAAATCTCTTCAAGTTACAACTCTCTACGTCTTTCTCACCTTCACAAGGCCCTTTTAAATATGTTACAACAATTATCATAACTAGCCCTTGAGTTTCCAACGTTCAAAACTTTCCTTTACAAAAGTGACTCTTCATATTCCAACTTGCATTTTTTACAACAATTGCAAGATTTTGCACCATTTGACAATTTGACCATAAAACCTCCTAGAAACCTAATCAATTGATTCAAATACATTAAAAATTTTCCAAACATGACCCCATTACAATCATAACATGATGAAGACTCAAATCTTACAAGATTACCTCATGGAGGTATGAAGTTCTCATGGTGCCCTGCACCAGGAGAGGGAGAGATAAAGAGAGAGAGGAGATAGAGATAGATAGATATGGAAGAGATAAATATATATAGATGGATAGAGAGGAAGATATATGGATGGATAGAGAGAGGGAGACATTTCTAGAGATAAAAGTGGAGAGAGGAAAATAGAGGTAAAGATGAATATATAGTGAGAGAGGAAGAGGGAGACAAATAAATATAGAGAAATAGAGAGAGAGAGAGATTGGGAGAGAGGGAGAGAGGGAAATAGGGAGATAGAGAGGAATAGATAGAGATGACAAGATAGAGAGATATAGAGGGAGAGGGAGAGGGAGAGATAGAGAGATATAGATGGTGAGATAGAGTGATAGACAAATAAGGAGATATAGAGAGGGGAGGAGAGGGTGAGATAGAGATAAAGAGATGGGTAAATAGAGATGGAGAGAGAGAGAGAGAGAGAGAGAGAGAGAGAGGGAGACAGAGAGAGAGAGGGAGATAGAGAGAGAAATAGGGGGAGATAGAGAAAGGGAGAAAGGAGTAGAGGGAGATAGAGATATATGGTAAGAGAAAGGGAGAGACAGGTAGAGATAGAGAGATAGATAGGGGGATAGGGAGGGAGCGAGGGAGGGAGAGATGGGGAGAGATATAGAGAGGGGGGCTTAGAGAGAGGGAGGAAGAGAAAGGGAGAGAGATATGTAGAGGATAAGAGATACAGAAGAGGGGGAGAGAGGGAGAGAGATAGGTTGGAGAGGATGAGAGATAAGAGGAGGAGAGAGGGAGAGAGATAGGTAGAAGAGGGAGAGAAAGAAGAGGCGGAGAGAGGGAGAGAGAGAGAGAGAAGAATATGGGGGAGAGAGGGAGAGATAGCTCAATATATAAAGAGGGAGAGGGGGAGACATTGAAATGGGGTGATATAGAGAGATAAATGGGGATAGTGAAATAGATAAAGAGATATAGTGATAGAGATGGATAAAGATATGGATATAAAAAGATAAAGAGGTGCGAGGGGGAGATAAAGAGAGAAATAGAGATAGAGATATAGAGTAGGAGAGATAGAGGGAGAGATGGAGTGAATGAGAGAGATGGAGGATATAGAGAGATATCTCAATAGATCAAGAGGGGAAGAGAGAGTGACATATATAGTGGGAGATATAGAGAGATAAAAAGGGATAGGGAGAGATATATCAATCACCCCCTGTCCCTCTATTTATCTTTATCTCCTTATCTCTTTTTGTGACTTTATCTCTACCTATGTCTCTCTTCTTTTCTCTCTTTATATTTTCTTTTATCTATTTTTCTCTATCTCCCTCACTATCTCTACCTCTTTCTCTGTCCTTCTTTATTCCTCTATATCTCTACCTATCTCTCTATATCTCTTTGTCTCCCTCTTTATCTCTCTATTTCTATTTATCTCTCTTTCTATCTCTATCTTTGTTTCTCTCCCTTCTCTCTTTTTTCTCCCTATCCCTCTTTTTATCCCTTTATTTCTATCTTTGTTCCTCTCTCTTTATCTATCTTCATCTCTTTCTCCTCCTTTGTCTCATTTTTATCCATCTCTCTTTCTCTCTTTCTCTTATTTCTCTCTTCACCTATCTATATGTTATCTCTATCTCCCTCTCCCTTTTCTTGTCCTTTCTCTTTCTCTCTTTATATGTTTTCTCCTTAAGTATGCAATGGGTACATTGAAGATGTTTTAAAGGTGAATCATCATATCCTTAATCAAATGACATGTTACCTTGAGCATAACTCCCCAAGGACACATGTCATCCTTGGATTTTTGACATGAAACAAACAATCAAAAGTTAGTTTCTCTTTTCTCTCTCTTTTTCTTTGTATCTCTTATATTTCTCTCTCATGTTATATCTATCTTCATCTCTTTCTCCTCCTTTGACTCAATTTTCTCCTCTCTCTTGTTCTCTTTCTCTTTTTCTCTCCCCACCTATCTATGTCTTATCTCTATCTCCCTCTCCCTTTTCTTTTCATTTCTCTTTCTCTCTCTCTCTCTATATATGTTTGTCTCCTTAAGTATGGAATGGGTACATTGAAGAGGTTTTAAAGGTGAATTATCATATCCTTAATCAAATGACATGCTACCTTCAGTATAACTCCCCAAGGACACATGCCATCCTTGGATTTTTGACGTGAAACAACCAATCAAAAGTTAGTTTCTCTTTTCTCTCTCTTTTCCTTTGTATCTCTTATATTTCTCTCTCTCATGCTCTATCTTTGTCTATTCCTCTCTCTCTCTCTCTATCTATCTATTTAATTTGTCTCTTTCTCCTCATTCTCTATCTTTTGAGTTTCTCTCTCTTTATTAGTCGATAGGCTACATATAGTGTGAGATTTGAGCCTACAACAAGTCTCGTGCTAGCAAACCACTATTGAGTCATTGGAAAACAAGTTTAAGCTGCGATTTAATGGTAAACTAGCTACAATTTAATGATAAAATCCTCTAAAATACCAGGTAAAAGCCTCCAAAATCTCACTTATCACATAAGAGCCAGATAAGTATTGATTTGACAACTGGATGGCAATATTTTATTTCCATTTGTAGTATTTTTTGTCAATTTGATGGTAACTTTCTTTTTCATTTGCATTGGTTTATGTTTTAAATTTGTATGCAAATATTTCATAATTAGATAATACTTAATTTCTTTAAAGAAAAGTCTGGGTTGTCTGATTTATTTATTCATTATTTAAATATTGTGGTTCCTGACCTCCCGTCAGGTCGCAGACTGGGCTGGCCTGACCATGGGAGTGCTGGTGCCGTAATTTCTAATATTTGTGATAACCTGGTGGGCTCGTCTCATGGTGCAGGGCGAAAAATGATTGACGCCTGAGATTAATTTAATCGTCTTGCATTGATACGGACGCAAGATAGCCATCGATACGCTTTGACAGGTCGCCTCGTTCATAGAGGGAACGCCTTCGGCGTTTGGTGGGACTTACCTCTTACGTGAAACCGGCCTAGAAATTTTTGTGCAGCTTAGAAGCGGCCGAACGGGACAACCATTAAGGTAAAACTTTGGGATTGCCCGTCCATATAGCACTTCCTAATCCCTACACTCGTTTTAGTTTCTCCGCATCGTTATAGTGAATTCTGTGTTTGCTATAGACGATATGGCTGAAATAAACAGTCAGTATTTAAGCATAAACAGGCAGCTCGTTAAGATCAAAACGCTGGCTATTCCAGCATAAACGGGAAGCTCATTAAGCATGAGGACGAGCTGTTTAATCTCTTAACTTGCTATATATACTCATTTAAGTTGGTTACAGATAGAACATGTTTGCACTAAATTTTGGAAAGCTACGCTCAAAATAGTGTTGTGCAGAGTGCTACGAAATGGAATTCCATCCACTAAAGTTGGGATTGTTGTGTACAATTCTTGTAGTGATGGGTTGCTTTCCCCAGGGAGGCTGTGCATTGGGAGTTGGTGGACACGCAGGGATGCCAGCAATTCGACTTGGTGATAGTTTTCTGGAGAAGTTCAAAAGATCTCGTTATGTTTCAAGTCTAAGTAAAGCTTTGTACGACACATACAACTATACCCAAGTTCTGGACCATTTTGGATACACGCCAGAGCTATCAAACCTTTCCCCAACGATATTTCATAGACAAATCCAACTGGGGCGGCGCTCAAAACAGTTCTCCAATATTCATATGGTTGGGTCCAGCAATTGACATCACTCACGACTTGGACAAGGGCATCATGATAGATCAGGCTCCCAACTTGAAAGCTCTTGTGGTGTACATAGAGGTAGTATGAACAGTTTGTTTTGAATTCCGTGTCCAATTTATTTTTTTGGGCCTCCTGCTTTGATAAGTATATTATTAGGGCTAATTGTGGCAAGTTATGCAGCACCGTTATTACGGAACGTCAATGCCATTCGGGGGAATGGAGGAGGCGTATGCAAATGCGAGCTCACTGGGGTACTTCACATCCACGCAGGCCTTGGCCGATTACGCGACCTTCATTGTCCATTTGAGGAAAACATTAAACGCTGAGAACTGTCCAGTCGTCGTGTTTGGTGCAAACTATGGTGGAAGTAAGTAAGATTTCTTTCACATGAGCCTATATTTTCCCTTAGAAACTAGTGGGATTCTATCATTGAAATGGTATTTCGCAGTGCTAGCTGCATGGTTTCGCCTCAAGTATCCGCACCTATCAATCGGCGCCCTCGCATCATCTGCACCTATCCTTAATCTGGACGACAACGCTCTCACTTATAGTTATGGCAGCGTTATCACCAAAGATTTCAGAGTATGTGTTTCATTCTTCTCTTTCAGTTCTACAAGAATAAATGAATCATCATTTAATTTGACTTTTCTGAATATGAAATATGACGCAGGATGTAAGCGACATCTGCTACAGAAGAATCAATGAATAGTGGGACATGATAGACAAAATTGCATCTAGCCCTCAAGGATTGCTAAGCCTAAGCAAACTATTTAACTCTTGCGAGTAAAGTAGCAACAACGCACTCCTCATTCCTTTTATTTAGAATAATTATAATTGAAATCTCTTGACCGGGTGTTACTGCCACAGGATTATTACGGATAAGGACGCCCTGGGCGACATTCTTGAGTCAAATTACATCCGCGCAGCCGCGTTCGATTTAAAAAAAGTTGAAGGGGTAAATACGCTTCCCAAACCTAGTTGCTACACCAAGTCTATTACATCCTAGTTCTATTATGTAACCTCGCCTTACTGCAGATCTGCAACGCTATCAATAGCCTACCCGGGGGGGCAGACACTGTCACCAGAATAGCTGCTGGAGCAAATTACATGAGCCAAGGCCGATGCATGGATTTGAGTCCTGCGAATCTCACTTATATCGGATGGGTTTGGCAGGTCTCTAAGCATCTTTTCTCTTCAAGTATTAGAATGAAATGAAATTAGACTGCCCATCTAACAGCTTTTCTTAACCCGCAGCGTTGCACTGAAATGGTGCTTCCAATAAGCAATCCTCCTGGCACGATGGTACGGCCCTACCGCTTTGATTTCACGTCCTATTCCAAGGACTGCTACCATAGATACGGAGTCCTGCCACGCCAACACTGGGCAACAACTCACTTCGGAGTGCACGTATATAAATTTTAATCTACTACCGAGTTTTGCCGAAAAGTGTTACAGTCAAAGTTATATCTTAGTAAAATTTCAATTCCTGTTAAATAGAAGACAAGTTGGTTTGGGATTGATTTTTATTGAAGTATCCTTGGTTATAATTAACGTGCAGGACATGAAAACAGCGTTGAAGGATTTTGGAAGCAATATCATTTTCTCCAATGGGTTAAGAGATCCATGGAGCAGTGGAGGGTAAGTGAATCATCTTCTCAGATTTCATGTCCATCAATCGTTTTACTATTTCTTACGTTTTTGCTAATTTAGATAATTGTGCACGTTGTGAATGGAATTTCAGTGTGCTGGCAAATATTTCTGAAAGTATTGTAGCTATTACCACCGACGAGGGTAAGTTGGTTCAGGGCGCTCTCTTTTCACCCACAATCAAAACAGAAAGAATAATTAATATCTTATGAGAAATGAATGTCACGCAGGGAGGAATTCTGAAGACATTGAACCAAGTGCTAGTGACGATCCAGTCTGGCTGAAAGAGCAACGACAAAAAGAGATAATGATCATCCAAAAATGGATTAATGAGTATAAAAATTAATTCGACTTGTTCATCTCATCCAACAATGCCGTGAGCATTTAATAAAATCATTGAGAAGTGCTGATTATTAAGCTCTTTCATAACAATGAAACATCAAATATAATCATCCATTCTGAATTCGTATCCTTTATCTATTTCATGTTTTTCCACTCTTAGACCACAAAAAGCTTGTTCAATCTTTATTGTAATTGGCGTCATTCTGTGTATGGTTAACACTCCGCAAACGAGAAGTTCAACAGGGAGACATTACAAAAATCCAATTCATGAATAATTTTTTGTAGTGAATTTACCACTTAACATGTATTAAAATATGATAGTCCTCTTTTCAACGTAAAAGTAAAAGAGTTACAATATTTAATGGTTTAGCTTACACTTTATCTTTATCTATTCTTTCAAACATATGATATTAAATATCATAATGTAATTAGTTTTTTTTTTGTTATTGGCAAGTTTATTATTAAAATTAGAATTGTTAACTCATTATTATCAAGTGCATCTACCAACTCTATATTAGTTTTTGTTATTGGCAAGTTTTTTATTTGAACCAAATTTATTTTCAAACCCCAAACAATGGTGAGAAACAAAAAAAGGAAGTTGTTCAAGCCTTGTTGCTCACCCATTAGGTGGATGTCATGCATTTACTGTATCCTCACTTGCAACTCCTCCTTACACTCAATTTTTTTTACTCTATCCTTCTCTTTCAACAATAGAAAGAAAAAATTGGATGGAGAAAATGGGAAAACATAAGATACACTAGAGAAAAATGACTACTCAAAGTCCCATCGTAGTTGACTATATGACATAAAATTCATCGTTCTCTCAACACATCTGTCGTGGAAAATATCAAGTGGCTATTGTTAAACTCAACGACACTTGCAAGTCCCAATGTACCCTATTTTTAATGGTTATTTGTAGGATGTGCTGTCACTAAAAGTGTGCACCCACTCAGCCACTT
Organism: Sequoia sempervirens; assembly: GCA_007258455.2. Taxonomy (NCBI): domain Eukaryota; kingdom Viridiplantae; phylum Streptophyta; class Pinopsida; order Cupressales; family Cupressaceae; genus Sequoia; species Sequoia sempervirens. Next base: position 30,706 of record VDFB02255897.1, on the reverse strand, counting down.
CGTGAAACATGGGATGATCTCCTTGAGTGTGGGCTCGGATGTTGGAGATCAACCTCTAGAGAGGGTTGGTTCCCTTTGAAACTTCACCTAATTAACCTATCCTATTGCTACATGCTAAAAAAAAGGGTGAAAAGAAAACATGAAATGAAACCTAAGACTAAAAAGATGATGCACCAAAATGATTTCAAAACCTATACTATTGTTTGGACACACAAAATGATCAACAATTTAAACCCAGAACAAACACAACTAAATATTTTGTATGTCTTTGGAAAAGCATTTCATAGCTCTAGGTTTGGTGTGTCAAAGATAGCATTTAGAAGGAGCTATGAGTGCTATCAAAACTTAACCTTTATTCTTAACTAGTTAACACAAGTTATGACCTACAAAAATGTATACTTTTTGCATAAAGGCAAGGAAAATAGGATAGAAATAAAGGAAAACATATATAACCATAAGATTATATCAACTATCTTAAATATTTGCATAATAAACAACAATGAGAAGGTAAAATAGATTATTTTTATTGAACAAAAAATGTTGCATATATTATACATGCTTGAAAATGAAGTTACAAAACTACTCCAACTTGAAAGAACCTTCAATAAGTTACAAAACAAAGCTAAGAGAGAAAGAACTCACTGGCAATATGCCCTTAGGTTTGCTTATAATCTACTCAAAGGCTTTCTACATAATAAGAATATGTGTTAAGAGATGAAAGATAAGTGTTTACTTCAACTTGATGGGTCAAACATCCTTGGTCATCCAAAACTATCATTCCTACTTTTCATCTATCTAAAGTGCTCCAAAAGGTGTTTGAATGAAGAAAATTTCATGCTTTGACCCTATCCACCATTCAAGGCTCCTTGAGTAGCTCCTACATGCTTGGGGATGCTTGAAATTGGGCCATTCTCCATATAATTTAAAACTTACTTAACCTCCTCCTAAATACTTTCCATTGTCCATAATTACCCCTTCAATTCCTCTAAATTGTATTTCCCTTCTCTCCAAGTTCATAGGACATGTGAAAAAAATTGAAATAGATTAGGAATTGTAGGAGGTTGTAGGAAATCCTTTAGGACAATCATTTACACTTGTTTGATCCATTTAAATATCCTCCATTCTTATATCTTCCTCAAACATACCTTGCAATATCCTTTTCATGCCTAACTCTTCCATTGGATATTCTTCAAGTTGACTATCATTGAAATTTTGACCTTTTATTCACTAACTTCAAGGTCACATGTATTATTAACATGATTGTCATTTTGAATTTTTCATAGTCAACTTTCCTTTCTTGACACCATGTACCCTTTTGTCACTAATCTTATAAATACTTATGACAGCCCCTTTGAATTTCATATTTCCTAAAGATACAAAAAATATTGTCATGAATGGGGATATAGTCATCATGCATTGTCTATGGGACTCTTTCTCATCAATTCCCATGACTTTGTATCACCTACAAACTACATTCATTAGTATTCCTTATATACCCTACCCTTCATCATGATATTGTCATTGTTCGAACTTTGTGGTTTAGCTTTCTATTAGGTGTGTTGATTGTTCTTATATACAATATATATGACTACCCTCATCATTGTGGTTTTCCTCTTGTTGATCTTATGATAGACATTTAACATCGTCATGGTGACTTGACTATCCTATGTCAATCTACTATCTTTTTGCCATTGAACATAAAATTGTCCTTTCTTGATATATTTTAGGACGATCATTCTCCATTTGAGGTGATTTTCATTCCTTGTGAGTTGAGTTTATAATGTCACACACATAGTTAGACCCTCTGTAGGTTCTTGAAACATTATTTTTTTAATATTCTCATGACTGGAATATCTTATCTGATTGCCACTTCACACTATCACAGTTCGTTGCCCTTTGCATTGTCACATCTTTCTCTCTACAAGGGACTTGAAGTAATATTTGTATCTTGACGACAATGAAGTCAAGCCATGTAGAGGAATGTAAGCTCTCGCTTGACAAAATATAACTGGAGTTTCCTAATGCAAGCCAATCCACAAAACTATCTATCTCTAAATGTGGGGCTTAGTGAACTATCTATGGAATATTTTCCTCCTACAAGTACATTAGCACATAGCCCAAGATCATCACAAAATTTCTTGATTTTCTCTAAGTGTCTCATCCCATGAAAATATAGGGATTGAATTGATGTTTCATGTCTTGACAGCAAAAAAGCCTTCTAGTATGGAAGAAACAACCAAAACTACTACAATATCAAATAAATATGTTCACTTCTGAAAATAAAACTTGAAATTTTGTGGCCAACCATTCATGCTCTCACATGAAAGAAAATACTCAAGATTTATAAGCCAAATCAATGCACAAAAAAATCCAATAATGGAAGTGCATGCCTCCCCAAACTCATTCAACTTTTCTTCAATGGTGTATCTTCATCATGTTGATATGCCTCATGGATTTAAGAATAAATCTTTCCCATCTCGGTATGCACGCCAATTTTTATTACAAGATAGATATGCAACTACTTTCCACAATTGTCATCCCTGCAAAAACCATGCATTTTTTTCCCTACAACTCTATATCATCACTATTCACTTTGTGATGGATTTTATTAAGAGACATGCTCTCTCTAGTCAATGATCTTTATTCTACTCTTAAGTTCAAACTTACCTAATGCAAAAAAGCCACATATCTATAAGAATCTTGTCACCAACCCCAAAGCTTAACAATATCACTAGGAACTAGCTCTTTTGCAAGAAAATTAGGAATAAAATAACCATCCCTTTTACCATGGTATTTTTTTATTGCATTTGGTTGTGAAGCCTCCAAGGCTTTTCTGTAGCATTACTTTCTTGCAAAAAAAAGTATCATTAATTGATCAACAAAAAGCTACCAAATCAAATGTCTGGGATGCTTTTCTAGTTCATTTCACTCATATTTCACCTTACGAACTTGTAGTGTTCCTTTAAAACTTGCAAGTAGTTATAGCTACCATAAAGGATTGCAACATGTTGAAAAGTGTAAGAATTGGCTAACCATGTCAGTCATAGAAAATCTATCTTGCAAAGAAGATTTGACACTGCCAATGATGGATGAGGTACTCCCTATAATGATCAAGTCATCAACATAGAGCACAAGTAGAAAATGAGAATCATCCCGTTCGCAAAATGTAGACATTCAGATCTGAATGACACCTGGTGAATTTTGCTAAGAGAAGAAAGGAATCCATCTTGGCATACCAATCCCTAGGGGCCTGTTTGAGGCCATAGATAGACTTCCTCAATCTGCAAACCAAATAAGAATCATGTATGAATCCCTGCAGCTACTCCATGTAAATCTCCTCATGAAGATCCCCATGAAGAAATTCACTCTTCACATCCATTTGATGTACAACCCAACCATGAGCTTCAACAATAGCGAGTGTCAAGCGAATGGAGTTCATCTTAGCAATGGGTGCAAAGGTCTTTGTATAATCAACACCTAGAACCTATGAGCAACCTTTTGCTACAAGCGAAGCCTTGTATTTATCCACACTTCCATTTGTTGCATACTTGGTCTGATAGATCCACTTACATCAAACCATCTTTCTCCCCTTAGGGAGCGGAACTAAATCCCATGTGTGGTTCCTCATCGAGGAACTATACTCTTCCTCCATTGCTAAATCCCACTCTAGAACTCCTGATTCTTCCTTGAAGGACTGTGGATCAGAAGCACTAGCAATAAAAGCATGTGGAAAATCTTGATGTTGTGGCTGACTCCTTCAAGTATCTAAAGGATCCCCAACAAGAGAACCTGTTGACTCAAGTGTTTGTCGAGCCCAACGAGGTCTAGTAGGACATGAAGGATGAAGCTTCTCAACTACAAGTGGACCCTGTGAAGGTGTGATCCTGTGAGTCAGAGTTGAGGGAGAATCATCATCTGAGTCACTATCATCACTGTCCACTGTGGAGGAGGGAAGAGGAGGATTAGAGGCCAAGCTAGGAGAGCTTCCCTCTAAGTGAGCACTCCTCTCAATGAATAGCTCATGTGTCTCAGGATCCAAAAGTCTATATGCCTTAACACCTTCAGGATATCCAACAAATATGCAAGGCCTAATATGAGGTTCTAATGCCTTGCACTTCTCTAGAGGTATACGTTTCCAAGCTAGACAACCAAAAAATTTGAAGTGTCTCACAACTAGTTCTCTACCACATCGAGCCTCAAAAGGAGTCATACCCTTCAAAGCCTTATTGGGAAATCGATTTTGGGTGTGTGTGGCACAACTGATAGCTTCTACCCAAAATTGAGGACCAAGAGAACAAGCATGAATCATGCAGCTAGCCATGTCCTTAAGGGTCCTATTCTTCCTTTTAGCAACACCATTCTATTGTGGAGTGTAGGAAAATGAATGCTAAAGATCAATCCCCTCAAGAGTACAAAATTCCTCAAGTCTATTGTTCACATATTCCCTTCCATTGTTAGTGCGAAGAATCTTGACACATGAGCCTTGAAAGCTAGAAATATGTCAAACACTTCACTCTTCTGAACAAGAAAATAGACCCATGTCAAGAGGGAGTAGTCATCAATGAGGGTGAGGACATAGCGGACCTTGCTAAATGATGGCACTGGAAATGTGCTTGCTACATCACTATGAGCCAATTAAAGAATACCCAAGGCTCTCCAAGACTTCCCTTTGTCAAAATTCTCTTTTGGATGCTTACCCAAGGAACAACCTAAACATACACCTTCAGAAAAGCTGATTTGAGGGAGTCCTATAACCATATCCTTGGAGCTAAGTTGTTGAAGATAGTGGTAATTGAGATGTCCAAAACCGCTCATGCCATAGCTTACTTTCTGAATTTGAATGAGTGAGCAAGGTTGTAGAAGGAGACTTAGGCACAAAGTGGGAGAATGAGTAAAGTCATGTGTTGTGACTGGCTTGTCCCACTGCAACCAAGGCATCATCCTTAAGTTCTTTGACCACAACTAAATCTGGTAGAAACTCAACTTTCTTGCCATCTCCATAGTGAGTGATTTGGTAGATTGAAAGATGATTAGCACTCAAGTTTGGAACATAGACAACATTCTCAAATGTTCCATTATCCATGACAACCGAACCTTCACCTTCAACTTCCACTTGAGTATCATCTCCTATGAAGATGTGAGGTACCTTAGATGGCTCCAAAGAAGAAAATTGCTCCCTTGTAGAACCCATGTGATGAGTGGCACTCGAGTCAAGTATCCATTGTTGTGAAGAACCTAAAGTAGCCACAAATGCTTTCCCTTTTCCTTTTGATTGTGAGGAAGTGGAAGGAGATGAATCCTTCTTCTTGTAGGTAGATGGAAAATTGATGTTGTTCTTCTTGATGATGTTTGTCAACTCATCAATTTGCTTAGTGTGGAAATCATGCTCATCATGACCAACTCTCTTACAATATGAACAAGTTGGTCTCTCCTTCTTTCTTGAATTTCCCTTCTTGGGAGAAGATGAATAATTCCCTTGTTGTGGAGAGGATGATTGTGCTTTATCTTGTTGGCTCTTTGGATTAGATTGCTTCTACTTCTTGTTGGAACCCTTTCCTTGATTCCCTTGATTAGCCACCAAAGCTTTGGAATTTCAAGACTTGAGAACCCCCATGCTTATCAACTTTGCTTGCTCTAGCATCAATTTTTTTGTAAATGCATCAAACGATGGCATAGTGAAAGAAATACCTACTGTCAAGCGATGGGTTTGGAAGCCAGAAAAAAATGTTGCATATTCTGATGGATGCTTTCCCAACAAATTGTAGACCAACTGTGCATGCTTCTTGTCAATGCCACAATTCTTAAGTTGTGCTCTTAGCTCATTTTCCTTAGTGACATAGTCTTGGATTGTATCAAAATTATTGGGATCTAACATTGTGAGATCATTGTCAAGTTGATAACCTCTAATCTCATCAACATGGCCATACAATTGACCAGACTTTTCCCATGCCTCTTTGATTGTTTTACAATTTTCAATTTAAAAGATGAGATCTTTTGATACATATTTCCTTAAAGTTCTAAGATCCATAGTATTTTTACTGATCCAATCCAAATGAGCAATAGGATTAGCTTTAGCATTAGATGGTGCAACAATAGTTCCATCAATATAATGAGTTAATCCTTTTTCTATTAACTTACTCCAAGCATCAATTTTCCAAGAAGAATAGTTATATGGAGTTAACAAAGCAAACTTAGGAGAAACCATAGCAGTAAAATTAAAGAGAACAATATAGAGAGAGAGGCACAATCACACAAGACACCCCCCCAAATTCACTCAATCAAAGAAACCCCCCCCCAAAAAAAAGATGATTTGGCACTTTATATTTAGTGCGTGTACAATGGCCACTTGCGAGCCAAGCAAAGTGGGCTATTGATTTTCAATATTTTACAACAGACTTTAGTAGGCTACAACAGACTCAAATGACTGATACGAAAGACCAAACTAAGATCTTAGCTTTACAAATGCTAAAATGGGCCAAAACAGACCATATGTTGAAAGTACAATTTCTGATCACAATCACTACAAACTGATAGAACCACTGTGAAGTTTAGAAAAAACTATGCACATTTTTTAAAAAAAGACATGAAAAGAAGGTCGTATGAGCCTGAACGGAGCCCCGAAAGTTGCAAAAATGGCAACAATTCAGCAACACTTGTGAGAAATCAAATTTTCTGGAAAATCCATGTATCAAAATTAGAAACTGATTGCACCAACACATAGAGCGCAAAAAATTAGCCCAAATCAAAACAAATTGCACTAAAAAAGGCTTCAAAATGACCAAGATATGAGGGTTTGAAAATGAACTGCAAAATCAAAAACTTAAATGGAGAGGGGTTTGCCAATTTTCAAAAAATTGTTGATGTAGTGCTAATGTTAGTAATAAACAACATTAAATTTGATGGTTGTATGACCATCACATGTGTTGTCCAGGATAATTTTGAGGCCCATCTATTGTCACGAACACTGACGGTCCCCTACTAGAATATTCCTTTTTCGATGTCGGAATATGCTCAACAAATTTGTTAAGTCGACACAATATTCTTTACAGAATATTCCTTGTAGAATATTTGCCTCCTTCCACCAGACATTAACTCACCACCGGTTCTAAATGAATGGTCGGATCTTTTGAAGTCCATCTGCCAGTCTTTTCCAACACCGTCAGTCACTGTGTTTGGGGGTTGTAGCCAAAGGAGCCATGTGGTAGAGTGTGGGTGGCCGTGGTACAGAATTACCTTCGGCAATACCCATCTGTAATGATGGTTGGATCATACGGCTCGGCCAACAAACAAAATTTTCCTTGACGGACAACTTTGTCTAAATTTCACGATTTGGCAGACAATTTAGGGGTTTTTGGCCCTTCTGAGCACGATGGCGATGTCCTTTTTGGCTGAAAATGCTCTGAAATGGTAGCTAGGTCTTGGATTTGGCAACCACCTCCAATCTTCAAACCCTTGTAGATTTGACCTCCAATGTCCAACTAGGATGAAACAAAAGGAAAATCTGACTATCGCAGACACTCTGGATGCAATGGTGAGCTTAGATCTGATGTAACAAGCTCCCAAAATGCACCTACAATACAAGGCCAGAAATGGAACCCTCCTAGAATCTCTCCAAAATGACAATCCAAAGGCACTCTAATAGCTCTGATACCATTTAAGAATTGGCTATGAAGGTAGCCACCCAAGATAGAAATAATATGACAAGAATATACTATATTCTACCAATAATACAAATAGAATGGAATGACCAAAAGTACATAGGAGACCCCTTGGTTATATAGCCAAGGTGAGTACATAGAAGGGCATAATATTATGACAAGTGTCATAATCTTATGACATGAGACAACTATGAAAAGCTATCACTCCACCTAAAGTGGAAAAGTGATAATGTGATAATCACCACAAAAGGTGGAGAGGTAATCACATGATGTGTCCATGAAAGGTGGATGTGATAAAGTAATAACATGATAAGTCCACCAAAAGTGGAAATGCTCCAACTACCTCCTATGTGGTCCCTAAGTAAACTTAACTAAGGTGTAATCATGACCTAGGACAAGGTACAACACTTTTATTTACAACAATAAAAAGAGACCCAAAGTATTAGGGAACCCTAGAGTAGTTGACTTAGCCAAAGAAAAGCTTAAATTTTTTAATGGATAAATTTCCCTCCATTATGCAACATAATTTTTACATAGTCAAGGCACTGCCAAACTAAGAATCCCTTTCAAAAGTGAAGATATGACTCATACCTTGAAGATAGACAATTTCCAGCAAGACTACAATCCTTTTAAATAACATGATGAATTTGTTTTAAAAAGGCTATTTTGGACCAAAGGAGTGAAATAGATTTACATGTTCAAATGGAAAACTAGCTAGCAATATGATGTTGTGATATCTTAGGCATGTTGTTTTGTAGGGAGAATAGTTTCCTTTGTCATCAATGGTGTCTTGTATGGTGATTTTTATGTTACAATGTCATAGGCATGCCATTTTATTCAAAGAATAGCCACTAATGAAAACTAGAATAACCCTTATTCTGCAAAAAAATGCAAGCTCAAATAACCCACAATGGTATCGACAATGACTATTTTCCCTACAAAATGGCATACCTTCTATTGTGGCCTATGTTCCAGCTAGCAAATGTCTACAAGTTTCCCCACAAGCTAGCTAAGGTGCTTTGTTGGTTATAATTTATAAATATGAAATGTTGAAATGAATGAACGGGGAATTTTCAAAAGTTTTGGCATATAAGAGGGACCATCACAACTGGAGTGGTCAACTAAAATGACATGAGCCAAAACATCTCATTAATGTTTTTTTGTCATCCAATCATAGAATTTCCTTCTAATTCTCTATTTGTATGATATCATATGGGGGTGGTGGGCATGGTTTTATGATATCTTAGGCATGTTGTTTTGTAGGGAGAATAGTCATTTTCATACCAAATAGAATGTTTCATAGATTTGTATAGAAAAACTAAAGTTCCAAAACACATTGTGTTTATACAACATTTTTGTATACAAATTTGTGAACCCCAATGTCCATTGTGAAAAAATAAAGCATCTCCATACAAACATAATTGTAACTATAGCATGGTGATTGATTAAGATAAAAATTGAAAGAATAATCTTTAAAAATAAAATATGTAGAGTTGTGGGCCAGATTGTTGTTCAAGGGTTTAGAATTCAATTGGTGAGCATGGTTGTGTTTTGTTGTATTTGCTAACATATAAATTATTTGAGGTAGATATGATTAAGATATTATTTTATCATGCTATGCATACCCATACCTAGCATGAAGTTTCACATATTTGTATATAAAAATCTAAGTTGCAACACACATTATGTTTATACAACATTTCTATATATTATTTGTGAACCCCAATGTTCAATGTGAAAAAATATCTCTATAAAGAAAATTGCAACTATAACACGACAATTATTGGGGTGTAATTGTTGAGTGTTTACATTGGGGATGATGTCCCCCATATGTGACCTCATCAGTTCATAGATCCGGGTCAAAAGCTCTTACCCCTCTCAATAAAAACTATAACACGGTGATTGATTAAGATAAAACCAAAAGAATAATATTTAAAGATAAATTATCTAGAGGTGTAGGCCAGACTTTCATTCAAGGGTGAGGAATTCAATTGGCAAGGATGATTGTTTGTCATACTATTTGTTAAGGTATAAATTATTTGGGATAGATATGATTAAGGTCGACATGCCTAAGATATCATGCTACGCATGCTCATACTTGGCATAAAGTTTCACATATTTGTATAGGAAAACCTAGGTTACAAAACACATTGTGTTTATGAAAAATCATTTATGTACAAAAATTTGTGAACTGCAATGTCTGATGTGAAAAAAAAATCTCCATTAAGATGTAGTTTTAACTATAACATGGTAATTTTTTAAGATAAAACTAAAACAATAATATTCAAAGATAAATTATTTAGAGGTGTACATCAGATTATTATTCAATGGTTTACAATTCAAATGGTGAGGATGATTGTGCTTCATACTCTTTGTTAATGTATAAATTATTTGGGTTAGATATGATTAATTTTGGCATGCTTAAGATATCATTTAATCATGCTATGCATTCCCATACATAGCATAAAGTTTCATAGTTTTATATAGAAAAATCCAAGTTGCAAAATACAATGTGTTGTTCAAAAAAATTAATTTTTGTACACAAATTTGTGAAACCCTATCTTCGATGTGAAAAAAACATCTCCATAAAGATGTAGTTGCAACTATAACATGGTAATTAGTTGAGATAAAATCGAAATAATAATATTTAAAGATAAATTATCTAGAGGTGTAGGCCAAATTGTTGTTCAAGGGTTTGCAATTCAATTGATGAGGATGATTGTATGGCATACTATTTCTTAATGCATAAATTATTTAGAACATACATAATTTAGGTCAACATGCTTAAGATATCATTTTACCATGATACACATTTCCACACCTAGCATATAAACTTTCATAGGTTTGTATAGAAAAATCCATGTTGCAAAAAAAAAAATTGTTTATAGAACAGCAGTTGTATGCATAAATTTTTGAACCTCAATGGTAGATGTGAAAGAAAAAATCTTCATAAAGATGTAGTTCCAACTATAACACAGTGATTGATTAAGATAAAACTATAATAATAATCTTTATTAATATATTATCTAGAGGTGTAGAACAAATTTTTGTTCAATGGTTTGTAGTTCAATTGGGAAGGATGATTTTGTGTCATACTATGTATTAACGTTAAATTATTTAGAAAATATATGATTAAGGTTGGCATGCTTAAGATACCTTTTTTCAATGCTATACATACCCATACCTAGCATGAAGTTTCACATATTTGTATAGAAAATCCATGTTGCAAAACATATTGTGTTTATACAATATTTTTGCACACAAATTAGTGAACCCCAATATTTGATGTGTAAAAAGAATCTCCATCGGGACTTAGTTGCAACTAAAACATTGTAATTGATTAAGATAAAGTTGAAATAATAATATTTAAAGTTAAATTATCTAGAGGTGTAAGTCATATTGTTGTTTAAGGGTTTGGAATTCAATTGTTGAGGATGATTGTGTGTCATACTATTTCTTAAGGTATAAATTATTTCAGACAAATATGACTAAGGTCAGTGTGATGATATCTCAAGTGAAGAATATAAAGAGGTAATTTTGTTTGTAGCACTTGAAATTTTAATTGGATTAGGGTTGGCACTTTTTTCATAGGTTTGAAATATACTTCTATGAGTGGAATAAAATTGTCAATGAGGAGAACATTAGAGATGTGGAATTTTTTTGGAAATTTGAGAAAATACATTAGAAATTATATTTTAAAAGGAGTTTTGTTTTTATTTCATTGAATAAATTCATACGCCTTTTACAAGCATAAAATATCTACTTAGTAGTTATTTTCCTAATTATCAAGTTTTAGCTTTTAATCAAATTGTAATGTTGTTGGTTAGTTTAAAATAAAAATCAATTTTAACAATTTTGTTTAATTTTATTTTCAATAAAATTAAAATTATATATGATAAAATGTGGATAACCACAAATAATATGTATTGATAATATAAAAATGTGTATAAAATATTTCTATATGAAGGAGAAAAAGATTAAAAAATATATAGTAAGGTGAGAAAACATGAAAAAAAATGAGCTTAAGAGAAAATAGATAAAAAGTATCTAGAGATGAAAATAAATGAAAGATGAAAACAATCAACAAGAACAAAAAGCGACAGACTAAGTACAGTTCTATGAGTATGAAGATAGAGCATAAACGTGTTGCAAGTAGGTGCAGTTTTTGTTGTCATTGATGTCAATGGATCTATGTTTTTGCAATGATGTCAACCTTAGTGATGCTTTGATTAGTTGCATTATGTTGTAATTAGTGGTATCATTGGTTTCAACCTCTTGTGTTGATTTGATATGCATTTGTATAGTTGAGTTCCTATGTTACAGTTGGTTTAGTTGTGATGAGGAAGTGTTGCAGGTGATGAGAATATGTTTGTGGTGCTTGGTTTCCAAGTGATTTTGAGAAAATTGAATAAAGGAGAAAATAATGTGGTTGAGAGGTGTTTAGTATAGTAGAGTGATGTTCAATGTTTTGCTTCACATTTATTTTGTGTTGAAGATCTACTTATGCAGTTCAAATATGTTGATCATAGGTGTTTAGACATGTTATATCTAGAATTTTATTTTTTAGATAGTTGCGCAGAGAAAGTTGTGTTCACCAGTGTGTGAATTATGTATTGTAGTGGTTTCTAGGAGAAATGGTTTTTCTTTGCATTTCTCCGTAGTTTGGGTTTTGGTCTTGCAATTCTAGAAGTGTGTTTATATTGCTAGTATCTATCTTCCATATAAGTTGTTTGAAGTTTGATGCTCGGCAAGGTTGGATTCTTTAGTTAAAGTATGAGGAAAGTTAACTGGGTGTATAGGATGAGTGTGTTCTTCAAGTGAAATTTGTTGCAAAGCAATTTGTTGGATTTTACAATGTTTATGAGATATTCTAAATTATTTTCAAGTGATGTATGTTCTCTACGAGTTGTCCTTGTATCAAACGAAGTGTGTACTAAAATGTTCAATGGTGTTTACATAGGTTCGGTGGACCTTGGGTGTTTGCACTAATTACATAAATGTTTCGGTGTTTGTGGAAGCATGGAATGGTGTATATGTATTATTTTAGTTTCTTAATTAAGGTGTGGTATGGTCCACTTTTATTCCTTTCCACCGCATGAATGCTTAGTGCCGACCTAATTTGAATTTGCACGGTTGAGGTGCATAGTTGACCTTGTCAATTATTTTCAAGGTTGGGGGATGGTATAAATAAACTTGTTGAGTTGATGGAGAATTGTGTAATGGTGTGTGTGATGTGAATTACAGAGTTATGAAGTACGATCTTTAATGTGTTAAACTACTAGAAGCAGTGATCAAAAGGTGTCTACATTCTTCAAAGAGGTTGTAAATGTAGTAGTGATGTTGTGGTGGATTTTTCTATTGCTTTGAGATGCATTTCTCATTGTAACATTCTTCTTTCTTCTTTTTTATAATCTGGCAATGAGCCCTTCTTTCACTAGGATGGAAGGTTTCCTTGTTTCACTAGGATGGAAGGTTTCCTTGTTTCACTAGGGTTTTTAGTTTGGAAGTCTATTGAATCTAAATATATTGTGCCTATAAATGGTCCAAGCACTGGTGATGAGATCAAGGCCTATGAAAATAATGGGAAAGCAAGGTATGCTCTTTTGAGTGGTCTTTGTAATACTAAACTTGTGAAAGTTGTGAATCTTAAAATTGCTAATGAGATTTGGAAAATTTGGAAAATATTTATGAAGGAGATGATACGATAAAGGGAGCTAAGATGTAGAACCAAAATATCAAGTTTGAAACCATGTGGGTGTTATAAGATGAAGATATTACTAGCTACATGTAGAAAGTGGATGAAGTTATCAATTCCATCAGAGGTCTTGGTGGAACTCTTGAAGATGATGAGGTGGTAAAGAAGGTATTGAATACTCTGCATAAATCCTATAGTCATAAGGTTTCTTTTATTAAGGAGTTTCATAATCTAAATATTTATTCTAGAGATAAATTACTTAGTACTTTAATTGCTTTTGAATTAAGAGAGTTTGGTTCAAGTGATTCAAAGAAAGAGATTTCTTTTAAAGTTGGAAAAGTAGAGAAGAATGAGGAATCTGATCTATATTATTTTGATGAGTTGGAAGCAAAGTTTGTGAGGAAATTGAAAAAAGGCACTAGAAAGTAAAGAGGTAAGTTACCTTTCAAATTCTTTAACTATGGAAATATTGGTCATTATGCTTCAAGATGTCTTGTCAAAGCTTCAAAAGATAAATATAAGGGGAACAAAGGTAAATTAGTTAAAAAAAATCTATTATGTTAAAGAAGATGCTAGTATATCTAATAACGAATCTGATTACTCTAATGAGGGGGATAATGGATTCTTGTTCATGGCTATAAATGATGGAAATAATTCTACTAACTCAAAGATATGTATGAAGGAAAGTACTCCGGGAATAGGTCATAATACTAAGGGAGCATTGGTGATTGCTCTCCATGTCAGGGAAGAAAATAATAACTGGATCATTAATAGTGGATTGTCAAATCACATGACAGGTGATAAGAGTAAGTTTGTTAAGTTTGAAGATGGCTTAGTTAATTTTGGTGATGATATATTTGCTAAGATATGTGCAAATAGTTCAATCAATTTTGATGGAAAGCACAATACACATGATGTTCTTTATCTTAAGGCTCTATGGAATAATATTTTGAGTGTAGAACATATGTGTAGCAACGGATTTCATCTTGTGTAGCAATAGACTTCATCTTGTGTTTTTTAATTTAAACCCTACAAACATCATTAAATGCAACTTAATTCCCGACACCCACTTGCATGCCTTGAGTGGGACCCATTCGCCATGGGTGGCAAATGAGTCCCTCTTGGCACAAAATCCAAAATAATTTCAAAATTCTTTTGGGTTTTTATTTGTTAAGACCTAAGGTCGGCTTGTGATGTATTTTTGGAAAATTAGGGCATAATTGTGTGTAAATAAGTGTTTTCTATCCATTTTAACCCCCAATTCATCCATCAACTCATACAAGCACTCAATCATCAAAAGCATCATTCAATAAAGCAATTATCAAGTATCTTGGAGCAACCATTGGCATATCTTCATACTTCAACAACAAGGGTTTGGTGAGATCATGACACTTGCATGTTATTTTTTCATCATTACTTTCTTATTTCATTTCATTATCAAGGGTTGGATTACCAAATTAGGGTTTGACCAACGCAAACCCCTATACTCTAACCCTTAACCATATTTCCCCTCTTTGCATTTATGTTTGCAAGTCTTGTAGGTAGATTTTTCAAAGAGATAGGTGTTGAAAAGTGGTAAACAAGTCATCAAAGCTATTCAAGTCAACAAAGACCTCATTCAAGCTTGGAGACATCATTCAACCCATTTTCTACAGATTTGGATCCGTCAACCTGACAAGCAGACAAGTACAGATCTGGACCCACAGAGTTGACTTTGGAATTTGTAGATTTCTATAGGTGGACTAATTCACCATCTATGGAAAATTAGTCCCACTTCCAAGTTAGAGAAAGTATCTTCTGAGGTTTTCAGTTCCTGGCATCCTGAAACCTGTTTCAGCAGAATTTACCAGAGGCAGGACTAATTCACCATATGTGGCGAATGAGTCCTAGTGGTCATCAACAGTAATTTTTGAAACATTCCAAAACCTTCAAGCATTATAATTCTACCTCTAGGTGCACTACATTCAGTTTCATTAAGTTTTGTTTTCATTTGTTTATGTTTCTAGTTCATTTCTACATATCACACTATGTTTTCAAACACTTCAGATTTCGTAGGTTTTGCATAAATAATCAATGCATTTTATCAATTTATTGCATTTAGGCATATTTTCATTATACTTGCATTATTTTTGAGTGAACCACCTAGATTTTGTGTGGGGTCTATCTCTCTCCTTTAGGCGAAAAACCCTAATTGAGCAAGAGAGTCATAGCACCCTACAACCCAAAAATCTATGGTTCATTTTGGTGAACCTGCATATTGAACATTATCTTTCTAATTTACATCTATATCCTAGGGTTTACAAAATTGCATTAGTGAATATCTCATAGATTTCATTTTTGCACTTCAAAACATTAAAAATACTAAAATTTTGCATATGTATCCTATTTTTGCATCAAAAAATCATAAAAATCATTTTAAATTTTTTGAAAAATCACAAAACAATTCACCCCTATACTCATTCAACACCCTAAGTGAATCAGTTCAGTTGCACTTTCTGCAACAATTTCTAGCATTTTCACAGTGTTTTCTGCATTTCTATTTTCTGTAACTGCATCTCTATCACTAGTTTCAGATTAACTATTCTATTCAGTTTCTTGAATTTGTTTACTTTTCATTTGCATCATGGCCTTTTTCTTTAATAAGTTTTGGATGTCTTTGAAATCCTTAGTTGACATGTCAAACTGTATCTTTGGTTGTGATCCTAATGACCTTGAGCTTCCTCATGCTCCTTCAACTCCTCATGATTGTCCTCCTCATTATATTGACATCATTGGAGAAGATGATGCTAGCATGAATAAGTTCTTAAATGAATTTCCTGATTTAACCTTGAAGCCAATGCATCCTTTTATCCATACATGTAGTCACAAGACCTTCCTACAATATCCCCTCCTGATATGTTTGAATACTTACATGCTGAAATCAATGAAGGACTTAAGTTCCCTCCAACATGTGGACCTAGTTCTTCAATACACACCCCCCCTCAACCATTTTATGATAAAGTTACGAACACACCAATCAACCTTGAAGAAACCTATGGTAAAGGTTTTACAATCTTAAGCAAACAAGGATGTAACATAACGCTTGAAAATAGCATTCATCAACTTTTTGAACAAAAAAAAACCAATGAAAACACCATAGGGTTAGGATATCAAGATCCTCCTCATGATAGCAAGCCTCCTATTGAATATTGGAGACTTCATAATGATGGCACCATGATCTTCAATTCCCCGCTCGATCTAAATGTTCTCCCTCATGAGCAACCCTTACATTATCCCAATGACAAGCATGATAGGATCCCCATGGGTCCTTTTCCTCCTTCAATCCATGAAAAGGGTGAATCTAGTAAACGCAACTGACCTTATAAGCTAAAAAACTAAAATTTCCTCTTCATCCACCACCTGAACGTGAAAGGAAATTGCAAATCCTCCTAAATAAAGAACTCATCTTATTGACACCTATGAATAGGTTGGTAATCTACCCTAAGGATGCTAGCATTCGACATTGCACTTATCATCGTGTTCTTGGGCATAGAAGCGATGAATGTCCTCAATTGAAAGAAATACCAAGCAAGTATCATTTTGATGGTGATAATTGTTATCCCATACATTCATAAACTTCTACCAAACACCTCCTCATGCCATAGCTGTAGAATTTTCCATTCTCACTATTGCATGACCTTTCCCATCACCTATCTCAGCTCATTCTTTCCTTGCACTCATTGGGGGCAAGAAGTTGTTAGCCTTGTCCTAGTAATGCATTTTCCCTTGTCCCTTAGCTGTGTTATTCAACTTCCACTAATACTAATTGAGATTTGGAGGTGGATAACTTGTTTCATGCGTGACTTACATTTGCATTACTATCCTTTTTACATTTTCTTTTCCTTTTTCTTTGATTGCATGTGCGTAATGTGCTTCCCCATAATGTGTGTTTAATGTTCTCTCTCTTTGTGCAATTCCTCTATTTTTCCCTTCATTCTTCTATATGTCATACATCGCTTTTTCTTTTTTCTTTTTTTTTTGTTTTCCTTTTGGGGATGATACAAAGTGTTGAGATGCCCTATGTATCTTCCATGTTGACCCAAAATGTCCCTTTTCCTTTTTCCTTGTCTTTTCTTATGTTTTCCTTTTGGGTATGATGCATTGTGTTGAGACCACAATGTCTCTTCTATGTTGACCCAAAAGGGATCTTTATTTTTTTTGGTTTTCGCTCTCTTTGTGTCATTCTTCCAGTTCTATGTGTATTTGCGGAATGATGACAGTTCTAAGCTCCTTACAAAACATTGCAGCAATATACATACTGACCCAAATCCATAGATCCCTTACATGTTTGGTGTTTTCCTTCTTGGGGGGAACCCTCTCTCCTTTTCTTTTTTTGTTTCTCTCGCATGACACAGCCTTACTCAGAAACATATTACTTGGTATAGGGGCTTTCCAAGTTGGCACTCATGTCTTGTTTCTTTTTTCATTTTCCATTCGCTACTTTAAAGTAATTGCTCATAGAATGGTGTGTAGCACTTCCTTTAAAGTTGGGGCATACATTGGAATTATTCATTTTGTGTTTTTTTTCTTTTCTTAATTCTTAGTGTAGCCTTCTTGTTTCATAAAAATGTGTTTGTCACTTTTTGGATGACATTGGGTGTGATGTCCTTCATAATTGTGTTCTATCTTAGCATATTGCATTCCTCTTAGTGGTCTGATATGACACACTGCATCCCCTAAGTTGTGAATATTCTATTCTTTGATTGGTCCTCTCTTGGAGACATTAGACACAATGTTCCCTAAGTGATAGACCTCGCGTGAACTAAACAAGACTCCTTTGAACATCTTTTTCATTTTACTTTTTTTTTTTAATTTTGTATTTTACACTTATATGGCCACCTTGCATAACACAGCTTGCATGCCTGTGGTGCCATCCTACTTGTTCATGAGTTCTAAGCATACAAATTTTTGCTTGTCTCATGGAGGATGAAATGAAACTTTTTCCTTTGTGGCACCTTATTAAAGTTATCAGGAGTTATAACTTTGATATGGTTGAGCGGGAAGCCCATTTCAAGGCATGACTTTCCCCATAGCTACCTGTTTGTTTGGGAGTACATACTAGCCGAGCATATGTTTCTCACCTTTTAGGCCTTCTCACCTAGCAGATAGCCATGAGTTTCATCACCCCAAAGTGAGTACACATTTCTTGTTCCAAACAAATAGCCTAGATCTGATCCACAATGGGCTAGAAAAAAGATTGAAACTTTCATCCCTTTCTCATCATTTTCTTGTGTGTTCCTTTGTGTTTATGTTTGGTTTTCCATGGGATTGTGATCCTGGGGGCTTGATCATCCCTCTTGATTATTTTTTTCTCATCTTACTAGCATAAGTGCATTTCGATCCCTCTCAATATGCATGGCTACTTTAGTGTGAGTTTGAAACAAGTTCATCCTCTCACTAAAGTAGGGGCTAAATGTACCATAGAAAAATAGATCTTTGGACATTTTCATATTCATTTAGGTCTTTTTTCGTGTGATGTTTGGCCTATTTTATTTAATGTTGTAATGTAACTTATACATTCACATTAGGTCTTGAATATTTAATTATTAAGACTTTATGATGTTTTCTAAAAGTTTTGTGAAGTGTTGTAACACATTTCTACACTTTTCTAGACTCTTCTTATTATAATTCACCTAAATATTACCTTTTTATCCCTTACCAAGTCTTATTTTTAGGTGTTGTAAAGTCTTGTAACAAGATTTCATGTTTTTCTAGAGTTGTCATCACTAATTACACCTTTCTTATGCTTTATTTGGCCCCTTTATGCACTTACAGGCCTTAATTAAGTGTATTTTTGAATGTAAACCTAACAAACATCATTAAATACAACTTAATTCCTAATACCCACTTGCATTCCTTGAGTGAGACCCATTCACTATGGGTGGCGAATGAGTCCCTCTTGGCACAAAATTCAAAATAATTTCAAATTTCTTTCAAGTTTTTATTTATTAAGACCTAAGTTCGGCCTATGATGTATTTTTGGGAAATTAGGGCGTAAGTTTGTATAAATAAGTGTTTTTCTATCCATTTTAACCCCCAATTCATCCATCAACTCATACAAGAACTAAATCATCAAAAGCATCACTCAATCAAGCAATTATCAAGCATCTTGGAGCAACCATTGAAATATCTTCAAACTTCAACAACAAGGTTTTGGTGAGTTCATGACATTTGCATGCTATTTTTTCATCATTCCTTTCTTATTTCATTTCATTATCAAGGGTTTGATTACCAAATCTAGGTTTGACCAAGGAAAACCCCTATACTCTAACCCTTAACCATTTTTCCCCTCTTTGCATTTATGTTTGCATGTCTTATAGGCATATTTTCAAAGAGATAGGTGTTGAAAAGTGGTCAACAAGTCATCAAAGCTATTCAAGTTATCAAAGGCCTAATTCAAGCTTGGAGACATCATTCAACCCATTTTTTGCAGATTTGGATCCGTTAACCTGACAAGTAGACAAGTACAGATCTGGACCCATAGAGTTGACTTTGGAATTTGTAGATTTTTGTAGGTGGACTAATTTTCCATCTATGGCGAATCAGTCCCACTGCCAAGCTAGTTAAAGTTTCTTCTGAGGTTTTTCAGTTACCAGCATCCCAAAACCTATTTCAGCAGAATTTACCAGAAGCAAGACTATTTCACCATCTATGGTGAATGAGTCCCAATGGTCATCAACAGCAATTTCTAAAACATTCCATAACCTTCTAGCATCAACATTCTACCTCCAGGTGCACTCCATTCAATTTCATTAAGCTATGTTTTCATTTGTTTATGTTTCTAGTTCATTTTTGCATATCACACTATGTTTTCAAACACTTCACATTTTGTAGGTTTTGCATAAATAATCAATTCATTTTATCAATTTATTGCATTTAGAGCATTACATTTAGGCACACTTTCATTGTACTTGCATTAGTTTGAATGAACCACCTAGATTTTTTGTGGGATCTATCTCTCTCATTTAGGTGAAAAACCCTAATTAAGCAAGAGAGTCATAGCACCCTACAACCCAAAAATCTATGGTTCAAAAGTATGGTTGAGAATGAAATGGATATGAAGATAAAAAAAATTAGATCTAACAGAGGTGGAAAGTTCACTTCTAATGATTTTAACACTTTTTGTGAAGATCAAGGAATAAAGAGGCATTTGTCATCCCTTAGGACTCCTCAGCAAAATGGATTGGTTGAAAGGAAGAATAGGACTATTTAGGAAGTAGCAAGAACTATGATGAAAGAATAAAATTTACCAAAAGTCTACTGGAGAGAAGAAATTCATATTACAATCTACATACTTCATAGAGTACAAGTAAAAGCAAACAATTCAAAGACTCCCTATGAGTTATGGTATGGAAGGACTCCTACTGTTAAATATTTCAGAGTGTTTGGAAGCAAATGCTTTATCAAGAGAGATGGAGAGAGCTTAGGAAATTTTGATACAAGATATAATGAAGGTATATTCCTTGGATATTCTATAAAAATCAAAGCTTACTGGTGCTACAACAAGAGGCTAAGAAGGATTGTTGAAAGTGCAAGTGTCAAAGTGGATGAAGATCTACATAAAAGTTCAGTGATGATAGATGGATATAAATCAAATGAATCTTCTTGCAGAGAAGAAGAAAAGGATAAAGATAAATAAAATGAAGTATAGGTTGAAGTGGAAGAAGCTCTGAAAAGGATCCCTAAGACTCCTAAGCATGTGCAGAAGAATCATTTTGAAGACCATATTATTGGTAAAAAAAATCAAAGGTGTATTGACAAGAAGAAAAGTTGCTATGACAAAAGAACAAGAAAACTTATGTTTACTTTCCAAAGTTGAACCTAAAATAGTGATTGAAGCATTAAAAGATGAGTATTTGATCAAGGATATGGAAGAAGAAATGATACAGATTGAGAAGAATCAAACTTGGGAACTTGTCCTAAGACTTGCAAACAAGAATTTTATTGGAACTAAGTGGGTGTTCTAGAATAAACTGAATGATAATGGAGAATTTGTTAAGAATGAGGCAAGGCTTGTTTGTAAAGGTTACTCATAAGTGGAAGGAATTTATTTTGAGGAGACTTTTGCTTTGGTGGAATAGATGGAAGCTATTAGGATGTTTCTAGATTTTGCAACACACAAATATTTCAAAGTGTATCAGATGGATGTGAATTCTGCATTCTTGAATGGTGAATTGGAAGAATTTAATATTGAACAAACAGATGGATTTCAATTATCAGATAATCCTAATATGGTCTTCATATTGAACAAGGAATTATATGGACTCAAGCAAGCTCCTAGATCTTGGTATGCAAGGGGTATGTGCAGGATCATCATGGAAAAAATAGGCCCTTAAGTGGCGAAAAACATTAGAAAAATCAGAGTTAGGAAACTTGACATAAAAATTTGAATAAGTTATCTATATTATTTCAAAAATATGCAAGAATAGAATCTGTAGCAAATTGAATGTAGTTTCTAAACTACTAGGTTTATTTACAAAAAAAAAAATCTATTTGGTGAAATTTTGAAATTTCAATGCAGTAGTACTTAAATTTGAGGGAAAAATAAGAAGTAGGTGTCTATCTGACCAACCTAACCACAATAAAATGACTATATTTTTTTATAATATTTTATATATAAGTAGAGGACTCATGTCCTGATGCGATGCATATTTTCTTGTAATTTTTTTCCAAGTAAATAATTAGTTATGAATTTTTATTACAACTTTTAAAAATATAAAAATGTGTTTGACCACCTTAACTTGGTCAAAACTTCATGAAATTCATTTTTTTTAATCCTATAGTATGCAAAGCATAGAATGTGATGCATGTTTCAGATTCAAAAAATGTGATACCGTTTGAAAGCTATAGATGTTTTTCAAGCAGCCTATCAATCAGGACTTTAGTCATAATTCAAATAGAAAATGAATAATAATTATTTATTAAATTCAAAGTAAAGCATAATTTATATTGGTGAAAAGATGAGAATCTCCTTTAAAAACCCTTTTCGTTTCATCAATTTTGGGTAAAAAAAATTCATCAGCCACATACCCTACACATACCCATCATATCACCACTTTTTGGCCCATCATGATCCTGCACAGACCCCAAGAATGGATATGTATTTATTATAGCAAGGATTCAATAATGGTATCACGAATAGTAATCTTTACTTTGAGGTAGAGAAAGATTAAATCTTGATTATATGGTTGTGTATGTTGATGAAATAATTTTTGGAGGTAATGAAGAAATATGCAAGAGATTCGCAGAAGAAATTCAGAAATAGTTTTTAAATGCCTATGTTTGAGGAGATGAATTTCTTCCTTGGATTGCAAAACAATCAGGCAGAAAGTTATATTCATTTCACAATCAAATTATCTCAAGGAAATGTTGAAGAAGTTTGGAATGGAAGACTCCAAACCAGTATGTACCCCTATGGTTACTAGTTTCAAGCTAAGTAAGAATGATGAATCTCTTAAGGCTAATAAGAGAAAGTATAGATCAATGATTGGAGGACTGCTATATTGAGTTGCTACTAGATTAGATGTCATGCATGAATTTTTTCTTGTGGCTATATTTCAATAAGATCCCAAAGAGTCACATGTTGCAATAGTAAAGGGAATATTTAGATACTTGAAGGGAACTCTGGAACATGGCTTGTGGTATCCAAAGGATACTGATTTCTCTCTGAGTGCTTATACATATGCAAATTGGGAAATTTGTGTATATGATAGAAAAAGTGCAAGTGGTGGTGCATTATTTATTGGAAACAGGTTGGTGTCTTGGATTAGCAAGAAGTAGGATTCAGTATCATTATTTACTATAGAGGTAGAGTGTACATTGTTGCAGCAGCATGCTACACAAAGGTGTTTTGGATGAAGCAAACCTTGAAGGATATCAGAGTGGTATATGATGAACCTATTTCTATCTTCTATGACAATACAAGTACTATTAGCATTTAAAATATTTTTTTAATGCATTCAAGCAAAAAACACATTTCAATTTGGTATCACTTTTTAAGAGAGAAGGTTGGAGAGAATGAAGTGAAGCTGGAATATGTGCCTACCAAGGATCAATTTGTAGATATCCTCACAAAAGCTCTTCCTAAGGATACTTTTTAGTATCTCTGGGAGAAGTTAGGGGTTATTTTCCCTCCTTCTTTGAACTATATGCATAAGGATATGCATCAGTCCAATAGATTTCAATATTCACTCCTTGTTCTAGACTGATGTCGGTGGCTACCTCTTAGGGGGAGTAAGTAGTGGCATTGTAGGTTGTTGTTGTCAAGGGGAGTAAATGTTGTCATTATATGGTATGAAAGGATATGTGCAGTAGTTGTTGAGAACTAGAATGTGTAGGTGTGCAGAGAAGGTGTGAAGAGAAAGAGTATAGTAAAAAGAAAAGGAAGTTGCAGAGTTGTAAGAAGTAAGAACAATGGAAGAATAGATATATGTATGTCAAAAGGGGAGAGATACAATAGTTTCCCTTTTCCATTGATGTCAAATGAGGAGAGAGTAAAGTGAAAAATAAGAAAGTAAGAAAAAAAGTGGGTAGAGAGTTAAGGAGGGAGTTAACTAAAAAACCTAATAATATAAGAGGGAGAAAAGAGAAAGAGTTGGTATGGAGCAGCGTGTTTGTGATCAGAGTTGTGTTTGTTGTTGATTATTTTTCACATCATGTGTTTCCATCAATGACAAAGGGGGAGATTGTTGCAAGTAGGTGCAATTTGTGTTATCATTGATGTCAACAGATCTATATTGTTGTTGCATTGATGTCAACCTTGGTGATGCTTTGATTAGTTGCATTATGTTGTCATTAGTAGTATCACTGGTGTCAACCTCTAGTGTTGCTTTGATAAGCATGTTTATAGTTGATTTTCTATGTTGTAGTTGGTTTGGTTGTGATGAGGAATTGTTGCAGGTGATGAGAATATAAATTTGTGGTGCTTGGTTTCCACGTACTTTTGAGAAAATTTAAATAAAGGAGAAAATAGTGTGTTTGAGAGGTGTTCAGTATAGCAGAGTGGTGTTCAGTGTTTTTCTCCACATTTCTTTTGAGTTGAATATTTGGTTGTTTGATTTGGATATTTTGATCATAGGTGTTTAGAGGTGTTATATTCATAATTTATTTCCCTAGGCCGTTGTTCAGAGAAAGTTGTGTTCACCAGTGTGTGAACTATGTATTGCAATGGTGTCTAGGAGAAATGGTTTTTCCCTACATTTCTCCAAGGTTTGGTTTCTAGTCTTGTCATTCTGGAAGTGTGTTTATGTTGCTAGTATCTATCTTTCGTCTAATTTTTTCAAAGTTTGGTGCTCCATAAGGTTGGATTCTTGAGTTCTAGTATGAGGAAATTTATCTGGGTGTACAAGATGAGTGTGTTCTTCTGGTGAAAGTTGGACTTTTTATTTTAGGATGTTTATGGAATATTTTAGATTATGTTCAAGTGATGTATGTTGTCCATGAGTCATCCTTGGATCAAAGTAATAATGTACTTAAATGTTCAATTGTGTTTACACGAGTTCAATTGACCTTGGGTGTTTACACTAATTATGGAAATGCGTCGGTGTTTGTGGAAGTGTGGAATGGTGTATATGTATGATTTTAGGTCTTAGTTAAGGTGTGGTATGGTCCGATTTCATTCCTTTCATGGGAATACTTAGTGTTTCACTAATTTTAATTTGCATAGATGAGGTGCATAGCTGACATTGTCAATTGTTTTCAAAGTTTGGAATGGTATAAATAAGTGTTGAGTTGATGGAGAATTGTGTAATGGTGTGTGTGATGTGAAGTGAAAAGTTGTGAAGTGTGAAAGTGTCAAATGTAGTGTGAGATTTAATGTGTTAGACTACTAGAAGCAGTGAGCAAAAGGTGTCTTCATTCTTCAAAGAGGTTGTGAATGTACTGGTGATGCTATGGTGGATTTTTCTATTACTTTGAGATAGATTTTTCATTGTAACATTCTTCTTTATTCTTTTATGTAATCTAGCAGTGAACCCTTCTTTTATTTTGGGTAGTGAGCCCTTCGACAATGAGCCTATTGTATTTGGTGTTGCAATTACTTTATATTGTGAACTAATCCTCACTTTTTTTTTTCCCTTCTTGGGTTTTCCATGTAAATCTAGTGTTCTCATGTGTTTGGATGTGTTTGCATTATTGTTTTTCATTTTTTCATTCGGCTAATATAGGATAAGGGTTTAAGTGGTTGTTAAGGGTTTAAGGACTAATGTAGATCTGAATGTTAAAGAGAGTTTTAATGTTTTAATGTACAACTAATTCACTTAGGCCCCCTTAGTTATCTTGTGCATTCAACAAACAATACGCCCAAAGTAAAGTGAATAACATGAAAGACCTTCATCACTTATTCTACCAATATTTTTCCTAGCTCTAACCTAAATTTACTTTTAACTATTAAACAAAATAGTATTCAAAAATAATTAAAGTACTCAAACCAAACTAATCTAAAATAACAAAAAAGACCCACATGAACAAAATAATTATAAATTTCCTTAACTCCCTCCATATTTTGGTTTCCAAATCAAAAGAGAGATTTGTAGGTAGATGGGTACCATGTAAATTGGTCTAGTCATAATTATATTATAGTCACTAGAGACCGCATTATAGAAAAAAAAGCCATTTTTTTATTGGAAGAACATGTCATCATAGATTTAAGATCAAATCAGGAATACAAATTACTCATGGTTATATAGAATTTTTATGGAAGATGAGCAAATTTTTCCCTTAATGTTTTATTTTTGTTTCTCAGCCCTTGTAATCACCTTTTTTGGCCCTTACTTCTTTTTCACATTTTGATGGCACCGCACCCCGAAGGCTAAAGGTTATTCTCACACAAAGGCATGCAATACACCACGTAGTGGCCATGTGGCTTTTCCTTATACAATTTTCCTTTCGGGCCTAATCCAGGACACATGGCCGCATTGGTGGGGATTTTCCCCAAGCTACTCTCATGGATCCAAAAAATGCTCGCCAACGAGCCACATCACTCACTTTTGTCAAGTGGGTTGTTTCTCCCATGGATGTATTTCTTTTAGTAGATTTTTTCAGACAACATAGTGGAGCTCTTATTTTTAAGATTGGTCTAATGGGGAAACATCATTATTCCTCATGGTAGATCAGATCATGTTTTTCTAGGTTGTAATAGGATCTGATCATCCTCTGACAACGTATCTTCGCGGAGCTTCTACAACATCTGAAGCCACTAATGAAGTAGCTCATTTTTTATTAGCGAAAATTATTGCGATCTAATCAGATCTTGGATCAGATTGTAGCATATTAGACGTAGACACTAGACTGCAATTGGCTCATACTTCTGGCTATATAAAGGGGTTTAGCAATGGGAGGAGATATGATAAGTTGTTATCAGAACAAAGGAATTTTCCTATCTGTTAGGTAATTAAGAGTAGGAATTAGGAGAGATATTTTCATAGCTTTATTTCACTCTTTGGCATGTTATATTATCAAGACTATTTATCATATCGGTATCTAACCTTTGTATTTATATGATTTACTACTAAACAAGTGATAGTAGAAAGAGATATATGAGATTGTGCATCTATACGGTCTCTATTACATTTTTCTTTTCTTTATTTTTTCACACGTTGAATGATTTGTGTCAAATTACGCAAGTATAGTCTTGGTGATTATTTCATATGTGGCATTAGCTTTTTTGTTTCATGCTATCTTTCAAAAATTGAATCATGTTCATCATACTCTTTTTTTGTAGAGATTACACTAATTTTCACACTATGCTATAAGAGTAAAAGGGTTATGTAAAGAGATATTTCTAATAGTTTTTCTTTTCTTTCTTTTTTTGGACCTTAATGGATGCTTCCTGCAGGGAGATTATAACTATTGCTCTATGCCTATTTGGGCCTTAGTTGCTCATTCTCTTCCAACAATGAAGGGTCTGTAGCATTATGTGTCCATTTTATCAGAAGTAAGAAGTTGATATGCTTTAAAATGTTGTAAAAACTTTGTTGCATCACCATCCTTTTATTTTTTATTCATTTCTCCTTCGGGTATGTGCAGGATCATGGTGGGCCAAAAAGTGGCAATAAGGAAAAAAACACATCTTTCATCGACCGAAAAATGCGAAAAGAACGTGTTGACTTTTTTTAGGATCAGGTGTCACCATACCAAACACCAAACCTAGTTTTACAAATTGGATATCCTATTTGGATCGGATATCCGATTTGCAAAAAGCATATATAAAATGTAGGATTTGAAATACAAATCCACGTAACCCAAATAACCTACATGCAAGAAACCATACGTAGAAAGAGAGAGAACGTAAGACGAGGGTTTTGGCTCTGACAAAGTGAAAATTATTATCAGAAGAAAAAATGAATCAAGAAGAGAATACAATACAAGAGATCAATCCTTATAAAGGAGATCAACACCGAAAGGAAAACCTAACCCTAAGGTGAGAGCATTTAATAATTAAATATTAATTATTAAATGACTAATATATGCATAAAGTGAAATCTTAAGAGGAGAGTAAAGTTAATTAATTACTTTACTCTAACACCCCCCCTTAAGATGAGCTACAATGCAGCTACAAACAATGCAGAAGAAAGCAAAGGAACTACAATGCAATAGAGGGTCCCGGCAACATGGCCTGATCAGGTACCCGAATACAAGAAAATCTCTATAAAGCAGAGTAAAGGAGAAAACCTAGTGGGAAAAAACTCCTCTCCAAAAAGAGATGAACAAGAGTGAAAGAAGAAGAGAGATAGAAGGAGGAGTCAACATGACCCCCCAAGAACTGCTTTCTATCATGCAAGTACAAAATATGTTCCCCCATAGGAGAGAGAAGAGGCTCCAAAACCCCCCCAGAATGAGAGAACCCCTGTGCTAATGATCAAAACAATGCGTCTCCTCGGAGGAAGAAACAGATCCAACGGTCGAGGAAGAGGAAATCCCTGAATGTGAGGTGAAAATGGAAATCCTGGATGATGCTCACTAAAGAATGGAACTGCAGTATGAGTGTCTGAATAACAAGATGGTGAATCAAACAACCCAAGATGATCCTGAAATGGAATCTCCAATGAAGATGGGATAACAGGTGTGCTGAAACTGTCATCTGTGAGGAAAGGAATTTCCTCTGATATGGCCTCAACAACTACACTTGATGGCTCGATGAGAGGAGCAACAATGTTAGTCATAGCTGAAGAGGAATCCTGTTGAATAGATGTGATCTCAACAGGAGGTAGAGGTGTAGAAGTCTCAACACTAGTCTCATGAATAGATGGAAGAACACATAAGTTCAAGTGACCAAACTTCACCTTAGATACTGCATGCTCTCTTGTAGAAAGAGAGGAAAACTCAGACAATGGAGATGGTGGACCAAAGTGTGTGAATGCATACAATCGGGAAGAGTGATCAACTGTCCCTGTTGCAACAATGTTGCCAGTCTGAATGTCTCTGATGTGCACTGAATCAGGTGTAAACTCAACTGTCTTCCCTGTCCCACTGTGAGCAATCTGATAGATGGAGAGAAGGTTAGTGGACAAAGATGGAACACATAGTACATCATTGAATGTACCATCATCAATGTTGATAGAACCTTTCCCACATACACTCATATAAGTGTTATTACCCATCAATATGTGTGGTGAGGATGTAGCCTCGAAGGATGAGAACATGTCCTGAGAAGATGCCATATGGTGTGAAGCACCTGAATCCAATAGCCATCTAGATGAATGTGAACTAGTGGTTGCACATAATGCATGACCCTTATGTGGGGCCTGTCCATCTAACTGGAATGAAGATGAAGAAGAAGACTCGCCTGATGTAGATGAAGAAGAGTGATGAATATTGTTCCTCTCAAGAAGAGCTGTCAAATCTGAAACCTGTTTGGCATATCCATCTATCTTCTTCTCATAACACTTGGACTCAGAATGTCCTGGCTTATTACAATAAGCACACTTAGGTCTATCTTTCTTCGATGATTCCCCCTTAGGAGAAGGTGAATCAGAGGTGTGCTGTGAACTGGAATCCTTCCAATGCTCTGTGGTCTTTGGTTTCTGATTTTGTTTTCCCATGGAGGACTGGGCTACCAACACTTGGTTATGTGAACCTGAAAGTGAATCCAACTGCTTAAGCTTAGCTTGCTCACAAGTTAGACGATCACAAAAGACCTCAAAGGAAGGCATGACATGGCGAGCACCCAAGGCATCCATGGTGGAATAGAAGGTCGAAGAGAAGATCTGAAATGGACCCCGAAGCTTGGAGAGGATAAGGAAAATGCACTCTGTATCAGTCTTAGTCTTACCACAACCCTGCAAAATAGATCTTTGTTGTTTGAATTTCATCAGAAAGTCCTCAATAGAGGGAAACGAATCAGGTACCAAGGAAGTTAACTCTGCCTCAAGCTGCAAAGCTCTGAACTCGTTGACAGTACCAAAAAGTCTATCAAACTTGGTCCAAATGGCTCAAGGAGTGAGACAACCCTCAAGATGAAACAAGAGACTGTCAAAAATGTGTAAAGCCATCAATCCCATAGCCTGATCCATATTGTTCCTGTGCTGCATAACCTCAAAGGCGCGTGTCAACTGAGGCTGAACCTCATCCAAACAGGACCATAACCCTCGAGACTGGAGAAGAGTCATCATGCGACCCTTCCAAGTGTGGTAATTATGCGGAGTAAGAGGTTCAATAGGTCTGTCGGCCATCCTGTGAACTGTGCCTCAACTGCTCTGAATTTTTTTTATTATTATTAAGTGGTCTTTCAGAACTAGACAGAAGATGCAGAAGGGGTTTGTTTGTTTTGTTTTGGTGTTTGAAGATTCTGGTTTTCTGATGTAAATAACAGAAATCA
Source organism: Sequoia sempervirens (assembly GCA_007258455.2). Classification (NCBI taxonomy): domain Eukaryota; kingdom Viridiplantae; phylum Streptophyta; class Pinopsida; order Cupressales; family Cupressaceae; genus Sequoia; species Sequoia sempervirens. The sequence goes on along the minus strand of VDFB02255897.1, from coordinate 498 downwards.
AGAAATAAAAACACCCCCCCACAATGCAAAATCCAATCCCCAGTACAATACTGAAAGCCAGAAAGGAAGAAAGAGCAGTAATGAGTTGAGACAAATTTATGAGTACCTGAAAAAATTACTGATGAAACAGACTGAAGATCTGGAAAGAGCACAGAATCACCTTTCCGACGCCTGTTTGTTTGCGAGAAACGGAGTCCGTATGCAACAGATATGGCTCCGGGAGTGCAAAAACCAAGTTCTGACTTTGATGGAAAAAAACAGCATCAAAACGGAAAAAACAGGAAATTAGATCTGATCCATCAGAACGGCGCCGGAAGCAGCTTTCCAACGACTATTTGTTTGCAAAAAATGGAGTTCATACGCCCATTATATACCCGATTTTGTAAAATAGCTCCAAAAGACGCAATTTGACCCTCCAGAACCCCCAGGGGCTAAAAAAAAGAAACCCCTGGTCCGCTGGGCGACCAGGGGCGGGGCGGAGCGGCGCACTGGTGGCGG
>VDFB02255896.1:0-19001 GCA_007258455.2 Sequoia sempervirens | reverse complement strand
ATTTAATTGTTAGATGTCCCCTTGTCTCTAGCCTAACACTTTTCCCATTTCTTCCTCTTTATTTGAACCTTGTGCTAGATCAATGGTTTATTGCATCTTCTTTTATTCTCTTTTCAAATATCTAATTTGTGTTTCACTAGGTAACATCAACACTTTTGTTTACCACTCAAGTTGGCAAGATCACAACTCTAATACCATTTTAATGACATCAACAATTTTTTTTTATAAAAAAACATTTATGATTTTATGTTCATAAATATCATGTGAGAGCGAGTTGATAGTATATGGTGGATGAATAATAGTTTATATACATTATTCATATAAACAACAATCTCTAAAATGCCACAATAAATTGCATGGACAATACAAATATACTAGAGTTGAATAAGTATATTCAAATATGCAAGGATATCATCAAATACATGTAAGATATATGTGAATCAAATTTGCTATCATAATATGTTGTTACTCCAAATACAAATGCTTGTTGAAAATAAAAAATATTTAGCACAAATATGAACTCTAAATCAATTTCCCTCAAGGAACTAAAGGGGTTTTGTCATTTGATCTCTGGATCCAAGGGTTTTCACCCTCAAATTCTATAGTTAAACACAAGGCTCAAACTATGATATAAAAGACCAAATAAATTGGTAGATGTCTCAAAGGCAACTAAGCACCTCAATATATAACACCAAGAAGGTATAAATTTCTAAAAACTCATTTTCCCTCTCAAAGATAATGATTACAATATTAATGAGATTCTTTCCCCAAAATAACACTTGCTTTGTTATGAATACCAAATTATAACTCCTCATTAATCTCTTGTCACATAATTTGTCATTAAGAAGCTCCCAAATGTCCATGAGCTATCAAAACCCTTTTATGGAAACCCACACCCCCATATCATTTATTTTTTATTTTATTTATTGCTACTAAACCATGACCCCTTTATTAAAACATTTTTATATCCCCAATAAAAGAATAAAGGTAGGGCACACATAAGATAAATTAAAAAGGGACATTACAACTTTATGACTTGATTTGTGTTTTTAAGTCATCTAAAGATGACTTCCATGAGTATTGCCGTTTAAGATTCAGAGATGATCTTCTTGAGTAGTCATTATGCTAATCATGTTTTTTCTTAATGAGTAGTGTAGATTGAGATTTGGTATGTGTTTATTTATTTATTTGAAGATGACCTTCACGAGTAGTGTAGTTTGTGCTTTTAAGTCATTTGAAGATGATCTCCATGAGTACTAATTACATTTATTATATTTTTCCTCAAGTAGTTTGAGATGTCACTCATGTTTTGAAGTCACTCAAATATGACCTTCATGATTGTAGTTTTAGCCCATATTTTTAAGTCATCAAAAGATGACCTCCATGAATAGTCATTACACTAATGATAAAATTCCTTAGCGAGTATCATAATTTGATATTTAACTTGCATTTTTAAATCCTTTGAAGATGACATCCATAAGCGTAGTTTAAAATTTAACCTATGATTTTTGGTCATCTTTATTATGGGTAATCATTAATGATAATGATTTTTTTTCCCATATTAATGATAAAAATTACAAGAAAAGAGAGGTCACTCACACCTCATTAAATATACTTCATCTTCTAAACTCATTTTCCATTGTGATATAAAAAATCACCATTAACTCACAATTCTCGCTCAAACAAAATTTTAACCTAATAATATATTTGTATTAAAAAGTAATTAAAAACTTCCAACAATTTAAAAATACTTATAAAAAGCTTCAGTTACCTACTCAATGTTAAGCTATAGATGATCTTGACTAAGCTTACCATAGATCCACGTTTAATCACCAACACAACATTTGGAGATTGAACGATATTTGTGAGGTTGTCTGGACTGAAAAGGGCAAAAAAAAAATTTCTACAATTATAGAAACCTATTGCTTGTCTAGCTGTTTATGTTACTTAAAAAAGAAAACCCTTTCCTTCTGTAAAATTGTATACGCTACTGGATTATCTCTAGGCCGTAGTAGCGTTTTGCTTTTTCCAATAAAACAGCGAGCGAATAAAATCAATCTTCCAACGCCGTTGGCATACTTTGAAAAAGCCCGCCATAAGTAATAAATGATCACATACTTGGGTAGATTATGTGGAAATAGCATACACCCATATCGATTTTAGCGTCTTTCCACCAAATTTGGCAAATCAAAGGCAAAAAAATGTCTGCATCTCCATCAACTTCTGGAGCACAAATGGTGTGTATATTTTCTCTGCAAAACCTCTTCTGGGCAGTGAATTTATTCGAAATTTCAAATAGTAGTGTACTTATATTCCCTAAATTTTAAGTTTTTATCGCCCTTGCATATTGGGCGTTTCATTTTTAAGACTTTCAATCTATGTAAAATTAAATCTCTGCAAAAACACTTTGGTTAACATGGAGCTGAAACGTTGCAGGATGACGACGAGGACGAATATGAGCCCCTTTTTGACTATACACATATTCAACCCCCCATACTTACGGATGACGGTTCGTATTAGTTTCTTTTCAATAATAATTTAAGGGTTGTTTCTGTTAGTTTTAGGTGAACAGATTAAATGCACAGAATAATAATTAGAAATCAGACAAAATAACACAGCATATATCCTGGGAAAACCCTCCTCTTGAGGGAGAAAAACCCAGCAACAAAGATCTATCTTATATTTGATGCAACAGTGGCAATTTTACAAATTACAATGAGGTCTAACACAAGACCGATATGCAGTACCTTGCACTAATGAAATGACAGATAAGAACCTGTTAAATGGCGTCTGGCAAATGACAGATCTGACAATGTTCATCTTGCACTGAATGATCTTCAATTTCCAGACTTTAAGCACACTTGACAGAATCCGATAGCTGAAGCTTCGCCTTGAATGAAGTCATCGGACTGGTATATTCGCACTTAGACCTCAATGAGATCGCACTGATCTTTACCCTTTGACATAGTCCGCACCTTGACTCAGATTCAATATGGTAGAGTTCACACAGATCCGAAATGAGGAGTTCACCACTAATCACCGATCCAATATGAAGAGATCGCGGCTAACACAGATCTGGAGGGTACGTAACTAGCACAGATCCAAATCGGGAGAGATAACAATGATTCGCAGTCTCTTATTTACACATAATAATCTGATCGCACTTGATGTAAGATATTCGCATTTGATAAGGTCGAGCTTCTCTATTATATTCGCACTTGAAGATGACCGAACTGGGTGAGAGCTTTCAATATATATAATGGATGAACAATCTGTGTATATGTATAGGAACCAAATCCTTTCATGTCGGCCTCATACAAAAACACATATCTTCTTAATGAAGTCGGCCTAGAAGTATATTAAATGTCTCTTATGAATTTCGAATTCTTTCATGTCGGCCAAAGCATGAAATACAAAACAATAAAAGTAAATTGAATAGCCAATGGCTATTATTCAATTTGAGACTTCCACGGAAGAAGTGAGCTGGAAGGAGCTACCGAAGCTGCTATAACATTAACAGTTTCCATTATATATACAAAAGGTAAAGGTAATTTTTCAGATCATTGCTACTCCGAAAATTAATTTACCTTTATATATACATATGCGTAGATATACATGATATATGATTTATGCTGAGAAATTGCATTAAAGGCTGCAATAAAATACTCAGCTTAGTGGTCAAATCTGATTTAACATGATGTAATCAATTAACAATCAGCAGTAAAGAATTATGACATACACAGAATAAGGTAGAACTCTAATATATGTGGCAAAATTCTTTCAGGTAAAAAAATCCACCACCATAAACGGTAGAAGTTTGTATTAATCTCAAATGCAATAATACATAATATACTCAACTTTTCGCTTCAATAGATATCTCCTTCGCCCTGCAGCACAACCTTGTTTCAAACTGTGATGTACAATAGTATGCTTACTGTCCGTCTGTGCCTGTTTATTTATAGGCACATCGCTATAGGAAATCACTAAGTGGTTTTGCAAAAAATGGGCATAAACCCATGCGCCAATTAATTGTCTTGAAGAAGGATCTGAAAAATTGTGGACAATTGTAATGTCCATTAGGGGTGTAACTGTAAACCATGCCGATGTACTGCACATCCTTAAGGTTTTCATGGATGAGCTAGAATTTAAATGCAGAGCTTTCCATATAATTCTGATACAGTTATCTTTGTTTGGGATTGGGGCTACTTTGTAATGTTTATGCTTCACTTTGTTTAAAGAAAAAGGTATTGAATAGAGTAGTTCGAATGCACAAATCAAATTGCATGATTTGTTACTCAACTGGGAGAAAAATGGACGTTACAACTGTTTCTTAAACACACAACCATTCAAATGTGTCCACATGTCACTTGATTTACAATGTTCATTTTAAAACATGTTTTCTTTGTTCATTTACAAATTTGAAGTCATGTTGGAGCAGAAAGATGAGGGAAGAGATATTTTAAAATTATGTAACAGGTGGTTAAGTTTGATGACCATGACTGCCGAAAATTTTAAGCATTATGACAAAGACACACACACATCAATTCACCTTGTAGCATTCCTTATTTTAACCATAAAGCATCTGTGTATGTGAAGGCAATGAAATAATATAAAGAATTTACCTAATAGGTGAGATTGACTGTCATATTTATCTGACAATTAGGGCATTAACTAGTCCAGTTATAAAATATTTGCTATTAACATGTTTGAAGACCATTTGAATTTCTTTCTTCGAAATGAACAGCTCCTCATGAAAACCCCAAACCAGCTCCTTAAGCTTTGCTTCTTCTGCTGCTTGTTCAGAAGACCTTATAGCCATCCCTAATTGGTGATCTGGAAGAGCCATATTGAAAATCCATTCTTTTTCTGATTTATCTGCAACCAAGTCCCCAATTTCTCCTGAAATCTTCAATAAAAGTTTGTGACCAAAAAATTTTGTATTTTCAAAACATTGGGACCGAGATGAAACACAATTTTTCAGGATTGGTGCAGAATTTTTTTTAGCCTTCTGTTGAGAATGACACTTCCGTAAAAGGGTCCTGCACGCCACCTTCAGACCAAGATGAATAGTGCTTGGTCATTGCCCATCACCTCTCTGCACAAACAAAAAATAGAAAATGAATTAGAATGAAATCCTTAATCACCACAAAAGAAGCACTTGCCACACAGCACCATTGAAGAGAAAAGGGCTAATAAAAGCCAAGCCATCAGTACTCCGGGGAGATAGTATTTGAACAATCATACATGTTGGGAAATAATATTCAAACAATCTATGTGCCATCCTTGAAGATCAAGCCTTTGTCACCTCTAGCTCAATTGGCAAAATGATCAAACAAGTTAAAAAATTAAAACTCTATAAAGGGGCCCAAGGGAAGAAGAAGAAAATTAAAAGGTCTTTTCAGCTAACAAAAGGTTGGCCAAACCGTCCCATGCATCTGGCCTGTTGCTAGCTTCTGCCAAGAACGAAAACTGCTCAATGCCTGCATTTGCCAAAAATCTGCTGACTAACATTCTCTATAACCATGGATGAAAAATATATCTTCAAAACATTCATAAAGCTTGAGAGCTTCCTACACCGAACAGCCCCTTTATCTGTACACTAATACCTACCATAGAATCGCCACCAGTGCATTCCAACTAAGTAGCGGTTCGGGTTCGGGTTCGGGTTGGTTCGCGGTTCGGCAAAATTTTTGGGGGGTGGGTTCGGTTCGTCTTGGGTTCGTTAGTACAAATTACAAAAAAATGTAAAATATATATATATATATATATATGCAGCCTAGAAGCATGAATAGTATATTTATATGTATATACATGTGTGCTTATATACATGCATAGATATATTTATGTATGTATATGGTATTTATATGTATATACATGTGTGCTTATATTAATTTGGTTGTATCTGACTATGTACTATTTACTTATCAGCTTGTGGGTAGGTTTAAGGAGACAGTTATTAATAGTGTTGATGGTTGTGTCCTGCTTGTCAACCATCAGGTTCTTTAAATAGGTTTTTCTTAGTCAGGGAAAGTAGTCTGATCCTTGGCTGGTCATCTCTGGTATATTTCTAAGTAAGAACTTCATATGAATAAAGATATACTTCTTTTAGTCTACCTAGTATTCATTGCTGTTTATGTTCATTACTATTAAGTACTAGTCTTATCAGATATAGGAGTAAAGAACAGTGGTGTAAGAACTGACATTGTAGTTTCTGTAAATTCTGAACTGAGGGAAAAACTAAACTGAAATATGATATTCTGTTGTTTTTGTTTTAATTTTCAATATTGGAATATGAAAATTCCAGAACACCCAAAATCCAAGAAAAAATCATATTGCACTTCAAAAAGCATTATTAAGCAACATAAACATAAAGGAAACTCTTTGGAGAAGAGATGTGTGTTAGCTGAGGGCTAGCTGAGGGCTTATATTCTCAGTTGTATCACAAGCTGATAAGTAAATAGTACTCAGCCTCTTGGAATGAAAATGCTTGTTTGCAAAACAAATGAATGAAAATGAGGCAGTTTAGGTGTTTAACATGTTTTAGAGGTCACTTTTAGGGTTCCCATGGGCGTGGGTCAAAGTCAAAGGGAAGGAAACATTAAAAAAAACAAAAAAAAATCACTTTTTGCCGCCCAGACGCCCGGGTTCTGCTTGGGTTCGCCTTGGGTTCGCCCGGGTTCTGCTCGGGTTCGCCCGGGTTCTTCACGGCGAACCAAGGCCCAAATGCAAGGACCCTGGCCGAACCAGCAGAAGGACCGGACCAGGACCCGGACCCAGGGCGAACCCGGACCAGGACCCGGGCCAGAACCTGAAGAACCGGCTACATAGCATTCCAATCAGTCACGCTATTAGTTTTCAAGGCCAAAAAAGATTTACATTGAACTGAACCCCAGAACCTCACAAAAGACAACTAGCTCCAGCAAGCCCTGGATTCCCTTGAGAGGCACCATCAAAGTTAAGTTCGAAAATCCTTCCAGGGTCTCAACCATTTCAGATATTTTTGATGCAAACAAATATATATGCCTTGTTCTATATATCTGTATATTTGTTTTAGAAAACATTATGATTTTTTATCTTTGTTTATCTATCGAATATATCTGGGGCAATATCTTTGGTTTATTTATTTATTTTTATTTTTTAAAACTCTCGACTAGAGCAAAGTTGGCCCTCAAATGTTTAAATTAGCTTGGTTGAGTAATTTTTTGAAATCACTGCAGATAATAGCGATGAAGAAGGTGTTCAGATTTCTCAGAAACGCCAGTTTTTCAAACCCAATGACAATAAACGGGTGAGTTTTGATTGGTTGCTAGGGACTTTTTATAAATTATTTTCTTTTTATTTTGTTAAATCTTGAGTGAGGTTATTCTTATTGGCTTCATTTAACCCAGATGGCGGCATGCTTGGGATGCATTTGAAAGGTTTGGAAACATGTGTCACACTTGAATGTATCAACTGATTGTTAAAGGTGGTCTGTCTTGTGGTGAGAGATTTGTACTTGGGCTGCATTCTTATGAATCGTCACTCTACCATTAGCTGACAGCGAGTTGGACCTTATTATATTTTCTTTTAGAGAGAGCTCCACAAAAAAAATTTAAGCTGGTTCGTCTTTGCCAAATTCCTTAATAACTTCAACCTCTCAAAATTTGGAACCCTTTAAATCTGTTTAAAATTTAAATTTAAAAGAATTGAAATTATCTTTTAAAATTTATATTTTTGGTTCCTTGAAGATTATAATGGTTGGCAAAGCATATTGTATTTGCGAAAAATAAGATGTTATCTGAAAAGAACTTAAAATTGGCAGTGTCTCTTGTTTGTCTGTGGAATCTGATTTAGGCTAAAGCCTTTTGATCTCCTCCTTTTTACTCGTTTTTCTAGGGCTCTCCTTTCGCCATATTCTTTTGCATTATATGGATTTGTCTAGATTTACCCTTCTCTTTGTGGTTTCTTTTGCTTCTTAGTTTGTTATGTCTCCTTTTTCTGGACTAGAATAAAATAATATTATTTTAAGTTGGACACAATAATTTCTAATTAAAAGGGGCAATTTAATTTAGTATTTTAATTAAAAAATGTTTTAAACATTTTGTTATATTAGAAGTATTTTTTAAATACTTTTTATAAAAGGAGGCAAATATAAGAGGAGTGCTTAACTTGTCATCATCCTCTTTTAAGCTATCATTTTGCATACTATTTACAGAATTGAGCATTTGTTCAATCTAGGGCATCCAAGGATGAAAACTTTTGGCATGTTTGAATTCTAGTGGGAGAAAACCTTTCGGGATTCATCATTTTGAATCAAGGACAAAAGCCTTGTTTCTAATCTGGGTTGCAGATTTTTAGTATTCCAAGCATATTCCAATAATGACCTAGTGTGATTTGCAAGCAAATTCCGTCTTTGGTTGTTAAGGCATTATTGAGGATTTCTAGGAGAATTTTCAGAATTTTTGGTGAGTTTTATAAGCAGTATTAAGTGTAGATCTGAGCTATTCCTATCATCAAAGCTAGTTGCTCCGTTTGGGAAGGAAAGATCAGTATTTATTGCTTTTATCAGATATTCAAGCGCTGCTCCAGACATCATCAATCAGTAATAAACTCCAAACTCGCAAGGAAGCGCCAAAACAAATATCATTAATTTTGAACCAGATCTGAGGCTATTCTACAGTTTCTAGGGTTCTGTACCACTTCCAGACAGTGTTGTATAGCTTTAGCAGGCAGTATGAATTCAGAAACAACAGTTTGGAAGGGTTTCAAACAACAGGAAATAATCTTGGGAAATTTTCTTGGATGGCCATACAACAACAGGTGAATTGACAGCCTTTGTACAGCAGCAAAAACCCTAGTTGTATAGCCATATGGATCCTACAGTGATTGCAATAAATCTTGTAAAAGTCTGAAAATTACCTATTGGTATTGTAAACAGCTGTTCTGATTTTTTTGGAAATAAATAAATTATTTTGAACGGTTTTAAGCAATTTTCTGTCCACCTAGGGTTTATTCTGATTTTGCAGCAATTATGTCTAATTTTAAATCAGAAAATTACATTTTCAGAATCAAATATTGGCTGTCATATTCTAGTTTCATTAAAAATCAGAAATAAATTCAGGGTTTTGCCATTACACTATTTGGGGACATTACAGTGGTGGTATTAGAGCAAGAGATCTTGCTAGCTTGTTTTGGGGTCTACGTAATTTTATGATGAAGACCTGAATTGGTGCAAGCCAGTGAAAGAGAAGTGAGATATCAGTTGAGGGAAAGAAGAAAGGAAAGAGAAGAGGAAGTTATGGGTGATAGGAGAGAAGAAGCAAACATAGAGAATATGACTAGTGAGATCCAACACACCATAGGAGAATCAATGGCAGAGATAGGTAAAGCTTTGACAAGGTTGAGTGAGCAATTGAGAGCATCCAGGCCAAGCCAAAATACTTTAGCAGGAGAAGGGAGTAATTCTGCCAATGAGAGGTTTTCCATTAAACCACTCAACAAGATGTTCCAAGCCAAGTTCCTGCAAAGAGAGGAAGAAGATCCATTTGAGGAAAAGCTACAATTGCAGCCTCACATATTGGAAGGTATGAACAAGTATCATGATGCATATGATGCCCTAAGTCAGGCAACATGTAATTGTTTGTCTTTTAGGGAGTTTTATAAGATGATGACAAAGAATGGGAATGAAAAGGGAAGAGGACATAATTAGAATCAGCAAGATCAGCCTCGAAAAGATATAGAACAGTGATTGGGTAATCACCATACCTACTACCTATGATGGTTCAAACAAATGTTCAGGTAGGGCTTGGTTGCAAAAATTGGACACATGCTTTTCATTGAACCCCATGTATGAGGCAAAGGCAATGAGGTTTGCTACTTTACATTTTGAGTGCGTGGCTCTCGAATGGTGTACCCTAGCATGATTTGGTTGGTAGAGAGGTTTTATAGGAAGGATCTGGAGGTTCATTTCAAGGAGATAGCATAGTTGAGGTAGAGCAGTATGTGGCAGAATTTCAGAAGTTACCGGTGATGCTATCAAATGTGACAGAGAAGAGACTCATTATGTTATTTGTGAAGGGTTCAATTGAGCCTCTTAAGGGTTTAGTTAAAACCTTTGATCCAACATCATTAGTAGATGCCATTAGGAGATCTCTAACTTTGGAGAGTTTGATTCCTAAGAGCAAGGCACCACTTCTAGCACCATAGAAAGAACTACTTTAGAAGGAGGTCCCTCCTCGAAACATGCCAAAGAGTATCAACAAAGAAGAAACCAAAGAGAATGATCTTAGGAAGAAGAAATTGTGTTTTACTTGCAGCGAGCCATGGGGATCGGGTTTATCGATTCCTTGGTTGTGGATAGGTACATTACATAGGGGTACTCCCAGATGAAGACATAGAAAAAGAGGAGTTAGAACAAGAGGTTGAAGAGGGAGAGATTCAGGAGGGTGCTCTTGCTTCACTCTTAGGCGCATCTAAGTATCATCCATTTAGACTTTGTGGGGTTTTTCATGGGCAAAGGATCATAGTGTTGATTGATAGTGGAGCCACCCATAACTTTATAGATAAGGAGTTGGTGTAAAAGAGAGGATTAGACATAGGGGACTTCAAAGGATTCAGGATTCAATGTCATAGTTGTAGACGGCTTCACCATTCCTTACACGAAGAGGATACAACAACTTGAGTTCACCTTTGGAGACCATAAGATGCATGATGATTTCTATATTGAGGGATTGGGAGAGACTAACATGGTTTTGGGTGTGCAATGGCTTTTATTCCCTTGATTTCACCCTAAACTATCACACTAGGCCGAAATTCAATTCAGAAGGGGAGGAGGTAGTGCTTTGAGGTATTGAGGATGGAGCTCCAAGAGTTGTTACAGCGAAGGAGATGGAGCATCAATTGATGACAATCACAACCACATCCATAGGTAAGAGTAAGACATCTTATAATGGTGTTAGGTCTACTTTGGATTAGCTTTGAGTGGTGTTTGATTTTGCATTTCCAAGGAGTACCATCAAGAATTGATGAATTGTGTTGGATATATCCTTCCTATTGAGGAAGTTATGGGCACCACAAGAAGATCTCAAGGAGAAGTTCACATGAAAATCAGAATAGTGCAGCACACGCATGCGTGGTGGAGTGGCTTCAAATTTGATGTTTTGTGCAAAGGATAACTAACAAGGCATGAAGAGAATGAATGGTGATAAGATACTACCATCAAGTGACCAAGGAAATCTATGTCGGACAGCTATGAACATAATTTCCAGCATTAATGCTGCTACTATCACCATTATTAGCCACCACATTACATCATTTGCACTCTTACAAGTGGATTTGCTAGTGTTTTCAGTCATGGGAAGAAGTACTTTTCAGTTTGTGACTACTAATGGAGTATTTTCAGTCCTTGCATGGCTGTTCCCAACCTCTACATGGCTGATTTTAGCAAGAGATTGTTAGTTTTGCAGTTGCTATACCATTTTCACATTGTTAGTTTTGATAATTTCAGATCATGCACTGCTGTTATTAGTCATGAATAGCTTTAGTTTTGAACATTTTGAGAGAGTTTCCTCACTTGGTGATGTTTGTGGAAGGTTTCTGCTATTGGGCACAATAAATCCAGCCACCACATTACAGGTTTTGTTGAGATTCTAGGTGATTTGTGGCTGTTGCAACTTGCTTCCAGCCTCTACATTGTCTGCATTCTTGATTTTTGCAAGGAAGTTTCGGTTTTGCAGCTTGTGTACCTTTGTCATGTTGTTGGTTTTGAAAATAACAGGTCTGAAATTGCAGTTGAGTCATGAACAGCTACAAGCTTGCCCATTTTAAGGGAGTTGCATCATTGGATGATGTTGGTAGAAGGTTATAGCTAAAGGAAATCATCATTTCAGCTACCATGGTTCTGATTGGATGCAATTCGAGGTCGTTTGTAGCTGTTGTAACTTGTTTCAAGCCCATACATAGTCTGATTCACACCATATTTTGGAAAGTACAGCTTGCAACTTTATTGATGGATCTATTGGAACTCAAGGTTTTGGATATGAAGCTCAATAAGTGTCTTAGATTCTTCATCACATAGGAGCCAAGTGGTGCGACAAAAACATGACGGTGAACACATATGGCAGCTTTTGGTCTTGTGGGAATTTTTCATGCATCATCAAATCAAAGAGGATCAAGTTGGGAGTGAGTTGCATTCCTTGCCCAATATTATCATGGAATTTTCAGAGGTTTGTGTTGTGGATTATGCATACTTGTTGCTTGTATTGTTTCCTAAGTTGCAAAGGTTGCATACAACTATTATGGGTAATGAATTTGGGAGTTGTTGTACTTGTTGGCTCGAATTTTTCCACTTGATAGATGTAGGATCCAAATGCTATAGCATGATTCATATTGTTGGTACTATGGTGTTTGAACATCCAAGTTTGCATGGTGTTTTTTGGTTGAAGTTGTCTTATTTGATAGGCATTGGGTCCAAACTCTATGGGAATTACCATAGTTGAAAAACTCAGACTCGGCAATAACTCTGCAAGCCCAAAATTTTCAAAAACTTGGGACTCAGCAAAAACTCGGTAAATTTATCGAACATTTTTAAAATACATAAATTTTTAAAATATTCTTCAAAAACACACATATATATTGAATTTGTAGAGCATATTATTGATTTCCATCATATAAAATTTGATTTCAATACATATCATAGACCAAAAAATAAGTTCAACTTCTAAACACCTATCAACTTCAAGATTTGGTATCAATGAAAATTGTAAATCATAAATTTCTTCTACGACTAAAACTCAAAAGCTTTTGTTGCCGCTATGTGGGTGTTGTTGAAGTAGATGGTATATCCTCAATAGGAGCCTCAATAGGTGCCTCATCCATAGTGATAGGATCAAGCTATGTATGTGAGGAAATTGCCTTTGTTGGTTGACCAACCTCGCCTTCTACCTCCTCATATGCTGCCACTTCCGCTTCCCATTCAGTTGCTTCCCTCTCCAAATCAGCTAACTCATCATCACTTAACCATGGTTCCACATCAACCTCATTAGGTTCAACAATCCAATCTGAGTACGAATCAATGTCATCAAGGTCAAGTGCTTCATGTGAACCCTTCCCTTGTACCTTCTTCTCATGCAACTGAAGCTTGTACCACACGTAGACAAGGTCATTCAAGCGCTTTTGAGTCAACTTATTGCGCTTCTTTGTGTGAATGGCCTCAAAGACACTCTAGTTGTGCTCACAACCAAAAGTACTACAAGGTTGAGATAAAATGCGAATGGCAAGCTTTTGAAGATTAGGTGTTGTGGCACCATAATCTTCCCACCACAAATTTTCAAGGATAACAATTTCCATTTATAACTTAGTAAGGATTTTAATAAACTTAAAAATTAAAATATGAATTTGTTACCTGGCTATAGAGTGTCTCTCCTATGAATGCAAAAATTGGAAGAGAATAATGCCCCTTCGGCCTTCTTATAGCTCTGTAGCTCATTAAGTATGAGATCTTCAAGGTCATCATCATTAACCAATCTCTCAATACATGTCTTGAGGCCAAAAAGAACCTCTACGCTTGCTTTGAAATTAGGAGAGAAATAAAACTTGGGGTTCAAATAGTAGGCAGCAACATGAATATGTTGGTGGAGTTGTTGGTTCCACCTCCAATCAATTATGCGCCATATGGGTTCATATTTGGTCTTGTTTGACCCATACAAATGCTGAATTACCTCTTTGGCCTTATCCATGGCCTCATATAAATACCCCACAGGGTTTTGATCCCCATCCACCAATCATAGAACTCTAACCAACAGTTCTGACACCTAAAATATAAAAAATTTAACAAAATCAGCAAGGTGTAATATTAAAAAAAATAAAAAAAAATCATCAATCAAAGTTTGAAAACTTATATTGATGATCTCCTCCATTACTTTGGCAAATCTAACATCAAAAATGGTCTTCATGACCTTCTCTGCTTCGGCCTTCCTGTAATAATGACTCTCCAACTATCTTTCACTCACAAACATGTGCTTGAGGCTGGACAATGTAGCGAAAATACTTTGCAAGGTGAGGAAATTGGTAGCAAAGTGTGTGACTCCTGATCACATGAGATCCTTACCATCAGTGTGCTCTCTCATGAGACTTAGGATCCATGTGTGGTTGTAGATGTACTTCGTGATATTCCTTCCATTTTCAACCATATTCTTCACCCAACTTAGTTTCCCTATGTCCTCAAGGAGCATGTCAAGACAGTGGGCAGCACAAGGGCTCCAAAATAATGTCGGATGCCTCGCCTGTAGAAGTTTACTGGTTGCGACATATGCAGCTGCATAGTTGATCACAATTTGAATGACATTTTGAACTCCCACTTCCATCACCACCTCATTCAACATGTTGCACAAGTTCTTTGCATTTTTTACTTCATTAGAGGCATCAATTGAGTTTAGAAATACAAGTTGTCCCCCTGAAGCCACTAAAAAGTTGATGATTGTCCTATTTCTGCAACCTTTCTTTTCCGAAATTCTCCTATGTTCCTCAACTAGTTGATGTGTGTTTTGGACCTCATTTTGCAATAATGGCCCTCTCAACTCATGATGACTTGGGGCCTTGAACCCCTTACCTGCCATGGTCAATGCATTGACCAACTGTTCCCAATAAGGACCAAAAGCAACATTGAACAAAATATTATTGTAGTACCAAAATCTCGCACATGCCAACTTCGCCTCATTTTGCAACTCTCTATTCCATGTAGTACCTTCCAATGAAGGTTATGCACCAAGAGTATTACATGGAACAAAAAAGCTAGAATTGTGGCTGCCCACACTTCTTGATCCTTGTATCTGTGGCCCAATAGAAGAAGAGCCCTCCATATCTCTTTGTGACCCTGTAGAATTGAAATTTGGGATTGGGGCTGCCATTGCCTTTGTTGTTCTTTTTCTTATCTACCTTCCTTTGCTCAAATGTTGCAAGGAGCGCTTTTGCCTACATCTTAACCTCTTCAGTAGCGTTTCACATCATCTAACATCTCGGCAAGGGATTTGTGCAAGGTGGTATTTGAGTCGGTTTATGCCACCATTGATAGACCTAGTGCAATGGATGCAAATAACCTCTTTGTTGCAAAGACAGTTGCTATTGTACCAAAAGATCGACCTGTTAATGCCCGATACAACTGCCAGAGTTAATGAATCCACGAGAGGCGGTTAAGCCATGTCACGAACCCGAACATTGCGTTGTGCTACACAAGGAGACCAAGGGCGCACATCTTGCAACAACCCCCCCCCCCCCGGCGCAAGCGAGGGGTTCGAACTCGTGATCTAGGCTTTGATACCAATTGTTGCAAAGACGGTTGCCGTTGCACCAAAAGATCGACTTGTTAATGCCTGATACAACCACCAGGGTTAATGAATCCATAGGAAGACGATTGCCGTTGCACCAAAAGATCTACTTGTTAATGCCCGATACAACCATCAAAGTTAATGAATCCATGGGAGGTGGTTAAGCCATGCCACGAACCCAAGCGTTGTGCTGCACAGCACAAGGAGACCAAGGGCGCACACCTTGCAACACTCTCCTCGCGTTAGCAAGGATCTCTTGGTTTGCCACCACTTCTTTTACTTGCAGAAGCCATATTCTTTTAGCAAAATATGAACGAAACCTAGCCAAAGGATGGCAACATCAAAAATTAGTAACAAGGTCATCCATATTCTTTGTCTTTTGTAATTATTTATTGATTAAGATTCATTAAAATGCACTAGTCTGAAAAATGTCATTGGTTTGTACTTTGTACTTTGTAGTTGTACTAAGTCTATTGACACTTGTCTTATGTTTCAGTTTGATTGACCAAGGTGTAATCCGTACTAATACTTTGCTATGTGGTTTTGTAGGTTTCTTGATTAGAAAAGGACAAGTTTTATTTGGGTGGTCTGATTATTGAGTATGGATTAGAAAAGAAAAATTCATATGGGTTTTATGGTTGTCCTCATACTGAATGTTTGTATGGACAAACACTCAGCATGGGGACAACCTTTATTTGATTTTGTGTGGCTGATTAGTGAGTATGGATTAGAAAAATGCATTTTTCTTTTCTAATCCATACTCACTAATTGGGCCACACAAAATCAATAAAGGCTGTCTCCATGCTGAGTGTTTGTAAATTAATTTACAAACACTCAGCATGGAGACAGCCTTTATTTGTATGGCCTAATTAGTGAGTATGGATTAGAAAAGAAAAATGCATATGGCCTTTATTCGTGTGGCCTAATTAGTGAGTATGGATTAGAAAAGAAAAATGCATATGGGTTTAATGGCTGTCTCCATGCTGAGTGTTTGTAAATTACAAACACTTAGCATGAGGACAGCTTTTATTTGATTTTGTGTGGCCTGATTAGTGAATATGGATTAGAAAAGAAAAATGCATATGGGTTTCATGGCTGTCCCCATGCTGAGTGTTTGTAAATTTACAAACACTCAGCATGGGGACGGCCTTTATTTGTTATAGTATTCAGGTACCAACCAATATATCCTACCACCCATCTTATTTGACCTTGCTGGCAATTATCTGTAAATTAATATTCATCAGATTTATTATTGTTGATAACATATTTATTTTTGAATTCAGCATTTTATATTTTTGTGTTGTGCAAGGGATTTCGGCAATACCAACTCAATGATGCATATTTGGAAGTGAACTTTGTAGGTACAGTCAGACATTTGCGATCCAAATGAACACTTGCACAGTTGCAAAAGGTGCATGAAACTTTGATATTAGAATACATACCCAGCGGTGGCTAAGCTCTACAGAAAAACTTGATAGTCGATACCCCACTTCCGTCCTTTTTTGTGTTTTTTCCCTAGTCTTCCGTAGCGACTTTTCTTGCAGCCACAAAACAAAATAAATCTGTCGAAAATGTGCGTTTTTTTTGGTTATATACTTTAGGGGACAATTTTTTGGCAAGTTTCAGTGTTAAAGCAGCGAGTTTGTCACGATCTCTGGATTGAAATCGCCTCGAGTTTTTGGAAAAGGCGCTGGCGAGTTTTCCTGCGATTTACTTGCCTAGGGTTTTGACTCGTGAGTCCTGCGAGTACTCGCAGAGTTTTTCTACTATGGGCATTACAACATTATTCATCATATCGACACAATGATACTTGAGCATCTAGGTTTGCAATTGCTTATGGACAAACAATTTTGGGAAGGGTGGACTATCATGTTCCCTTTTTTGGATTAAAATAAAATAATATTATTTTAAGTTGGACCCAATAATTTTTAATTAAAAAGGGCAATTTAATATAATATTATAATTAAAAAAAGCATTTTTGAACATTTAAATATAATAATAGTACTTTATTGAATGCTTGGGGCCAAAAATAAAAAGTGTTTTTAATGATAGGGCCTAGTTTTTGGAAAAGGAGGCAACTATAAAAGGAGTGCTTGGCTTCTCATTTGATCGTCCACTTTCAAGCTATTATTTTGCATACTATTTTCAAAATTGAGCATTTGTTCAATATAGGGCATCCAAGGATGAAAATCTTTGGCATGTTTGAATTCTAGAAGATGAAAACCCTCTTGGGATTCATCATTTTGGATCAAGATTCAAGAATGAAAACCCTTGTTTCCAATCTGGGTGGTTGTAGATTTTCAATGTTCCAAGTGTATTCCGTCAGTGGCCTAATGCGATTTGCAAGCAAATTCCATCTTTAGTTGTCAAGACATTATTTAGGATTTCTAAGAGAATTTTTAGAACTTTTTGTTAATCTTATAATCAGTGTTATGGGCAGATCTGAGCTATATTCCAATCATCAAAGCTAGTCGCTTCATTTGGGAAGGAAAAATTCTGTATTTATTGGTTTTTTCCGATATTCCAGTGCTGCTCCAGATATTATCAATCAGTAATAAACTCCAAACTCCCAAGGAAGCACCAAACAACAAGTATTAATTAATTTGAAGCAGATCTGATGCTGCCGTACACTTTCTAGGGATCTGTACCACTTCCAGACAGCACCATACAGCTTCAACAGGCCCCAGGAATTCAGAAACAGTAGTTTGGAAGAGTTTCAAACAACTGGAAATAATTTTGGGAAATTTTCTTGGGTGGCCATACAACAACAAGTGCATTTACAGCTGCTATACAGCAACAAAATTCCTGGCTGTACAGCCGTATGGATCCTACTGTGAGTGCAATAGATTTTGTAAAATTCTAAAAATTACCTATTGGCATTGTAAACAGTTCTGATTTTTCTGGAAATAAATAAATTATTTTGAAGGGTTTTAAGCAATTTTCTGCCACCTAGGGTTTATTCTGATTTTGCAACAGTTAGGCTTTATATTTAAAATTATTAGAAAATTACATTTTTAGAATTAAAAATTGGCTGTTATATTCCATTTTCATTGAAAAATCAGAAATAAAATCAGGGTTTTGCCATTACACTATTTGGGGACATTACATAGTTGGTTTCTATTTACTTTGATATTGGTTGTTGAAATTTATTTTAGCTCTTTTGACTCGCTATTGTAGTTTGACACTCTCTCAAGTACATTGACTTAAGTTGGGCTATTCGTCCACAGTAGTATGTTCCTTTCCTTTATTCTTGGCTTGGTGGTTCTCTACTAACAATTTGGTTCATCCTCAGCTCATTTGGATGGTAAAACACATTCTAGTAGTAATGTTAGAGGTTTAGAGCACTACAGGTCTGAAAAATCCATCCTGGAAGGCAGAAAAAATGTTGAAACCCTCATGACCATAGAAAGTGCATGTTAGTTTCAAATGGAGTAATCTATTTATAATTACTGTTATCTTATCTGTAATGCTGAATGTCAGAATTTTTTTATTTTCAGTCATTATTTGTTCTTTAAGAAAAACAAAACATATTCTCCCTGGTGAATAATTTCCAATAATTTGCCTACAGGGCAGAGAAGAAGTCATTAAAGAATCCATGCCAAATGCAAATGTCAATGAAGCTGAAGAAGATTGGTTACCACCTCCACCTAAAAGCATTAAAATTATGCAGATTTCTCGAGTTGATGATCCTATGTTGGG
>VDFB02255895.1:0-12624 GCA_007258455.2 Sequoia sempervirens | reverse complement strand
TGATTGCTGGTTTGAAGTGCAAGGATATAGAAGTTTAAAATTTACTGTTTGAAGTACGAAGTGGTTGAGGTTCAATTTGCTGATTGCTGGTTGAAGTAAAATCATCGGAGTTCACTTAGAAATCTGTTCTAAGTGTCAGAGAAGAGGCTGAGGTTTGCAAACATGAAAGATATTGCAGCCTCTGGAATTCAACTGCAGCCCCTATATCATGTCTTGTTTTATTAAATTTAATTGCTGATGAAAGTTTATTATGTTGCAGATGGCTGAAGCGAAGACAACCGGAAGGGACAATGGTGCCTCCAGACAAGCTACGATCAAGAAGCTGAGCAAGACGTTCATGCCGGAATCAAAGTTTATTTCAAAGTTGGGCAAGCTGACAGACACGAACCTGGGCTCTGTCAACCTGGAAACATTCAAGAATAGGCTGTTCGGGATTGGAAGTCATCGGGCGTCGGTCACTTCGCACAACATCGTCCGAAGTGGGTTATATGCAGCAGCTGGTTTTCCGCCAGCTATTCAGTGTTCAGAGTTGATTATGGAGTGCGCCAACTGTTACGAGAAAGAACACCGGTCAATCACGTCACCAGATGGCCAAGTACTTGCCAATCTCACTCCGGCAGCCATTGGTGAAGCTTTTGGGATCCCGGTGCATAGAAACATGATCTACAAGTCCAGGGAGCGAGCAGAGCGTATGTATGCTTCTGCCTTTGAACGATGCATGGACACTATTAACACCCACTGGATGAGCACTCCGAGGCCGTCTCGTACGAAGCTGCCAAAGCAGATCATAGCAGAGGACCTGAAACAAGAATATTGTGATCTCGTCATGTTGCTGAGCAGGGTTGGTGGATGCCCACAGTCTTATATTTTTGAGCCATGGATGTTTTATTACATCAACCTGGTGTTGGAGGGCAAGGATTATGTCAATTGGGCTGAGATGATCAGCGATAACATACATGAGCAGCTCCTGAGTTTGCGGAGGACAAAGACATTTTACATGAGTTCCTATCTCATTTACATGTTGGCACGGATGACGAGGTACAGGGGGATTTCTTACAAGGAACCCATCGGTTGTGGCTCTCACCAATTCAAAATTCATGAGGCGTGTACGCAGTTGCACCTTTCGAGCACAACCCATTACAAGCGTGTCAACGATGCATTCACCATGTACATCACGAGGTTGCTTCAGGAGAGGTTACAGTGCAGAATCTCTAGAAATGCCCAGGAGCTAATTGAAAGGTATGGGTGCTGGTTCATACAGTTTCCAAGATTTTCATACATTAGGCTGCAAGGATTTTCTTCATACCCATATAGGCTGCCTAAGTACCCAACCGATAAGATAATAATGCTAGAGATAGCTAGACAGTTGCTGGCCTTTGACAAAATCCAGAAGAAAAAGAAGAAAGGAGGGATAGAGTTTCCAGTTGTGATGGGCAACTCGGACGAGGTTTGTCCTTCGATACAGGCATGTAGAGAAGCTGAAAGTGAGCTTCAATTCTATCATTTTTCATATCACACAAGTAGACAACACTATGACCCGCACCATAACATCAACTGGGTGTTGTCAGAGGAATTCAAACACAAGGCCACCATTGAGGATTATTGGGCTGATGCAATTGATGAGATTGAAGTGAGAAAGAGGATGTTCTCTAGATTGCCGATTACTCTGATCAGGGAGTGTGAGGTAGTTCCGGTTCCGGACCAGGTTAATGAGGACATGGATGTTGTTCATCCAGACTATGCAGCCGTTCGGGACACTCCACTTCCGCCTATTGATTGGTCAGAGCCCGAGGTTGCTGACCTTGATACTCTCTCTATCCCGGTTATGACATTCACCAGGGCATGGGTCGATAGGCGAGTGAGCAGATTGAAAGGTAGGTCAATTGCCTTGACCTACAACTTGATGGGAGATCACAGGACGCCCACCACAGGAAGGAAGAAACAGATCACAAAAGGACCAGAGTCCGTAAAGAAAGAAATAATCCAGCCGTAACCTCCACGAAGTTACAGAGTAGTGACCTTTGGAGACACGTCAAGCACAGAGGTGTCTTTATTTCATGATCGTAGAATTGCAAGGAATCAAAAATCGGAGATAAGAGGATATTCACCACTGAGGGAGTCGACACAGAGTGCCAATGTAACGGTAGGGTTGATCACAGGATCGCCAGGATGATGAGGGGACACCATCGACTTCACTTCAACAGAGATAGAGGCTGCCATGAATGATGATGATGATATAGTGTCAAAGACACTAAAATACTCTGAGGACCTATGAGCCCGCCGCACGAGGAAGAAGTGGAACAAAGTTAGGAGAAGTCGAAGTACGTGAGCGGCCCGATACCTATATGAGGTGGCCCGCATTGGCTTAGAGACAGCACGCGAAGGGAGCCCGAAATGCAGGAGGTTGATCCAAATAGCCTGAGATGGGAAGAGTTTTAAACCGGGATCGCTGTTCCTCCAATCAAGAAGAAAGCAAGAAAAGTTTTCGAAGATCTCCACAGATGAGGATGGCTCGCGTACCCTTCACGTTGCTGTCCCACGAGTCGAGTGTGACCGGAATGAAGCAGCTCCGGAAAACTATGTGGTCACCACTCTTGACTTGGGACGCCCTACTGGTGCACAGATTATTGAGGAGTGCGATAACTCCTTCCTTGCCCTTAAGGATAGATTATTCAAGAAAGAGGGAAAATACAAGAAGTTGAAACGAGAACACAAGGCGTTAGTTGATATGTTCAACAGCTTGTCTCGCTCTCGAAGGTGATGTAACAAGATAGAGCCTCCAGCAGACATTCCTAGAGAGTCGATCAGCGGCTTGGTAGAGTTGGGGAGGATGGCACAGGAGGCAGACAAATGGGTCACAGAGGTTCGTACGGAGACAGAGAAATTCATGGAGGACCTATCCTTTGCTTTTCAGCAAGCCTCTACTATTTTGGCACGGATGGATGCGGTGGATCATGCTTGGGGCGATGCTTCCATCTATCAGAGTAAGGTGATCTCAAATAGCCTTGAGGCGCTGTTGAGGCATGTGCCATTGCAGCTTGCCGATTGATGGAGGTGTCATTCCGTGCTTAATGACCGATATGATTTCTCCTGCGGTATTCTTCGCTATCAATGTGGCGGGCTTTGATGCAACACAAAGGATTCAAATGATTCACAAGGCTATGGCCAATATCATAGATGGAGTCTCGTATCTTCGGTGGCCATATTTGCTGTATGGTCAACTCAAGAAAATAAGTTTTGATAATTTGAGGGGTTTGTCGTTCCCTTCTGATGTTAAGACCTTCGCATAAGATGACTTTGAAAAATACTGCTACATTCTCCACTTTGATCCAGAACACGCAGGACTCCTCGGCTGCTTGGAGAAAATCTTGTACGAGGCACGAGCACTCAGTTACAGTGTTAGAGTTTCAGTTAGATTGTGTTCCATCTATTTCAGTTGAGGAGGTTGAGGCCGTACTTAGCAGATTTGTTGAGTTGGCAGTCAGAGAGAAGGCTAATGGGAACACACTACTGGACGAGGATCTTCTAGAAGACTGAGCATTTATTACATTTGCTATTTTGGGAGTGAGTGGGAATCTTTGATTCATTTAATGTACCACTCCCTATTCTGGCAGTTTTTAGGGCTAGGGCTGAGGTGGCACGATTCTGGCCACTCTATTGATTGTAACCCTAGCCGTCCTTTGGGACTTGGCTAGCTATAAAAGGGGAGTCCCCCTCATTTGTAAGACATTAGGATTCAGAACCAGAGTAGACATTGAGAGAGCATTAGCCTTAGAGCTAGATAGTGTAGTAGTGTAGAGCATTTTTGCATAATTTGGAGAAGAGAGAAAGTTTTCCCCTTTGAAAACTTTTGAGGAGATTGTTGTGTAATACATTTTATGATAATAGATCTTTTCATTGATGGTGAAATTCGTCTTGTCATGAAATGCTAGCAAGGTTTCTTCTTCCTTTCGTGATCCAAGTAGATTAAATTCATGCAAGTAGCTTACTTCTGCGTGGTAGAAAATTTCAATATAGCTGACATTCCATACCACTAGCGGCTTGTTGATGATAAGTCTGCCTTGCGTGGTCAACTCGACATCATCTTGTGTTTAACTTCGGTTATGGCTTACATACTTATATGCGTTGTTCTGATGGTGTACGTATGTTAAACTATAACTTGAATATCTTTTGCTATCCCCTTTGAAGATTGCACCGATTTTGCTGAGGCTGTCCGACGGAGGCTAGGTGAAATCTGGTTGAAGTCTATTGAGACGAAGCCCCACATACCTTGCATTTAGAATAGAGTACAAATTTCTTAGGCCCTTTCCCTTTTACTTTCCGCATACTTCTTGTTAATTTTAGAAAAGGATACACATTGCCAAATCATACACGTAAGAATCCCCTTCCAATTACATATCAACTGCTAACTGCGAGAAGTCTGAACAACTACGTAAGTCCCCTTGACATACCAGCAATATCACATCAAGCCAAACCGAGCCTATTCGCACTAAAGGAACCTTGGAGTTGAACGCACGAACTTTCTGGCAATCTTAGCGTGCGGAATACTTTGATCAAGAGAGAATAGAGCGTCCGTTGGGCAACTCTGTTCTGTGTTGGTGCGGTCTCAAAAACCACGTCAACAGAACTGGCGCTAGAAGGAGGGCCTTCAAGGATTCTTCGCAGTGAAGCAGTCATTTTCAAATAAGAAGGGATTTCATTGAAAAGAGCTTCATTGGAGAAAGAAATTATCATGAGTAAAGATGGTGCTACCGCATAGAGAAATATTCCCAGTGTTGCAGCCTAACTTGGGATTCAACGACGACCAAGAAGACATTCTTTCAGGGTTGAACAATCTTGCTTGGAAAACAAAGGAGAGCTACGCCCAGTACATGAGAACTTGCTTCGTGCTGGAGGAAGAAGAAGAAAAAGCCATTGAAATCCAAGTTGCAATTGAGAGAAATTTGCTCGATCAGAGACTACCACTCGCTCCTCTTCCTCGCCGACAGTGATCAACTACATCCTGGATCGCATTAGCTCATTCTCACCTAATAAGTTGAAAAGAATTCTGAGGTCCACGCCAAGCTCATCCAAAGACTTTGTGGAGTTAGAATTGCCTACTAGAACAAGGAAGAAGAAAGAGAGCCGTCCAAGCAAAGAAGTGTTGTCAAACGAAGAAGCTCAGTCTAGTGAAGAAAGCGGAGAAGAGATTACAAGTTTATTTCGAACTCCACCAAGTGTTTCAAGGTTTGCTCAACCCAAAGCCGTTCAAGTTACTACACCAGTGTTTGTTCAGCAACAACCACCAGTTCAAGTTACCGCAACCCCAGTTATCGTATATCAGAGGAGGTATCCAAATCAAACAATGGCTCAACCAGGAGTCCAACCTGCTCCTAACGGTGCTACTTGGCTAGTCACCAATCCATCTCCTCTTGAGTTTGCCGATTATCATGACATGCCAAAGAATCCGGAGCATTTCTGCACCAAGTACCAAGTCCATGATCCGAATCGTTCTGCGAGGATCACATTAAGATGTTTGAAGATCATTTGCGAAACCGACAAATTGCCTACGCAGATGTGGCTTGCAGACTGTTCCCGTATTCCTTGGGAGAAGAAGCACACTTTTGGTTTATACATTTGCCAGTTGGGTCCATCCGAACGTGGGAGCAAATGAAGGAGGCTTTCATTGGGAAGTTTGGTATTCCCATCACCCCAGTGGAGCTTTTCCGTCAATTCACGGAGGTGAGGAGACAAGACAAAGAACCTATTCATGCCTTCAATAACAGATTCCAAAAGGCTCTTACGAGGTTGCGTACTCCGTATATGGTTCCCGATGCAAGGGAAAATTACTATGCAGCCTTAGACCCGTTGACCGCTATGTTCGTGAGGCAAGCTCATCCCATTCCAGCAGACATGAATCAAGCATATGCTAAGGCTGTTGAAGTAAGTCAGAATATGGGCCAAAACATAACTGGACCCTCTTTGTACACTGGCTTGGTCACCACAAATAATCAAATGCAGACTCTTGCTCCAGCATGGAATCAACAAGTTCCAGCATTGAATCCAATTCCGCAACCTGCTTATCATGTTACACCACCATCAGACCAATTGATTCTCCATCCTGGGGTACCCTTATCCCAGACTCCAGCTACACAGCCTGTCTATCTCCAGAACACGGTACCTGCAACAAGGACACAAGAAGAGAAAGACGAAATGAAAGAATTAGTAGAGCAAATGAAAAGGCTGTCATCTGAGGTAACTCACCTCAGGAATCAAAATAACCAAATGCAATCAATGATAAAGAATTATCAGGCACATCCAGGTGCCAATCGAGGATATCACAATAATCCTCAACACCATCAGGATGCCCATCAAGGACATGGACACGACAACAGCCATGGGTATCGAAACAATAATCAAGGATATCAGAAGAGGTCCTGGAATACTGGACCTAACAATGGAGGAGTTCCATCACCGCTGGATAACCCGCCACCTCCAGAAAATCGTCCCACTGACAGAGTATTTCTGGCAGAAGCTGCTATGTCAGGATGGTGTCGGCTTCATAACACAAGTCAACACTCAGAATTACAATGCCATGAGTTTCAAGTAGCAGCCGATATCTTTAAAGGAGAAGTGAAAAGCACGGAAGGTACTGAAAATCCTCCGACTACTGGATATGAGATTGTACCAGTACAAAGATATGACCAGGCACTAATCATAGAAAGTGTCAATCTTGTGTCCGAATACCAGAACTACGCGCCACCAGAAGCTAATTATAGATTTCCACCAGCTTCGGCTAACGGTCCCGTGGAGGCGCCAGATACTCAAGTTTATGAGGAAGCTCAAGTTTATTCAGAGGCTCAAACGTATTCAGAAGTTCAAGGTACTTATTCAGAAGAGCCATATGACCAGGGTAACTACATTTTCCCACCTCTCAATAACAGTGTTTTGGTAGAAGGAAGTAGAGAGGTGCAAGCATTCCAGACTTCCGGAGGAGCAGCACCCAAGGTGTACCAGAGGACTTATCACCAGAAAGAGCCTTTGACGTCCTCTATTCCCCCGAACAATTTTACAACCCCGCCGAATCCAAACGCGAGCAATAATCCGAATTTGCCTAGGGATTCTCCGGAGTATAGACAGCAGAATGTGATGAACAAAAATGGACAACAGACTGTCCAGCAACAACCCATTCATGTGATGCAACGTCCTCAAAAGGACAATCTTCCAAGAGATGACATGAAAAGATTAAGTTCCTACGTGCTAGAGGAAGTGAAGAAGATAAAGGTTAGTCTTCCCTTGTATGAGTTGATGAAAATCTCTGAGGTTAGAGATACAATTTTGGGAAGTCTATATGAGACACCAGTTGCAAAGAGTACACCTCAAGAAGCACCCAGTTCATCAAGGAATCCTCCAGTAAATATACAATCCCGTCCTGTGCAGAATGCAAACATGGTGGAGGAAGTGCCTTACGCGCCGTTCAACGCTTGGGAGGCTCCACAGCAGTCGCAAGGTTTTGTGGGAGTAGTGCAAGGATCTTCAAGTGAACCTGAGAAGCCAAAGGACCGAAGATAAAAGAAGAGTCAGATTCAGTTTGCCCGCAGAACAAAGGCAAGAGCAGACACAGAAGGTCACCCGTGATAATCAAGTTTCACCATGGGATGAAAAGAATGAAAGAAAGAGCGTTGTATCCGAGGAAAAGAAGAAACCGGTTGTGTTCTATCAGGGGAAAGATGAGCCAGCCCCATTCTTGGTATCGGTCAGAATCTTTGGGAAGTTATTACACAATTGTCTGATTGATTCCGGTGCTTCTAGCAACGTCATGCCATTGAAGGTGTGTCAAAGGTTGGGTATAGTCCCGTTGCATACCACGAAGAAGGTGACCCAACTTGACAAAACTGAAGTACCAGTGGTTGGGGAGTTAAATAATATTCATATGCAGTTGTCAGCTGATCCCCGAATCCAGAGCTGTATTGACATATCAGTGGTCGACATACCAGATGGGTACGGCATGTTGCTAAGCAGAGACTGGGCAAGAAAATTAAATGGGTACATTGCAACAGACTTCTCCCACATGTGGCTTCCATGGAAGGGAGTCCCAAATCAAATCAGGGTTGATAGTACACCAAGATTGAAGCTGATGATCACGGAATATGGAGAAGATAATGAGATCATGTTCGTACAAACTGATTTAGGCTCATATAGGCCTGTTAAGCAAGAAGTATTAATGCTACAAAGTTCAAGTGAGGGAAGATGTTTAGAAGATACCACGAGCTCCACCGAGGTGTTGATTGAAAGTGACTCAAGCGATAGTGAAGGTGGAGGAACCTTTGAGAATTTCAGGGACTTTGTCCTGAACAGTGTAAGACAAGAAACAGAGTTAGGGAAAGATGCTTCAATTAAAAATTTGCTGCTCCCCAACTGGTGCCGAATACACGAAGCATTTCATTCAGAAATCACTTGTGCCCTGTGCAAGGTGGCACTAGAACAAGTTGCAAGGCTTGTTCCCCGTACTCCATTACAAGAAGAACATCAAGAAGAAAACGAGATTCTAATAGGACATCAAAAGATGAATGAGGAGAATAGTGTTGTGATAGAAGAAATTGTAAAAAATGATACGACTCAGTCAAAAGATAAAGAAAAGACTCCAGAGGTCTGCAATCAAGAAGAGACACGTGTTCAGTCTCCCAGCGCCCCTACAAATGATCAAATATGGACTTTAAGGTTTGATGGATCAAAGTCAAAGAAAGGAAACGGAGCAGGATTTGAATTGGTTAGCCCAACAGGAGAAGCTTATTTGGGTTCCTATAGGCTTCAGTTTTCATGCACCAACAACGTTGCTGAATATGAGTCCTTGATCCATGGATTACTCCTTGCAATTCAGAAGGGAGCCAAGATTGTACACGCTATTGGAGATTCTGACATTGTGGTCCGACAAGTAAGGAAGCAGTTCGCCTGCCATGACAAGAGATTGAGCCGTTATCGGAACAGAGTTTGGGACCTAATAGAAAGTTTTGATGCATTCAACATAAGGCAAGTATACAGATCTAAAAATACCGTTGCAAACTCTTTGGCACAAGCTGCCAGTTCTTTGGAACCACTGGCAATGGAGGGATTAAGGAAGTTCACAGTAGAGTTGGTTTCAACCCCGGCAATCCCTGATAACATAAAGAATTTTCAAGTGTTCGAAGACGACAAGCAGATTCTGGATTTTCTCACAAACTCAGGAGTGTTTGAAGCACAAATCATAGATGAGGAAGATACTGAAGAGGCTGAATATGATACAGAAGGGATATTGAATTTGAAGACTAATGTAATCCCAAAAGGGATGGTCGAGTTAGAAAGGCTATTTGATACTGACAGATTAAGCAGAAATCAAAGCACGCAAGGCAATGATTGTGAACCTGTCAATCTAGGAACAAGTGAACAAGTGAGGAATGTGTTCATTGGAAAGGTTTGTACACCCGAAGAAAAGGAAGGCATCTTAAAAGTCATGAAAGAGTTTCCAGAGGTGATAGCCTGGGGATATGAAGATTTAAAGACATATGATACATCACTGATTACACATACAATACCACTAAAGCCAGGCAGCAAGCCATTTAGGCAGAGGCAGAGGCCAGTGAATCCATTGCTAGAACCGTTAATTTATCAAGAAGTCAAGAAGCTCCTTTCAGCCAGAATTATTTTTCCAGTGAGGCACTCCACGTGGGTCGCCAATCTAGTTCCAGTAAGAAAGAAGAATGGAGAGATAAGATTATGCGTAGATTTCCGCAATTTGAATAGGGCCTCTGAGAAAGACAACTATCCCTTGCCTTCATTAGATGAAGTGTTGCAAATAGTGAATGGTTCACAAATGATGTCCTTTTTGGACGGATACTCGGGCTACAATCAAGTGATGGTTGAACATGAAGACCGATTGAAGACTGCGTTCACCACGAAATGGGGAACCTTTGCATATAGAAGAATGCCTTTCAGCTTAATCAATGCAGGAGCCACTTTCCAACGAGCAATGGACATCGCTTTTCGAGACCTTGTCGGAAAGTGCATTATAATTTACATGGATGACTTGACGGTGTTCTCGAAGAAAAGAGGGGATCACGTTGAGGATTTGAGGAAGATATTTCAGAGATGCAGAAGATTTGGTGTCTCCCTAAATGCCAAGAAATGTATATTTGGTGTCACCGAAGGAAAACTGCTAGGTCACGTTATTTCAGAGAAGGGTATATCAATTGACCCTGAACGTATTGAAGCCATCTCAAGGATTGGTTTGCCTGGCACTCAGAGAGAGTTAAGATCATTCTTCGGCAAGATCAATTTTGTCAGAAAGTTTATAACCGGGTTTGCTGAGATAGTAAGGCCACTGAACGCAATGTTGAAGAAAGATGCAAAGGTTGAGTGGACTCCACAGACTAGAAAGGCTTTTGATGAGATCAAGCAAGCTATAGTGGACGCTCCAGTGCTGGTCAGTCCAGACTACACAAAGCCTTTTTATTTGTATTCATTTGCCTCAGAGCACACATGCGCCGCAGTACTAACTCAAAGAACTGAAGAAAAAGATGAGCATCCAATTGCTTTTATGAGCTCACCGTTGAAAGAAGCAGAGTTAAGATACCCAAGCATTGAAAAGCAAGCATATGCTTTGGTGAAGGCCGTCAAGAAATTTAGACATTACATCTTGAGGAGCAAGATCCACGCGATTGTTCCAGACGCCACGGTGAAGATTTTGTTAATGCAGAATGAGTTAGGTGAAAGAAGAGGAAAGTGGGTCGCCACTTTGCAAGAGTATGATATAGAGATACAGCCTATGAAGTTAGTCAGAGGACAAGCTTTGGCACAGACTATTGCAATGGTTGGCCCAGAACTAGTTCAACAGACCTATGTATTAGAGGAAGTGTCTCCCGGAGAATGGTACGATGACACAGTATATTACTTGCTGAATCACAGATGCCCTCGCCATTTGAATCCTGTGCAGCGGAGAGCATTAAGAATGAGAAGCCAAAGATTCATGCTTCAAGGATCAGTCCTCTATAGGAGGAACTATGAAGGTATTTATTTGAGATGTGTAGGAAAACAAGAAGCAAAACAGTTGATGGAACACTTCCATGAGAAATTTGGAACAGGACACGGAGGAAGTCTGGCCACAGCTCATCAGATCCTGAGAGCTGGTTATTATTGGCCCACGCTTTTTAAAGACACATATGAGCATGTGAAGGCTTGCCACATATGCCAGACAGCGGCTAATAGAGGAAGGCATCCCGCTATGCCTTTGCAACCAGTGATTGAAGTGAGACCATTCGCAAAATGGGGTTTGGATTTTATTGGTATGATCAATCCGCCGTCATCAGGACAGCATAGATATATTTTGACAGCAACAGACTACTGCACTAAATGGACAGAAGCTCAAGCGTTGAAGCAGTGCACGTCAGAGGTGGTTATCAGATTCCTTGAAGAAAATATTGTGACAAGATTTGGATGCCCCCACGTTTTGGTCAGTGACAATGGTTCAGCCTTCTCATCGCTGAAGTTTTCCAACTGGGCTTTTGAGTACGGAATTACCTTGAGGTTTTCCTCCAATTACTATCCGCAAGGGAATGGACTAGCAGAGTCCACAAACAAGAATTTATTGAATGCCATTAAGAAGTTACTGGACAAAAATCCGAAAGATTGGCACACACAGTTGAGGTTTGCTTTATGGGCAGACAGAATAAGAACAAAGAGTTCCTTGGGAACATCTCCATATCACCTGGTTTACGGGCAGGATCCAGTGTTTCCAGTCCAGTTAAGGATCCCTACTCTTCAGTTTATTCAGGAATACCTCGAAGGAGAGGATCAAGTTCAGACAAGATTGTCCCAGTTAATGCATCTAGAAGAGAAAAGAGATGAAGCTCTTGAGAATCTAACGAAGCACCAGGCAGTGGTGAAGAGATGGTTTGATAAACAGGCAAAGATCAAGTCGTTCAGGATTTCTGACTTGGTTTTATATTGGGACAAGGCCCACGAGAAAAAGGGTGATCACGATAAGTTCGACAAGTTGTGGTTGGGCCCGTATCAGATTTCTGAAATCCTTGGGGATAATGCATTTAGATTGCGTACATTGACAGGGGAGGATGTCCCGTTGCCCGTCAACGGACAGTTCCTCAAGCATTATTTCCAGTCTTAGGTTCTCTCCGAGAGCCTGCTTTGTAAAATAGTTAGATTAGGGTTTGCTTTCCCGTTTGTTTTCTTTCCGTTCGCTTTCCTGTTTTTCTTCCGTTTTGGTTTTGGTTTGTTGCCCTTTGGGTTTTTGGTTTGGCGTTTCCGTCCCTTGAGTTGTCCGCTCAAGTGGGTTTGGTTTGGAATGGGCAAGGATTTAGGGTTTTCCCGTTGCGATGGGGTGATGATGTTTCAACTTTCATAACATGGTTTCTTTCCACTGGAATTTGCATAAATTTTTGAAAAGAATTAAGATTGCTTTCCTCTTGTTATCATCCAGTTAGAGATCGAACTCGTCTCGGGAAGTTAACCCGTTATTGTATCTCAACACACGAGCCTAAAGACCTTAAAAATCTTACCTATCTCCACTCTGAGTCATTTTGGTTTCTTGGGAAAGGTTTTGGCAGGTGAAAATCTTACATCTTGCTTCAGCGCCACTGCAATTCTCAAACCCAT
>VDFB02255894.1:437773-462261 GCA_007258455.2 Sequoia sempervirens | reverse complement strand
TTTCTTTTAGAAGCACGGGTACTAGGACTCGTGAAGGAAATTGCATTGAATGATGCAAGAGTACTATATTCTTTCTTATTTCCTTTCTCTGTTGCAACAACATTAGAAGTAGGTGTAGTAGTAGAAGATATTCTTCCTAATTTCCTGGGTCCGAAGGACTATTCAGCTGACATGGTCTTCCTCTCATCAAGAGCTTCCTTTAATTGATAAATATCATCCTTAGAGAATGATTTCCCTTGGAAGAATGCCTCAAAATTATTTCTTGTTGTTTTTTCTCTTAGGGATGTAGAAGTTTCTAAGTGCACTTCATTATCTTTCTCTTCATATGTTCCATATCAGGGCAGAGAGGAATCCCTTAGACTACTTAACAACATTTCAATGAATCTCTTAGCAATTTTTTCATCAACCTCATAACCCATAGGTTCTATCCAGAGAGTTCTAGGTTCAACTATTTCCATGATGCATTCATTAGTGCTTACAAGAAAAGTTATGTCCTTTACATACTTTTTCACTATGATTTTGGCAACCCTTTCTCTTTCATACATATTATATTGGAAAATTGCAAAGAATGCAAACAATGCATTATTCTGTGCTCTAAAATATTCAAGATTGTGCAGGTGTTCAGAGATTTGATGTGCAATTGGCTTGTTGCGCTCCCATATAATGTTTTTCCTTCCTGATAACTCACTCAAGAAGTAGAATAGTAGAAAAACTACCAATGTCCCAAACTTAAAAGACTGCTTCTTTGAATTAATTAGGCTCAAATTCTCCATAAGTTGCTAATAGAGCAACTCACATAGATCATAATATCTCCCATTCACTACCATTTCATATGTAATATGAATTTTTGTAGTAGACACAAAATTCACTCAGTTGGTAAAGTATATTTTTTTCCAATCATGATAGCAACATACTTCACGACTAGGTTTGTGATGGGTTTAGTAATCAGAGCTCTCCCATAATATGTAGCTCCAGTTAGCTTCATGAATACATCACTTTTCATAGCTTTCAACACTGGTAAGGATCTAATAGCACAAAGAACAATTACGGCTTGGATTGCTTCCTTGGTGATTAACTTGGCTATGCTTGTCCACACAAACTTATCATGTACCCTACTAAGTGCCATCCTAACAAATTTAGAAGCCATCTCATTTTAAAATTTAGGGAACCAATTCCAAACATCTAGCTTCTTCCGCACTAGGTTTTCATATTCAAGTTTTACAGAGTGATTATATCCTATCAATTCTTCTATCCATAGATCCTTAAGTTCTTGGTGGTTAAATTCTTCTAACTTTCCATGAATGTAAGTTCTAGTGTCTTCAGTGGGTAGGACATTAATTAGAATATGTGAGAACACACCCATGGGATCCATTTTATATAATTTTGAGGAATACCTTATGAATTTAGGTTGAGGTCTCTCAGAAACTTCCACAACAGTAGGAGTGGCCATTTCTTTTCCTCAAATTACTTGTATATGCTTATGAAAAGTTTCTTCAACTAAACACCTACAAAGTTTAGATAACAGTAAATACCTTTTCAAGCTTTGTCAAAAACTAGGGTCTAATGCCAAATACTCTGAATCACTTTCAAATCTCTTCATCTCCCTGTGCTTCTTCCCAATTGTTCAAATGCGATTTAATTTTACTTGGTTTCTCACTTTTTGAAATTTTGCATTAAATGCATTCCAACTTCAAAAGTAATAAATAATTTGCAAAATACACTATAAACCCTAATATGCTTTGCAATTCTCTAGATTTGCATATTTTCTACTGGAGACTTCTTCAACATCTTTAGAATGACACCTTACATCATATATCCTCATGTCGTTCCCTAACACCTCTTATTTCGAGGGTTTGTTAGATTTGTCTATCACTGCTCCCCCTAAAACCATTACTAAGTTTAGTTTTTAGAAGAAGTATCTACACCAGATGCAAGTATAGATGTATTTAATTCATCCTTATTCTAAGGTTCTTCTTTTTTCTTCCAAATCTTTTCCATTTTTTTCTAACTTTGGTAGGATCTACTTTGTTCACAAGTTTGTTCTTTTATTCCAAATCAAGTTTCTTAACAATTTTGCTTCTGCAAAATTTTGAGATGTATCTCAATTTATTACAGGTGTAACACAAAACATGTTTATGACCAAATTGACATGCATTTAACCTTGATTTGCACTGAATAGCTTTATGTCTGAAGATATTGCATGTATAGGAGTAACCTTGAAAAGACTGAATCATTCTACCAGTATTGAATCTATTATCATTATTTGACTTCTACACTCAGTAGCTCTATGTCCAAACTTATTGCAAGAAAATCATTTTCCAACAAAGAATCCAAAATTATGATTCATTCTACTTCTACATTTTGTCGCCCTATGACCAAATTTGTTGCATGAAAAGAAAAATCCATTAAAAGATGGGTACCTTTGAGCATTAGGTTGTCTAATAGGGATCCTTTTGGTATTACTTCTATGGTTCTTGATCTACCTTCCATTGCTTTGAGTTTTCCTTTGATTTTCCACTTTGTTAGGAATCTGATTTTCCTTTGAAATTTGTCTTTCTTCAAGTCCCAAACCACTTTTATCCTTAGAGGGTTTCTGAAAAGCAATCAATTCATCAAGCATTTGGGTGCTTTCTTTGAATTTATCCTCATGAGATTTTTCGTTTACTAATTCAGATCTTAGTGTTACCACTTCTTGTTCAAGCTTTGTGTATTCATTAATTTTTCTTTGGAGTTCAACTTTTTGATATTCTTCAATTCTTTTCTTCTCTTCCACTTGCACCTTTAGTATGGTGATGTCTTCATTTGCTTTCTTCAACTATTCATTTACTTCTCTATGCCTTTCTTTGAATTTATTGATTTGTTCTCTTAGCTTTTTGACGCATTCATTTGCTTCTTTCAAGTTTTCTTTTAGAGTTTCTTTCTCATCTTCACTTTTATCTAGATCTTTAAGAGTATCATAGAGTTCCTCGGTTGGTGAAATCTCTTCTGGAGGAACATGATTATTTTTGTTAGCCATGTGTTCATACTTCAATATCTTCCTTAAGCTTTTAAACTTTTCCAAAGGAACCAAGCTCTAATACCAATTGTTGAACACACAAAATATTGAGAGGGAGTGTGAATCAGTATTCTACTAAACCAATTGATTTCTAACCATCCAATTATTAAAACATATCTAGCTACAACTGTAAGTAAAAACATGGAAGTGAACATAACATCACACAAATCATAGAAACCAAGATTTTTATGTGGAAAACCCAAAGTGGGAAAAACCACGGTGAGGATTAACTCACAATATATTATAACTAGTTACAAAATATTATAGGGCACACTACCAAGGCACACTGCCATGACACACTACCCTTGAAAGGATCATGACCAGAGTGCAAAAGATATGGCTTACTACCTTAATACAAAAAGATGTGGCTCACTACCAGGAATATCAACTAAATGGAATGCACTTTTTGAGTGTTGAGTACAATTCCAATTAAGCTCTAGGAGATAGAGAATCCTGCTTCGGATTGCAGGTATACAACAACTATCAACAACTACCAATGAATTCACACCATATTACTTTGTTGCACATCTCACATCATCACTTCTTATCATCTCTATTTCTATATACCTATGCATGTATTTGAAAATTTATATTCCTTCAATACAAGGATGTTTCATATATATACATGGTTACATGTTCATACATCAATTAGGTTGGCCTAATTGGATGTAAGAATACTTAACTCAAAATATCTTGTAGGCTTCAAAACAAAAACATCTTTGGTGCTAAAAAAATATGCAAGACACGATTTAGGTCAGCCCATACCTAAAAATGACCACATTAAACCTTCATGAAGCATGTACTGCAAGTACAAGTCAACTAGAAGAAAAACATACCAAAGGAAAAAACTATAAGCCGAACTTCTAAAATTTATAACTTTCAACTCATTAGACCTAGATTGCTGAATTCCTAAAAAAGCTGCATCTAAGACCCTTGAGAAGCATATCAAAATCATATGAGTCTATATTAACTTCAGAGTGATTCTAGACCAAATTACCGGATCAATGTAGCACAAACATAGTTTACCAAATGGGTAGATAATCAGTAACCAAACAATTTTGACATCAATGACAACAAAGACAACAAATCGAAGGTCTCTTTCATTCTTCCAACAAAGGATTGTGTTGTTACCCATATAAAAATCTTGGCATTCTACTCAATCTTATTTTTTGTGCTCCCTTCCAAATTCTACATTCCCTTTTTTGAATCTTCATAGACTTAAAAAACTTGACACTTCATTTATAAGTAAAATATGTCAACATTTTCATTGTTTTAAAAACTTAAAAATTGAACTTGTCTACATATGAATACATATACATTCATGTTTATGTGCATGTATTAGTATTCTAGGATAAAAAAAGGCCATGGGTCACAATTGTTAGAAATTTGAAATAGATTGAATAAGCCAAGGAACTTTTTAAGAGATAATCAAAGTTACATAAACTGGAAAAACATAAGAATGCAAACTAGGACTTCGAGAGATTACGCAATGTCAAGGTGAAAAATTTCATTAAGAGCTTCCAAGCTAAAAAGATACAATGCAAATATGCATGAATGGATGCAAGAGTATTGCAAGAATGGATGAAAATACAAGCTAGGTGGTGAGTTTATATAGAACTTAGGAGAGGAGGTAAGTGGAAAATCCAACCAATTGGAATCAACCACAAAAAGTGGAGATGAACCACCAAAAGTGGAAAGTGGTTCCACCCTTTAAGGAAGGGGAAACCTCATCACTTATCTCCTAGTTATTAAATAATAAACTCACTTTATTACCCTAAGCAAGCTTAATTAAGTGTAGGAAAAACCTAGGACTAAGGGAAAATAAAAACCTACACCAACACCCCCCCTTAAGCACAACTTAGGAGGATGTAAAAGATGATGGGTATCAAAAAATGAGGCCATGTTAGGTACCCAAGTACATACCAAATTCCCCCCCAAAGAAGAAAAATCACCCCCCACAAATAGAGAGAGAACACCCCCAAAATAGAGAGAGAAGAAAATAAGGACTAAGTAGCCTCCCTTGAAGAGATCTAATGGTTAATGATTGAAAATGGATGGAGAACATGGTACATGATCATCGAACAATGTTCCTCTCCTTAGGAAGAAACAAAACCAAAGGTGTATGTGAGCTATCTCCCAAGTCCTGAAAGGAATATGTAGGAAGAAAGTGCATAATGTATGAAAGTCTCTGAAGTCGGCTCAAGTATCCTCATGTCGATGCTAAAAGTTGTCACAATCAAATTAGGCATTCTAGGCCACACTACTGAAGATGACAAATCATAATGTCCTAGAGAATAATGTAGAGAATAAGTTAAAGACTCACATATCTTCTCTAAAGGTGTCTTCTGCAAATGACGATCCAAAGTATCCACACTCATGTTAAACTATGATGAATGATTAAGAGGGTCAAATTGTTCCCTCACAAAAAATGAAGAAGAATCATCTTTATCAAAGAGAAGATGAATACACTCAATAGTGTCTCCCAAATATGTAATATGTGTCTCCATAAACAAGTTTGAAATACCTACGAAGAGATCATCCCAAGTTGAATTTGAAAGATAATGTATGTCCTATTGCAAAGAATCACTAGAAACTTTCAAAGAAGAAACACTAGAATTTGAAGTAGCGACAATATATGGTGATGGGGCATCAATGAATTGATCATCCACACAAGATGGGGAAACACAAGTCTCAATATCATCCACAATAGCCTAGTTCTCCAAGGCAACATCACTTTTAGATGAAGATCCAATGTCTCCATACAACTGTTGAATGATGGTCCAAGCAGTGAAAGGGAACTTAGTGTGCTCTACATGATGTAGAATATCCTTAGAAATAGTAAGACATATTAGTCCATAGACCATGTCATTATTATTAAACCATGCATTCTTCTGATTATAGTCACTTGGCTCATGAACGAGTCCAAGGAGATAGGGTAGTAGATCCTACTCAAGGAAATGATTCTTTATCCCTTATTTCCAAGACAAATAGTTCTCTAAAGTTAACTTGACAATAGAAGGATGGAAATAATTTTTAAGAGACATGCTTAATGCCCCCATAAATGGAACTTTATCTTAGTTTGTGATTACAAATTGTTTGTATAATCCCCCCAAGATTGATACAAAAAATCAACTTTAAGTGAATACAAAAAGAGACATCAAGATACACCCCCCCTTTCCACTAGTCTCATAAATCACCCCCCAAGATATTTCAATGTTGGCACTTTATGATTAGTGCATTTACAAAGCTTTTTCCAAGATACAATGCTCAATAGGTCCACAATAACCAAAATTATAAATTTTGATGCAAAATGAATGTAAGATAAAATCTGGAAAAAGTAGCTTTTTATCTATGTATTTCTTTTCAATACCTTTCCAACGCCTATTTGTTTCCAAAAAATGGACCTATGAGGCGAAAGTTATGGCTTGTTAAAGAAAAAATGCAACAATAGCTTCAACCTGAAATATTTGATAGAAAATGGAAACAAATCTTTTCAAAGCCTTTATAGATGGAAATTGCTCATCTCCAACTTTCCAATGATATCTTGTTTGTAGAAAATAGACACCGTGGTGAAAAGGTATGATTTTTTTTTAAAAATAGGTTGAATTTTGCCTACAATGAACAAGTTTTCTAGCAAATAAAAAAACTTTTGATTTTATTTTTAAAAAACCTATTTACAATGAATAGACAATAGCAAAAGCCCAAAAATATTTTGATGCTAAGAACAAAATTTAGAAATTGTTTTTTGATCTAGCAAGTAGAAGATTAAAAAATGATTTTTTTAACCTTCAACTGGTAGAAAAAGTGATGTGCAATGATTTATGTACATCAATTTTCTTTAGATCTGCACAAGATATGAAAAACATAAAAGATACCCAGTTGAGATTTCAACCTTGGCTACAAAACCCATAAATTGTTTTTCCTACAAATGAGTGAAAGCTATATTTCTGAAGCAAAAATGAAAATGACTCCAATAAAAAATGACTTGCATCAAACCCCTGTTTGCAACTATGTCAAATGATCTTCAATTTGGATGAAACAAAAGCGAAATCTGACTTTCTTGAGCTTTCTAGACGTGTTAGAATAGTCAACTAATAATGGGGTTAAGGAGTAGTTACACAATCCTTGCTTTAAATTCTTGTGCTTTTAAATTAATGTGGGAGAAAGGGCCTAGGGGAGGAAACTAATAGTGGGGTTAAGGAGTAGTTACACCAATTATACTTCTACTATCCAAAATCTGTTAGAACACATATAAATGAAATGTTTTTTAAGAAAAAAATGCATACATGGAACAAGAGGAAAGCAAGTATGATAATGAAAAAATATCATGGGTGAAATATAAAAGAGGTATTAGAGGAATTGCTCTAATATATCCCAATTATGTAATCTAAGTGGAAAAATTGAACTATATGAGACCTAGGTCCCGCTATAAAAAATATACTCTAAGAAAGTATAAGTGGGATGCAAGCACACATAGAATGCAAGAAAAAGTACATAAAGAGGATGCATGAGGAAAATGACTTCTTATGAATCTTGTGAATTGCAAGTGTGTGTTGTAAAAAATGAGGGTTGATAGTGAGGTCTATGGGACATTGGGATATGCATCCTCTTTATGTGATTAGAAGAATAAATTATTAGAACAATTATGGTTTTCAAAGGGAGACTAAAAACATCTTATATGGGGCCCAAGTGAATGAGCTTGTGGAAAACCCAAATTAAATGTATTTAATAATATCATGTGTAAAAATAATTTATATATGATAGAGGTTCGAATCACATAGTAAAAATGAACAAGGAAAATAAAGAAGATAATTAAGAACATGCATACACCTATAAAAAATTATTATTATAATAATTCTTATACAATGTGTGATAAAATATGGGGGGTGTCTATATTCTCCTCTCTAGCCTATAAAAAATGGATATGTACATTAATACATCAAGAGGGAGGGAGATGAAGCACTAATTGGAGTAAAATTATTGCATACCTTGTTTCAGCTATCAAAACAACTAAAAACAAGTGAAAAAATATATTTTGGAATATCAGGATGAACATGAATTGGAATGTTTTGATGAAAACACAAAAGTTGCTAAACAACACCCAAGATTTGTAGTGGAATATAGTGGTACAAACCCTCCTAGATTAATCAATCTTCCTTGAAGATAAATGGTCCCTGTTGTATGCACTTGTAGTAACAGGTGTGGAAGAAAATTATCAAGATGTAACTCTATAAACTAGTTTCTTTAGGAAGCAAACTAGCCTACTATGATGGTTTGGAATAGATGGATCTTCTATTAACATGTCTATTTGACCCTAGTGTCAACTATGAGCTACTTCTCTAGGAATATTACATTATGCATTGATATCCATTTGTTGAAGAGTATTTCCAATATATTATGTATGGAAAAGAGGCAGAAAATAATAGTGCATGAGTTTTACATTAAATATCATATGTAATTCATTTTAATAAGTATATTAATCTTGAAATAATTATCAGTTGATTACCTGGTGATGGTTTAGGTCATGTACCAAAGTGGATAGCTATTATAGTGAGATCATGTTAGTATTTACTTCTAGAGGTGTATCTAGACTTGATGACCAACCTAAAAGGTGTGTGATGCCTAATTATTAGCATGAAAATACTAGTATTTTTTATTATCCTATTAAAAAATGGTTTATAATTTGTGTTGAATATTCTCAATGAATTGAGAAAATTTATGAGCTTCCTTTTGAGTTGAACGAGTTAGTAAATTATTGGAGGAAAAACATGTTAATCTATGTCAGTGGGTGTTAGAGGTTGGAAACCTAAGAATATATAAACATGGTTATGTGTGGTAGAGTTGTGAAAATCTTTACCATAACTATGATAAATGAAATCTAAGATTTCATCCGAAGTATGATGTTTCTTATAATTAGACATTGTGAGAAGTTACACTATCATCTTGTTTACCACTTTCATCTCTAAGTTAGTCTACAAATGAAATTCCATAAACTTGTTTAAATTTTAATCTAGTCTAAATAAAAGTACCTTTTATGAATTACTTGATAACCTTATTTATTTATCTAAAACTTGTATAGTTTCTAAGATTCCAAAGTAGATCTAATCATGTTGAATGTATAGTCAAGTTATTTCTGTAGGAGTTAATGGTGAACTTGTCAACACCCCAGGATCACCTGCAAGACAACAATAACTTCCACAAGAGAGAAATGATAGGAATATCATGCTATGATTATGGATGCAATATTTCTAGATTGATATATGATATACATATGATGCATTTCCTATAAAGAAAAGTTGTGAGATAGGATTAGACAAGATCTTGACATGTATCTTAATCCTATATAATGAGATAACTACCTCAAAAAATATTAAATGACTTAGGACACAAGCATTCAATTCAAAAAGATAAGATAAGATCTAGTGACAACTAACACTATCTAGAAATATTCCCTCCTAGGACCTAAATGGACTTCACATGTAAATAGGAGCTACTAAAGACTAGATAGGTAAAACACCTATTTACACCAACACCCCCCCTTAAGTGCAACTTAGGGATAAGATTATTATGCAAATTATGTAAAGATAAAGATGAAGATGGATTTTGGATATGAGGCCATGGTAGGTATCCATGTATAATGCAAATGCATTCTCTCACAAATGAAGAAAAGGAGAAAATCGAGTGGAAAAAAAATCCTCCCAAAAGAGAGAAAAGATGAAATAATGCTCTCCATGAATAATGGTAAGGAAAAAACCCATGTGAGGAAATAGACCCCCCATAAGAGAGATGAAGAGAGACCATTCGGTCCCACCCAATGAGATAACTTGGTGCAAAGAAACACTAGAAGCACTGATACCGTGTAGGATTTAATGGCAAACTCCTCGACACCCCATGATCACCTGTAAGACAACAATAACTTCCACAAGAGAGAAATGGTAGGAATATCATGCTATGATTATGGATGCAAGATTTACATATTAAATATATGATGTACATATGATGCCTTACTTATAAATGAAAGTTGTGAGATAGGATTAGACAAAATCTTGACATGTCCCTTAATCCTATATAATTAGACAACTACCTCAACAAATATTAAATGAATTAGGACACAAGCTTTAAATTCCAAAAGATAAGATAAGATCTATTGATAACTAACACTATCTAGAAAGATTCCCTCCTAGGACCTAAGTGAACTTAACATGTAAATAAGACCTACTAAAGACTTAGAGATGGGTTAAAAAACCTATTTACACCAATAATTTTTAGAGTTGAGATTACTTTCTTACAAGGAATTAGAAGTCCCATATTTGAGAACCTATCAACTATTACAAAAATACAATCATTACCATTCTTGGTACTAGAGTATCCTAAGAGGAAGTCCACATAAACAAATTCCATTGGTATTGTAGACATCCAAATTTAATCACTTCCATATGATTAAATTTACTATTTTTCCACCTATCGTATTAATATTAATTTATTAAATTAATATTACACCTTTTGTCTCATATCGGTAAAGTATGTAATTTAATACTTTGTATTTTACCCTATTCCTCTCTAAATTAAATAAATATGCTAATTTATTTAATTTAGTCATTTTCCCCCTTTTTTTGATTTAAAATCAATTTAAAATTCCTCACTTTCTCTCTCCTTGTCAAATCCTCCATAACCTCACCCTAATCTGAATTAATTTAATTAATTCATGATTATGATGTGCATCCTCTTAATCAAAGATTAATATCACATCCTCCTACATTTGCCACTTGCCTCTAATCTTCCATTAATTAGCCTAATCCAATGTTTGCACAACCTTAACCAAGGTCATTAGCTAAATTTAACACCACTTTTTAGTCAATTCTTCCATTTTTCCTTTTTGGACATCGACCCCCTTTCCCATGTGAATTTTTATTCACATTTATTTGTCCTAGATTCCCCTCCTTTATATGTGAATTTTTAATTCACATTCCATTCTTCCAAAGCTTCTAGAACCTTGGACTTGTCACAATCTGCACATGTGACCAAGTCCCACCTTTTTGGAGCCCACCTTTTACCTTCTAGATCATCCTAGGAATGTGAATTTTTAATTCACATTTATATCCCCAACCACCTTTCCTTTTCCCATGTAGATTTTTGAGGAATTTCAAAATTCCTCAAATATCCCTTTCACTCCCACTTGGGGACAAAAAATCCCTTTTTGTGGAAATCTCCTCACTCCCCAAGGTGCATGTCCTTTTTCCACCTCATGTACCTTCTTGACAACTCATTTCCACATCATCCTACCTTTATCCACTTCACCCTCCACATGTCAAGATGTGAGGGCTTGTGGGTTTTCAACCCACCATAGCCCTTCATCTTGACCTTGTTGGATCAATCTTGATCATTGAATTCTCTAGAGAATTCAAATTCTTCTATAAATACCCCCTCCTCAAGGGAATTTACAACACTTAGTCATTTTGCAACTACATGCTGCCATTTTGTGCACTCATCTAGCCTTCAATTACATTCACTAACATTTGCATCCAAGCACATAGTAAAATCCTCTATTTTAGCCACATCAAGAGCCATCAAGGAGCACACATATCATTCCAAGCAAGGGCCAATCAAAGGGACATCAACAGCAAGGAAGGTAAAACCATTTGTGTATTGTGTTATCTATTTTCCTTATTGTTTTGTCACTCTATTTTGGCTAATCTTGAGGTGTCCTTGGTCTTTTATCATTCGTATTTTGAGTTATTTTATGCACTAGAATAGGATAAATTCCAAGGTATACATTTCTGGCACGCCCAGTGGGACCCACAAACGGGTTCCCATACTTTACATTTGTTGTTGTTGAGGTTTTTGCAAGAACACGTCACAGAAGGGTGACTACACCCCTATTTTTACCATAGAAGGGCGACTACGCCCCTGTTTTTACTGCAGAAGGGCGTGTGCACCCACCTGGGTTAAAACTTCACTTTTTTTTGCTAACACTTTTCTGCAGAAGGGCATGTGTGTCCACGTTGGCTGAAACCTCACTTTTTTGCTAACACTTTTCTGCAGAAGTGCGTGTGCGCCCACCTAGATTGAAACTTCACTTTTTTGCTAACACTTTTCTGCAGAAGGGCATGTGCGCCCACGTTGGCTGAAACTTCATTTTTTTACTAACACTTTTCTGCAGAAGTGTGTGTGCGCCCACCTGGGTTGAAACTTCACTTTTTTGCTAACACCTTTCCGCAGAAGGGCGTGTGCGCCCACGTTGGCTGAAACTTCACTTTTTTACTAACACTTTTCTACAGAAGTGCGTGTGCACCCACGTTGGCTGAAACTTCACTTTTTTTGCTAACACCTTTCTGCAGAAGGGCGACTACACCCCTGTTTTTACTGTAGAAAGGCGATTACACCCCTGTTTTGCTGCAGAAATGAGATTACGCCCTTGTTTTTACTGTAGAAAGGCGATTATGCCCCTATTTTGCTGCAGAAGGGCGACTGCGCCCCTTGGAAGGTGAAATTATTATTTTGGCTATGGATTTATTTGCTATTACTCTCATTAACATTATTCTTGCAAAGATACATGTGTTTTTTGCTAACTTTTTGCAGCATATTCTTATGAAGTTGATGGAGGAAGCGGGATAAAATATCTAATATTTGCTTGCAGGGCTATCCATTTGCTCAATCTTTTTTAAATTATCCTTGCTGTTTGCATTAATCTAAGAACATAGCTTAATTAGAGG
The DNA here is from genome assembly GCA_007258455.2 of Sequoia sempervirens. Lineage (NCBI taxonomy): Eukaryota > Viridiplantae > Streptophyta > Pinopsida > Cupressales > Cupressaceae > Sequoia > Sequoia sempervirens. Next base: position 449,493 of record VDFB02255894.1, on the reverse strand, counting down.
GAGTAATACTCATTGCTTGCTATTCTTGTCTTTTTGTGTTACCCAAAAGGAGCATTAGCTTATTTCCGCTTTCCCCTTGCACTTCGTGTGAGCCTGAGGAGTAGTTGGAAGCGGTTAGTGCTTTCTTTATAGTGGGACTTGCTTGGGGATTTCATCACCCCAAGGGACGATTCCAACCATGTGTACTGGCGAGGTATACAAAGGGGGGAGAGCGAAAGTTGTACCCCAATCCAGTCACGTCATAATTGGCGGAGCATCGAAGCTAGGGTGATACCTAGATAGATGTGAAGAGTTGGTCCAAGCCCTTCAGTATCTCGCTGGGATTCCCGACTCATGCTTGTGACGGGCTGGTGTTCACGGTTGTGCCTCACGTACCGAGAGTATATCGAGGACTCCCTAGATACCTTGTGCATCCTAGATTAAGACCACTTTGGCCATACCCTTAACACTAATCATAGGGTTGTGTTTGTTTGAGAGTATTTTCTTGTGAAAAACCAGTGAACTTTTGACAATTTGGCCTTATCATTATCATTTTAAAGTCCTTGCCATAGTCATTTGCATCAAACCAAGCCTCTATTTTATCGCAGAAAGGTGATTATGCCCCTGTTTTTACCGCAGAAAGGCGATTACGCCCCTATTTTACCATAGAAAGGTGATTACGCCCCTATTTTTACCGCAAAAAGGTGATTACGCCCCTGTTTTACCATAGAAAGGTGATTACGCCCCTGTTTTACCGCAGAAAGGCGATTACGCCCCTAGTTTGTTGCAGAAGGGAAAATTTTCTTTTCTGAACACCCGAAATCACCCCATTTGAATCCATTTAGCCTCTAAACTATCATTTAACCATTCACAACCATTACCTCATCATCCCAAGCCTTCGTTTTGTCACTTTAAACCTTCAAAAACCCCTGTTTGACTATTTTAAACCTCCATCTCATTATTCCAAACTTTTGTTTAACCATTCTAAATCCCCATACATTCTCCATAATTATCCTTAACCCCCCATTCATTTTAATTTCTCCCTAATCCACCAATAATTTCTTACTATTTGCATCTCCAAACACCACCCATAACCAAACCGCCCTAACCTTGTATTACAAAGCGGTTACCCAAATTGACCATAGCGCTTGAACTTGATTATTAGTCTTTAACTTTGACCCCAATCAATTTGCCTCCATCTTGAGGTGAATTCGGTGGCGTAAGTTATCATCTTCAACCCAATCAATCCATTCTTATCTTAAGGTGGATTCGGTGTCGTAATCACCCTCTTAATCAATTAAAGCTCTCAGTTGTTAAGAGTAACTTCCTTTGATCAAACTCAAGGTCTCCCTCTCATCTTTTACCATCCAATAGTCCAAATCAAATCCAATCCAATCCAAATCCAAATCAAATCCAATCCAAATCCAATCAAATCCAATCCAATCCAAATCCAAATCAAATCCAAATCCAATCCAATCCAATCTAATCCAAATCCAAATCAAATCAAATCCAATCAAATCCAATCTAATCCAAATCCAATCAAATCTAATCCAATCCAATCCAAATCCAATCCAATCCAAACCCAATCCAATCAAATCCAATCCAAATCCAATCCAATCGAAATCCAATCCGATCCAATATATCCCAACAAAATCTGATCCAAATCCAAACCCCATCCAAATCACACCTTATCCAATCATAATCAAATCATTTGACAAAGTCATTAATCGGCTCATCCCACATTTGCATGCTCGTTCAGACCCGTTCACAGAAAAAGAAAATGGCCAACCGTCAAGCCCCAAATGCCGAATCGAACAACCCTCAAGATCCCAAAAACACCTCATCAGATCCTAACATAGGTACCAACATCACTCATGATCCCCATAATGGTACTTCATCGCACTCTAACACTGAGAATCAGAATAACTCGCCACATGGAGAAGAGAGTATGGTTAATCAACCTGAACTCACACTTGAGGAACATTTTAGTAATCCCGCCAATGTGCAAATGACTGACCATTTGCTTGAGAAACATGGGGAAGAAATCTTGGCCCACCTAATTGAGAAGGGTGTTAAACCCCCTTCTAATGTGGACTTGTCCAAATATAAGGGTGCCCCATCTAACGTACTCCAAGAGTCCCAAAATGCGCCCGAAGGTTCATACTTCTCTAATGTTCCTCTAGTCGAGGGTTGGCATCAGCCTAAATTTGGAAATGTTGTTCTTTATTAGGTTAATTATCCCCCACATGCTTCGACCTCAGCTATAGGTGGACCTCAAGTGCCTGATCCCAATAATCCTTTTGCTTACGGCATGCCATAAAGTGTTCCACAACCTCCTCCATTAATGTTAACAACACCCCTTCCTTCCAACCAACCTCCAGTCAACATTGGGGGCACCTCCTTTGCCACATCGCTTCCGCCTCCTAGGACCACCAATATACCACCTCAACAACTTCACCAATCTACCATTCTGCCTCAATTACCTCCACAAGGCACACCCCAGCTAAACATTCTGAGTAGTACCCAACAACCCCCTCTACAAAATACGCCTACGCTACCTCCACCATCTCATCCACAACAACTTATACACAATGCTTTGGCCTCCTCACAACAACCATCCTGCCAATCACAAGGCAATCCATCTCAACCTACTGCCCAAACCATATCTCCCTTTCTCACATCCCTTTTGCGTCCAAAGGTTCAACCACAACATAATATCCCACCTCAGTCCATACAACATTCGACGCCACAACAACCTCCCCAACACTACTACTACCACAACCAACAACAATTTCCCCAACAATCACAACAATATCCTCAATACCAACAAGCCAACATGCAACGTCCTGTCCAAGTTCCTCAACAACCTACCCCACACTTTTACCCAACAAATCCATATTATGCCCCACAACAACAACCTCCATATCAACAGAATCCCTCATCTTACCAGCAACCCATGTCATCATCCAATCATCCAAACCTATATTTCAACAATCTGACACCCTTTCAGCAAGATCTTTCCTCATTCTACCATCAATATCCCCCCAACCCACCACCAGCTAGCTTGGATTTGTTGGAAATCAAATCCACACTTAAGGATCTTCAAGCTGGGGCTACAAAACACTCATTCAAATTTGAAGATATATGCCCATATCCGTTTGATCCCTCCATCTCATTGGTCCCATTTCCTAAACATTTCAAGATTCCAAAATTTGACAAATACAAGGGAGACAAAGACCCTAAGGCTCATTTCAGGAGTTTTATTCACAGTGTCAAGAAGTCATGTATAGTGATAACTATCTCTTGCGCTTGTTCCCATGAAGCCTAGCAAGCCATGCCTTAGATTGGTTCATGACTCTCGAAAAGGGGTCCATAAAAACTTTTGCAGACCTATTAGAACAGTTTGTTTCCTACTTCTCTTTCAACTTGCAAAAGGATATATACACTTTAGACCTCCTAAAAGAGAAACAACGTGATGGAGAAACCTTTACCAGCTACCTCCAATGGTGGCGTGCATTAGCAAGTCAAATGAAAAATCCTCTGAAAGAAAAAGACATGGTCACCCTTTTCGTGGAGAATTCTCATTCGAACATGGCCCACAATTTTAGACTACACTGTGTCACCACTTTCGCCGAGATAGTGGAAAAGGGACCCATCCTTGAACGTGCCTTCATTGCCAAAGGACACATCAAAATACACAGTTATGATAAAGAAAGGTCATTTGGAGATAAACCACGATTCTGGAACAAAAACAAGAATGCAGTCAACGATGGAGTGACTGATACCAAACATGTCCAAGTGGCTAATGCATCTCAAGGACAACAGCAGTTTGTACCCAACGCCATATCTGTACCACAAGGGGCACCTCGTCCCCCTCAACAGTCAAACCAAAAAAATCAGGGGAACACCAAACATCAATACACCCAATTGGGTGAACCGTTGAGTGTTGTTTTTAATAAACTGTTGCAAATCAATTACCCCATCGCATACCCTGTCACCAAACCATTCGATGAGTCCAAACCCAAGCCGGCATGGTTTAAAGAAAATGAATATTGTGACTTTCATAAAATCAAGGGACACTCTTTGAATAAGTGTCAGGGTTTAAAAAATTATGTCCAAGATCTCATCGATCGAGGAGATATCAAGGTTGACCCTAGTCAACCTTTGTCATCCAATGCTCAACTGCAAATCTATCAAAATGCCTTCCCAAACCATAGTCAAGGTCCTAGCACCTCCAATAATAATCCTCAAAACAACAACACTAATAATGTGAATTAAAAGAATGCACCCTTCAATTATGAAGGTGTTATTCATTACATTGAGCAGGTGGAACCCCGAGTATCCATGATACATGTTAAAGCCAAAGACCCTCAATGTGCTGTTACTACACGACGAGCCCGCATCACCATCCCTACAGCCTCTGCACCCACCCAACCGACTCCTGTGAACTCTCAGTATAACATCCTTGATCACCTAAGGAAGACCCCTGCTCATATATCCATTTTAGATTTGCTTAAGTCTTCCCCGGTACATCAAGAGATCCTCAATAAAGCCTTGCAAGAGACCCATGTACCAAATGACATCGACCCCACACAATTCCAAGCTTTGGTGGGACACTTGGCTTTGTCTCATCACCTCCATTTTAGCCAAGATGATATGCCCAATATCGATGTCAATCACAACCACCCCCTACATATCGAAGTCATAGTTGCCCGTCATAAAATAAAAAGGGTCTTGGTAGATAATGGCTCTGCCCTCAATTTATGTACTTTGAAATTCATAAAACAGGTAGGGTATACTCAAGGAGCCCTAAGCAACCAGATCATTACAATCAAAGCTTATGACAATGCAGAGAGAAATTCAGAAGGAATCATCAGTCTTCCTATCCAAGTGGGACTTGTGCTCCAACATATTACCTGTCATGTCCTTGATCTGGACTTGCCGTATAATCTCCTCCTTGGCCGCCCATGGCTCCATGCTATGCAAGCCATACCCTCCACCTAGCATCAATGCCTCAAATTCCCAGTCAACGGACAAGAGGTCACCATCTATGTCGATCCCCAACCATTCGAGTACTGCCGCGCTTTAGAAGCGTCTTTTCCCCATTTACATTATTGTCCTGGGGTTGAAATGGGGGAATCATAGTCGTCATCCTCCAATCCATCATCCACCATGATCACCACTCCATCCTCCGCCACTAATCCTTCAGTCACTAGAGTCCAGATCATTGACAAAGGGTGCGGTGAGTATGAAATGCATACGGCTCTCAATGTAGCCACCATGCCACCGTCACCACATGAATACGGTCAACTTTCACACGCTACACAAAAGGAAGACAAGATCATCACCTTCAATGGTAAAAAAATTCCTACTACCACCTTTAGATCTCCGAGTGTCAAGGTTTATGCACCAGAGGAAGACATAAGTCAATGGGTCTACCGAGAAGAGCTTGAACCAGAAACTCCTCTAAAGAAATATTTTCAGGAAAAGTATCCTTGGCCAACAAAGTTTGTGGAAAAACATAACTACCAAGGTAGAGGCCTAGGTAAAGAGGAACAAGGGCGATTGTAACCCATTGATACACCGCAGTTACCAAAGAAGGTAGGAATTGGGTATGACAACAAACAGAAATCCTAGCAACATCATCTAATACTTCCAATGGTATCACCATGGACGATGGCTCATTGGCAGACATACCCGAGGAGGAATCCATCATACATGCGTATGATGATGTCGAGCACACTGACTTGTCATCCATGTTTCAATGCCTATCCGTTTGCACCATCAGCCTATCCCTTCGTCACCTTGAACTCATTGATTGGGACCTACATAACACCACACCTGTCAGTATGTCTGCAGACACGTACGTCAACCTTATGGGATTGGGGGAGGATGAACACTCCAGTCACAAAAGTAAAAGTAAGAAAAATAAAAAGTGGTCATTTAGTGAAAACCTCCCTAAGGCACTTCCTGACCTGGAAAAAGTGAAAATAAACGACGCATCTGAAGGCGAAAACCTCGAAGAGGCGCCAGAAGATGGAGATGTTCATCTTCCCCTTATGGGAACTCAGCTATCTGCTAGATCATCTATCCTAATTGAAGAGACACAAGAAGTTAATTTGGGAACTGATGAAAGTTCGAAGATCACCTATGTAGCCAAGTCACTCTTCGAACAAGAGTATCCGATCTTTGTGCAGCTACTCCGAGAAGGAATCATCAACTTTGCCTGGTCATACTCAGACATGCCAGGCTTAGACCCTACTTTAGTGGTTCACCACTTGGACATTCACCCAGACGCTAAGCCTGTTAATCAAAAACTTCGTAAGATGCATCCGCAAGTCGCATTGTTAGTTAAGAAGGAATTGGAGAAGTTACTGGATGCAGGTTTTATCAGACCAATCGATTACTCTGAATGAATCTCCAATATAGTTCTAGTTGCCAAACCCAACGGAGACATTCAGGTCTGTACAGATTTTAGGGATCTCAACAAAGCATGCCCAAAAGATGATTTCCCTCTTCCTAATATTGACATGTTGGTTGACCTAACAGCAGGACATGAGATGTTGTCCCTTATGGATGGCTTCTCTAGTTATAACTAGATCCAAATTGCACCTGAAGACCAACACAAAACCACCTTCACAACTTCTTAGGGCACCTTCTGTTACAATGTTATGCCCTTCGGTCTCAAAAACGCGGGGGCAACGTATCAGAGAGGGATGACAGTTATCTTCCATGACGTCTTCCATATCATCATGGAAGACTATGTTGATGACCTATTAGGGAAGTCCAAAACACGAGCAGAACATCCCACCATCCTGAAGAAGATATTTGAGCGATTGGAGCATTATAAGTTGCGGCTGAATCTGAAAAAGTGTGTCTTTGGGGTCACGTCAGAGAAATTGCTGGGTTTCATAGTCTCTCGCAGAGGTATCGAAGTTGATCTTGCCAAGGTAAAGGCTATTCTGGACATGCCACCTCCACGCAATCTAAAGTAGTTAAGAAGCCTCCAGGGAAAGATGTAGTCCATTCATCGGTTCATAGCCCAGCTCACAGACAAATGCCAGCCATTTACCCATCTTTTGAAGAAAGATTCCACCTTTCAATGGGCCCCACAGTGTCAAATGGGTTTTGATAAAATTAAAGAATATTTAGCTCATCCACCAATTTTGATGCTACCAATCCCAGGAAAACCCCTCCTGCTTTATATCTCTGCTACCTCATTCACACTGGGGGCCTTATTGGCACAACATGATGAGTCACTTAAGGAAAGGGCAATCTACTACATCAGCCGAACACTAGTTGGCTATGAGTTAAATTACTCCCCTATGGAAAAAGCCTTCCTAGCACTGGTCTTCAGTACACAGAAACTCTGCCATTACATGCTTAGTCACCCAGTCAAGTTAATCGCTAAAATTGATCCCTTGAAGTATCTGTTATCTAGAACCACTTTGACTAGCCACATGGCCAAATGGGTCATGCTCCTCAGTGAATTTGACATAGAGTATGTAGAGCGCAAATCCATAAAAGGATAAGTTATTGCTGATCAATTGGCTGAAGCACCATTAGCAGATGCTTACCCCTTAGACACTGAATTCCCGGATGAAGAGATCTACACAGTGATAGAAGCACCGACTTGGACGTTATATTTCGATGGCTCATACACTCATAATGGATCGGGGGCAGGAATTCTATTAGTCACTCCTCAAGGTGACTACATCCCAAAGTCGTTCAGGCTATACCAACAATATGGCAGAATATGAAGCTCTGCTCACCGGCCTTAGAATTGCAAAACAGTGGCACATAACACATTTGAAAGTCTTTGGGGATTCCCTGCTAGTGATCAAACAAGTTAATGATGAATTCCTCACAAAGGATGATAAACTGTTACCCTATAAACGCATGGTGGATGATTTCAAAAAATATTTTACCTCCATATAGTTTGACCAAATCCCTCGGGTGCAAAACAAAGCAGCAGATGCCATGGCCACTATTGGTTCTTTGATTGATATGCCCAAGGATCGAACAGAGTGTGAGTTTCTTGTTGAACAACTCTTAATCCCTGCATATGATGTTCCTGAGATTGACATGGTGTGCGATATTGTAGGTCCCGCATCCCCATGGTACCAAGACATATATACTTACCTCCGTGACAATACCATACCCCCAGAACTTACACGCAACCAACATAAATCCTTCATCCATCATTCCTCCCGATACATCATCGTTGGTGATGCACTTTATCGTCGCGGGTATGATGGAATCCTCCTGAGATGTCTGAATGAGACCGAGGCCCAAACAGTACTAACAGAAGTACATGGTGGTATTTGTGGGGCTCACTCAAATGGTATGGCTCTGGCCAAAAGGATCTTACGGGATAGATATTATTGGCCTACACTGGAGCACGATGCTTGCAAATTTGTGAAGAAATACCTTCCATGCCAATAGCATGCAGATTTGATCCATGCTCCAGCACAAGATCTTCAACCTCTCCTAGCACCCTGGCCATTTTCTCAATGGGGTTTCAACTTGATTGGCAAGATTCACCCACCATCATCCGACGGCCATACATTCATCATCACCGCAACTAAGTACTTCACCAAATGGGTGGAAGCAATGCCACTCTCACAAATCACTGGTACTCAAATTTCTAAATTCATCATCTACCATATTCTCTGCAGATATGGTATCCCATCCACCATCATTTCTGATAATGGAAAGCCGTTTAAAAACCAAGCTATGAAACACCTTTACGAAACCTTCCATATTTAGCATCGTTGGTCGACGCCTTATTATCCTCAGGGTAATGGTCAGGCAGAAGCAACCAACAAGACCCTCATCTGCATCCTAAAAAAGGTTGTCAGCAACACTGGATGAGATTGGCACCTTCACTTTCATCCTGCCCTTTGGGCATATCGCACATCCATCCGTACCCCAACAAGCACCACCCCTTACTCTTTAGTATACGGTGTAGAAGCCGTCTTGCCAATCAAAGTTGAGATCCCCTCATTGAGAATTTCTTTAAAGAACCTCATCAGCGAAGAAGATGCTCATGTTGCACAGCTTGCACAGCTAGAGCTACTAGATGAACGAAGAATACGGGCCTATGATCACCTACAAGTATACCAGAATCACCTCAAGCGTCATTACAATAAAAAGGTCAGCCCTAGACAATTCCAAGTTGGTGAACTTGTTCTCAAAGAAAACCAATGCACTCAGCAAGACCGTGACAAGAAAGGAAAATTTGAGGCAAACTGGCTAGGGCCATATATCATAACTGCCAAATATGGATCTGGAGCCTACAGGTTGACTACTCTGGAAGGAGACCCCCTTGATGAACCTGTCAATATTCTCCATCTGAAAATATTCCATGCTTAAGTCCGCTTGATCTACCCTATCAAAAAAGTCAAAAAGTTCAAAAAAATCAAAAAAAAAAAAATCAAAAAAAAAAGAAAAAATCCAAAAAATAGTAAAGAGAAATAAATTCATCCTATGGTGAAAATCACCCTTTGGTGGCACCTTGGATAAGTATGGATGGTGAAAACCTATCAACATGCGTCATTCATAGAGGGCTTAATCATTGTCTACCTGGCATCCTAGTTATTTTGTGCTTTCATCCTCACTATCATCCCCACCCACATCAGCCTAGGCCGCTTGGTATTTGTTGATTGAGCACCGGATGACCCACCTTACCTATCCCTCATCTTGAGCTTCTTTATATCCCGCTTTGAGCTTATGTCTTTCGTTTCCCTTTGTCAGTCAGTTTGTGTCATCGTGTAGAACCATCCATTGTGTTGGTCTCCATCTAGGTCTCATCCTCCTGTGTCACTTTCATCCTTAGTCAAACTACATTGCCCCTGCGATTTCACGTAGGCAAGGTTGGTCATTTGATCCTCCCCCGGGGCTTTTGTCTGTCATGTTTTGTGTCCTTCATCATCAGTCACCATTTTCTTCTTTCTACTTTATCAATGGTCTTTTTCCATGAACTACGAGGGCTCTGCGCTTTCACGTAGGCAAGGCTAATCTCTGATCGGCCCCTGAGCCCCTAGGTCTTTAGGTTGTGTCTTGTCTCCCTTGTATTGCAACATCAGGCTATGCCTTTATCTAGCTGGTCCTTAACAAATAAAACCCACTTGTACCAACGAATCTAATCAATTTTGAATATCCTATATCATATCAATATTTTCGCTTAGCATCCATCATAGGTCTTAACAGGATATATCTTTCCTAACAGACCTCATCAATTCCACCTATCCCTATGATCCTATGGCAATGGACATTTAAAATTGATTGTGATCTTTTGATACTTTTGGTTTTTGTTTATCATTTAGGCTCCCTATCATCACTTATCAAGGCCGCCATAATCCATCATATTATAGTGTGTTTTGATTAGTCCACATAGGGGCATATCTTGATTCTTTCTTTGATTGTGTTTTCTTGGTTGTCCCACATAGTACCCACCAAGATCCTTGAGGTCTTGTGTTATGTTGGGGCATCCTTTTGTGTTTGTGGTTATCCTAGTACCGGACCCGAACAAGGTCTTCATGACTTTAGGGTATCGGGATAGCCTTCTTGTCTGGCATGTTTGTCTCATGCATTGGACACAAATCTACTTCGGTCCTCCATACCTTGGTGAATTGTATCTTATGCTATAGCAAAAACTAGTGCTCCAAAGATGGAAAATTGAGTTAGGATTGCATTTTCATAATCATTGCATTAACGCTCACCCTATGGTTTTGGTTGTGCAAATACTTTCCCCCATTCTCTTCCATTCTTCTCAGGATACTGATACTTTTTGACAGATGACAAATTACATCCACCACCACATACCCACCTCCCATTACCATGTCAGTTCTTATTGTCACTTATGGCCGTGTGTTATTTCCTCTAAAATTATAAAAAATACTATCCGTCACCTGTATCACAAAGTGTTAGACGCATAATATATCACATCTTGCATACATAAAATGTTCATACACAATCCATCATACACACATACATGAAAAATACATCCACTAGGCATCCATATATATAAAAATCACCATAGATCCCATAGGTACACATAACATATCACCATGCGCATATCACATTACCATGCATCAATAAAACTATTCATATTCCATAAGTACATATAGCTAATCATCCACACAAATATCTCAATAAACCAACGCATAAGCATAAATAAACATAAGCATGATCATTCATATAAAATTATTCATATTCCAATCATCCATGTGAACATCTCATATCATAAACATAAAACATAAATAAATCAACCCATGAGCATAAATAACGCATTCATCCACATAAACAAGTAATACTATGCATATAATCGTTCATCATAAATAGAAACATACTACATGGTGTCAATAAGAACTGTCTCATATAAAAATAATATAACATGTGTCACATGTCCATCATACATATATCCATCACATGACAAAATACAAAATCTAGACATATAGCACATCTCTGATCTCTGTCAGCAAATCCTACACACTACATCCTGCATCTATCAAAAACTCAGTAGCCTGTCACCTCCCAAATGAACTCCCCACATCTGATCTCTATGGAGACTCAGGTCCTGCTCCTCTGCCTAGTGACATACCTGGTGAATCACTGTAACCACGAGTCTGTGTCCCCAATGACTGCGATGGTGCTGGCATCTAAGGTGTCTGCCTAGTATAACGAAATCTCCACTGAGCCGGATCAGGAACTGCATCATAATATGCGGCCATCCAAAA
>VDFB02255894.1:423144-436674 GCA_007258455.2 Sequoia sempervirens | reverse complement strand
GTGGCTCCGCCCGATGGGGCATTTGCATGCTGCCACCTAGGGCGTGTCCGCCCCGGTGGGGTGTATGCGCCCCGCCCATGGGGGCGCACATGCCCCACTGTGGCGCAATGGTTCGCCCCTGTCCCCCTAAAATTTTATGGTTTTTTTTAATTTCATTTAATTTTATTGACTACCCATTTTTCCATTTACTCCCACCTACAAAACCCATATGCCATTTTTTTTCCTATGTTTTCACAAACGTTCAAAATTTTTAAAATAAATAACATTAGTTCTCGTACTCACCTTGCGGGGCACCGCAAAGTGGGTCCATCATTTCCGTAGCTCATCAGCTCGGTGCACGATCTCAGTGTCGTAGTCCTGCGACATGATTGCTCCGTCTCCTCTCTCTCTTCTTCCTTCTTTCCTCACTTGCTTGAGTGAAAATGACAGGTAATTTTTCAAACTACCTTTTTAACCCTTTCTTCCTAAAAGTTATTTTTTACCTTTTATTTAACCTTTTATTCCTCCAACTAATCCCTAACTTCCCAGAGCCGCTATTCGCACACCGTACGTCTAATCAACTTCGTTCAAAAGGAAAAGTTGCTTAATTTTTCGCCCTATATCTAATGGTCTCCTCCATTTCTTTCTATCGAGATGTCATCTAGGGCCCCTCCTTTTTTCCCCAACCGCCCTCTCGAGGGGGCATACCCTATCACTTTCTTCCATCCATTTCAAACCAAGCACTGGGGCATCCTTCTTCTTCTCTGTTAGGCTAGGGCATCAATCCTTATTCCTTTCTTCATCCCCGACATTTAATTTTCTTCAAAACATTGTTATTTTAACAATATTTCGAAGAGGGGCAAAATGTAGACATTCAAATTTAATCACTTCCATATGATTAAATTTACTGTCTTTCCACCTATCGTATTAATATTAATTTATTAAATTAATATTACACCTTTTGTCTCATATCAGTAAAGTATGTAATTTAATACTTTATATTTTACCCTATTCCTCTCTAAATTAATTAAATACGCTAATTTATTTAATTTAGTCATTTTCCCCCTTTTTTTGATTTAAAATCAATTTAAAATTCCTCACTTTCTCTCTCCTTGTCAAATCCTCCATAACCTCACCTAATCTGAATTAATTTAATTAATTCATGATTATGACGTGCATCCTCTTAATCAGAGATTAATGTCACATCCTCCTACATTTGCCACTTGCCTCTAATCTTCCATTAATTAGCCTAATCCAATGTTTGCACAACCAAGTCATTAGCTAAATTTAACACCACTTTTAGTCCAATTCTTCCATTTTTCCTTTTTGGACATTGACCCCCTTTTCCCATGTGAATTTTTAATTCACATTCCATTCTTCAAAGTTTAGAGACCTTGGGCTTGTCTGAAATCTCCACATGTGACCAAAGTCCCACCTTTTAGACCCACCTTTTACCCCTCTAAGATCATCCTAGGAATGTGAATTTTTAATTCACATTTTATATCTAACCACCTTTCCTTTTCCCATGTAGCGATTTTTGAGGAATTCCAAAATTCCTCAAATGTCCCTTTCACTCCCACTTGGGGACAAGAAATCCCTTTTTGTGGAAATCTCCTCACTCCCCAAGGTGCATGTCCTTTTTCCACCTTATGTACCTTCTTGACAACTCATTTCCACATCATCCTACCTTTATCCACTTCACCCTCCACATGTCAAGATGTGAGGGCTTGTGGGTTTTCAACCCACCATAGCCCTTCATCTTGACCTTGTTGGATCAATCTTGATCGTTGAATTCTCTAGAGAATTCAAATTCTTCTATAAATACCCCCTCCTCAAGAGAATTTACAACACTTAGTCATTTTGCAACTACATGCTGCCATTTTGTGCACTCATCTAGCCTTCAATTACATTCAATAGCATTTGCATCCAAGTACATAATAAAATCCTCCATTTTAGCCACATCAAGAGCCATCAAGGAGCACACATATCATTCCAAGCAAGGGCCAATCAAAGGGACATCAACAGCAAGGAAGGTAAAACTATTTGTGTCTTGTGTTATCTATTTTCCTTATTGTTTTGTCACTCTATTTTGGCTAATCTTGAGGTGTCCTTGGTCTTTTATCATTCGTATTTTGAGTTATTTTATGCACTAGAATAGGATAAATTCCAAGGTATACAGGTATATTTCAAACTAGAAAATGTGTGCACAAACCTTGCTTCTTGTTGATTGGTTTGTAAATTACACGTGTAGTACAATACTTGAAGTATTTGAAAATATCTAACTTAAGTTGTGACCAACATAAATAATTCTACAACACTATATGAGTCTTTTGAAATCCAAAGTATCCTTTTTTTTTTTAAATGAGCCTCATATATTAGTTTTTGTCTCTCTTCCTCATCAAAGTGCACAAGTTATCAAGGTAATATAGAAGGCCATCTTGCAAGTAGAAATTTGGAATGAAATTAGTATAAATTCTATAAAAAATCTAAAAAATACTTATCAAATGAATATAATTCAAACCATGTGTTGAATTCATGTCCACATGCATCAAGAAAAGAAAGGAGAGCTTGAAGCGATTACCAAATTAGAAAATTTGTGATTGGATTGGTGTTTCCCTTCTTATTCTTGATGTTTAGGTGGATTCGATGAAGGTAAGAATACCCATGTTTATGCCTCTCTTGTTATATAACTTGTGTTCAATCTATAAGAACTAAAATTGATTTTGATTGGATCATAGTCTCCTTTCCCAAGATATAATTCTTCCAATGCTTGTTTTCCTAAATAATAGCATAAATCTCAAAATCAAATGTTGGGTAGTTCCTTACTAGTGTAGTGAAATTTTTACTATGGTTAATAATTAAGTGGCGATTTTGAGTGAGGATTGTTTTAAGTGCATATTTTGATTCATTGATCTCTATCTCAAATGATTGTTAAATAATTGGTAATACAAGTAATAATGTATAACTTTAAATCATTTTTATTTTTGATTAAAAAGTAGGGAGAGGGTCATAACCCAAGAGTTCATAACAAGAGTAAATTAAAAAATAACATCATTAAACATAAGCAATTTATGGGAACACATGCCCCAAACACCAACTTGCAAAGAAAAAAAAAACAATAGTAGCTAGAAACTAAATACCAAAGAAAAATAAAAAACAATACTAGAAGATGAGGTTCTAGTACACCATTAGGGAGTCAAGAGGCTCCTCCCAGACAACTTTATCTTTGACATTTTGAATGTTGGTGTCCTCTGTAACCTAGATCCCTTTCCCAAAGTTGTCCTATTTTTTCCTCTGCTTCTTAATTTTAGCCTATTTTGTAACCATTCCCATCATAACTTTTTTCATTATGCATTCATTGCATTGATATATAATCAAATATCTATGTCCATTTTATTGAGTTTATAATTGTATTTATTGATCAAACTCTCAACATTTTCCCATTTCAGTTAGAAATCTTTAAAATTATCTTTCCTTTTCATTTTTAGTTTGATTTATTCTAGTTTATTTTCTATCAATGTTGTTTCTCTAATGGAAAACTTCACCACCCTCCTCCTCATAGACATCCCTTTGATTATCATTTTTATTATCATCCTTTCCCCCCTCTTTATTTTGAGGAAGATCCTCAAAATACCTCTCACTCCTTTGGTTATTTATGTTATCATCTTCCTTGTCATTTTCAAGATCAAATTTTCCCTACTTGTCCTCACTATTATCACCTTCAAAAAAAAAATCCTCTTCACCAAAAGCTTCCTTTTCTTTAGTTGAATCTTCATCCTTTGACCGGTGGTCATTTTCTGAATCTTCTTGTTCTTCCTCAATAGAAAATTCTTGAGAAAGAAAACCCTCTTCATCATATTCACTAGATTGGGAAAGGTACATTTCATCTTCAAAGTATAATTCAATGTCCTCTTCAATATTATCACCTTCCATAATTTTTTCTTTCCCTTTTTTAGCTACAAAATACTAGACTTAGCCAACCGAGTAGATTTTATTCCCCTTGAATCCCTTTCCTTTCTTTGTTCCATTTTATCATTATTTTTCTCTCCCTCCATATCTTAAATGACAATGGATCCCTTTCCCCAAGGGGAAGGATTAATAAATCAAATATTCTTATTTTTACTAGTATACCTAGTCTCCTCAGTAAGGACTTCTGAAGCTTTCCTTTTTTGTGGGGTGTTTTGAGTAATTCCTTGATATAATTATTATCCTTGTCTAAAGTAGAAATATTTTATCTTAAACCCTTCATTTTGGGGATTTTATGGTTTTGATTAGGGTTAATAATAGGGTAATTAGGGGTGCTAGAGCTACCTTTTATCAGGTTTGAAGGGATTTTTTTGATTTTCTTTGATTCATGGAGACTAGACTCCAAATTTGGTTCTTTACAATTGGGTTTTTCTTGGTAAAGAGCAATAGATTGTACCAATACATAGCCATGATGAGCCCTTGATGAAATTATGGATAAGCACCATTGGATATGCATTGCTCAAGGGAGGATAACAAGTAAACTGGTATGCTAATTTTTTAACCATAATGGAGGTGATTAAGGATGGGGAAGTGTTAACCATGCATTGTTTTGAACTTACCCTTGAGAGAAATATTTCATGACATGTAGGTTATAAAGGATCCACAGGCAAAGGAGTTTCTCTCTACTATAACATTTCTTAAATGTCTTAACACGTTCCCCTTTCTTAAAAAATTCTTAATGAAATTATGGTACTTACCTCTACTCTTTTTCTCCACTCTTGGCCCTTCACAAACCAATCCAGTGGACTTCACAGTTAGTTCCTTCATGAATTTAAAATTGACACCCATATAGCCACTTTCATGTGTGACCAATAGTTGAAAAAATTGGAGGTAAGCTTGTCATTGAAACCTTTCATGGAGAGGAAGAATGAGGTACATCTTCCAGATTCAAAAATCTCCCACAATTCAATATTTTTTTTAGAAAGCTTCACAAGAAATAGGTTCAATATGAAGCCTAGGCCTGCCCATTTTATCATACACACTAGAGGAAAAATTAAGCCTACCTATTAATCAAATCTCTTCTCACAACACTCAACCTATTGAAATCTAAACTATTATTTTTTCTCTGAGCTTCCTTAAAATAACTTTTCCACCTTTTATGTACTTAATAATTTCTTCACGATCCTTCTTTCTAAAGATGACAACAAGACACACGGGCAACCTATCCTTATCATAAATAATGTTATTTCTTCTCCATTTATTTAAGTTGTTATAAATAGTCACCTTATGATTTATATCAAAATTTAAATAATTATCACATGGATTTGAAATCACCCACATCGAAACTAAAAGATATGATTTCTTGTCTTTTCATTCTATGTGAAGGGTAGTAAGATCTATCAAATAGCGTTGAGTGATCTCCATGCTAGTTGCATAAATTTTACTCAAATTACATGTAATTTCCACCTCATCCCAAAAGATAATCATAATAACACATAATATGGACATAACCAACTTAAGAAAATAGGATTTAGAATCTTTCTCAAGTAAGAATATCCTTTATAGTTCCATAGAGATTTGAATTTATATTTGAATAATTCCAAGCAAAAAAATTAAAAACCAAGGTTACAAACAACATTATTAGCTCCATTACCTTCCCTATAGACATGCTTGACCTTCACCTCATGAAATCTTTAAAGAAAAAATCTATAGTTCTCGATCAAGTTTTGAATCTCCTAGGAGGGAGCATGATTATCAAGTATAATAGGTCAATAATAATTTTAGAATATCCTTCTACCTCCACCAACTGGTAACCAAGCCTCTTTAGTCTCTTCACCCCTCACCAAATTACCATAGCTTTTTCTTCATTATTGGATTTGGAACCAATATATTTAGTGTATCCTTCAATCAATTTCCCATTCTCATCCCTTATCACTCCACGAGTTGCTACTTCTCCTAGGTTTCCATTAGAGTATCCATTAAAGTTAAATTTCACCCATCAAATTCTAGGGGACTCCATTTCACCTTTGATTTGAAAAAAAAATTACTCTATTTAGTTTTGGTAAGAACTTGAGTGTTGTTGTCATTTTGTTTCACTCTCAGTTTAGTGTAAGTAGAATTTTTTTAAGAAACCAAAACATTGGGAATTAAATTATCTTGCAAATTATGTTTAATGATATGAAAAATGACACTGTTGTTTCTAACCTGGTCTCTACATACCCTATTTTTCCTCTCCTTCCAAATATTCCAATTAACAAATAGGAGGATTTGTTCTGATATTTCAAGGATAACAAGATGCGAGTAAGGGGAATTGTTATTCTAGGAATTAAAAAAGTATCTTAGATCCAAAGAGAATATACAATTGATCAATAAGTGGGTAAGGACCTCCTCCAAAACACACATAGAAAAATCATAGTGAAAAATAGATGGTTAACAGTCTCTTCCTCTTTATAGCATAAGAAAAAAAAATTGATGAAAGAGAATCCCAATTATTCAAATTTTTAATGGTGAGAATTTTATTATGAATAATATCCCACTAAAAACAATAGATCTTATGGATCATTTTGTTATTCCAGGATTATTTCTAGTTAAAATGAGAATCATTCTTATTATCAACAATAAGTTTATAAGCCCTTTGCTCAATCTCGCTCTTTAGATTTTGTGGTCTCTCTCTCTTCCTCATATTGCCTGCAGTGTTTGGCTTGAGCGAAACAAAACTTTTTTTAGGAATTCTTCTCTCCCTACTATCTTTGCGGCTTACAAAATATGTGCTACTATTAAAGAAAAAATTATGGCTGGGATTGCTTTTCACAATGGTCCGAAGATTAATCTTAGCCCCTATGATATCTTTATTTCTCAAAGGTGGAAGTTGCCTTGTGATATTTCCCTTCCAGTGACTAAAGGAAAAACTTCCAAAGAAGATGTTGTTTGGAAAGCTCCTCCAGATGGCTGGGTGAAGGTTTATTTTTATGGAGCTGGGAAAGGGAATCTGGGACCTACAAGTTGTGGGGGAGTGATCAGAAACTCTAATGGTGGGCTTGTCTTCGCTGTGGCGCTCCCTCTGGGAATCCAAAAAAACCACTATGTGGAAGTAGTTGCAACCTATCATGGACTCAAAATGGCACAAACCAAAGGTTATAGGAGTGTTTGGTTGGAGGGGGACTCTCTGAATATCATTAATAATTTGAAAAATTGTGTTCCCCCCTCTTGGACTATTGAGTCTTTGATAAGGGACTCAATTGATATATTGAAACCCTTTGATGATTATTACATATCACATATTTTGAGGGAAGGTAATGGGTTAGGGAAAAATTTTGCTAATATTGGTGTTAGAGAGTTTAGGGATTGGGGTTTGAATGACCCTGTCCCTATAGAGGTTATTGCAACTATGAACCATGATAGTCGATTTTAATTTGATTAACTTTTCATTATGGTTGGCGGCATGCATGTCTTTCCTCACATGGCTAATTATTATGAGAATGGATGGTAAGTAAGATTTGAATCAAGCGAATGGTACATGAGCTGGGTGTCATAGGGAATGGAACTCTAAGTACTTTATTTTCCCCTGGTCCATTTCTGGCCTCATACATATTTTGGATGGTATTTGCATTCTTTTCCAAAGTTTTCTTTGCTTTATGCTTGGCGCCCTCAAGTTGTTTCCTTCTGCTAATTGTGGCAATATGGGTGCCAATAGGAATCAGGCCGAACCTTTCTCATGTGAAGCTACTAAGAAGAGGAAGGAGGTTTGGTAGGTGTTGGAGAAAGGAGGGCTAAGTCTTTATTTGGATAAATTACATGGAAATAATCCTCAGGTAACAATGCTCTTTGTGAAAGGGTGGAATGATAGGGTGCTGAAGCTTGATGGGATGAAATTTGATGTCAATGAAGAATTTATAGCTGGTATTACTGGCTTGGCTATGGATGGCATGGAAGTTTTTAGGGATAAAAAGGAGGTGCAAAACACTATGAAAATATTTTTCAAATATGATGAAGTGAAGGATTCGAGGACTATGAGGAGTGGAGGCTATTAGAGAAGTTCTCTTAAGGAGTTATGGGGAGATGTTGCAAAAGAGCTAATGCGTTACATAACATTGGAAGGCCAATTTTCAGTGGTAAATGCTTATCACTTCATCTTGCTTAATCACTTTTTTCATAAGAAGAGGGTTTCCTTTCCTTATTATCTTCTCATGTCTCTTGATTCAAGTCTTAAAGATCATAAGAAAACCCCTAAAAACCCTATCTTACATGTGGGGTTAATTCTTCTCATCTTTGTTTATGCGAAGACTTTTGAGGTCGCTAAACCTTTTGTCACCCCAAAGGGTAAATAGTCCAAACCTGCTGAGGAGTATGAGACTACTTCTGAAGAGGAACTGGCCAACAAAAAAGTCAAGAAAAGGAAATTGATTTTGGAAAAAGAGTCGAAGTCGGAGGAGGATGTGGAATTCATTCCTGATTCTCTTGCTTCTTTGGAGGGAGGTCCACATTTCCCTACTACGGGAAAGATGAAAAACGGGGAACCATGTGCTAGTGTGGGTTATTTGATGAGGTGGCTGTTGATTTGTTGAGTAGTGGTGTGAAGGTGAAGAATGATTTGTATGGTGAGGCTTCCTCACCACCCCCTGTAGCCAAGCAGAAGAAGGATTCAGAGGAGGGTACCAAGAAGAAATGGGTCTTGAGGATAGTAGGCCAAATTCTAGAAAATGAATATCCTCTCACTATTGTGAGTGGCCTCTTTGCTGATAATTCTTCGAGTATTAAGCTAGATATGTAGCTGAAAGATAAGTCTGGGGATGCTGATGTTGCCGTGGAAACCTAGGATGTGGAAATGGAGAGGCTTAAGAAGAGAAAGGCAATGGGAGAGGAGATAGTGAGTTCCATCTACAAACTCAAGACTTCGGTCACTGTTGAAAAAGGTAAGGATACCCCTGCTAGTCATGAAAGGGTTAGTTCCTCTGAGAAGGAAGATGCTTTGGGGAAAGGGGTTTTTTAATATTGATAGAGAATATTTTTTTGATGTGCTTGGAACTGCTCATGAGGGTTCCATTGTCTTGTTCAAGCTTTTTAAATGGTTTTTTCATGAACTCAATAAAACAAATGTCAAAGTTAGGGGTGTGGTGAGTAAGGTTGAGGGGTCTCTATCTAGAATCAGATAGATGAGTTGTTTGAATCCTAATTAAACACCGTGGTGGAAACTGTTGCAGAGGAAACTCTTAAAATGAAACGGAATCTTGAGGGTAGAATCCTCACTCTCGAGGATCAAATGGTGAAAATTTGGGATATTATGATGAGAGGTGTGGAGGTGCATAAATCTAGTGGTAAATTTGAATCGAATGTTGTGAATTCTCTTGTGGTTAGTGCTAAGAAGTGTAAAGATAGTGCTCACGCTAAAGAGGTCGGTGTTGCTGGTAAGCCAATGGAGGAGAAGGGTGGGGAGAAAGGTATTATTTTGATTTTTGAGGTAAATACGGATGGACCTAGAGCTAGGACTAGGAAAAAAAATAGAGCTTAGGTTGGGGCATCTAGGGAGGAAATTTATGATGTTTTTGATGAAGCTTTGAAGGCTAGGGCTGGCGACGTAGAGGCGAAAGATATTTTGAAAAGAATGTAGTGATGCTAGTGGGGTCCTCCTTTTTGGCTGACTTTTTGCTAATGGGTCACTCTTGTTGGGTTATTTTTTGCTTTGTGAAATTTTCTTTTATTTCAGATACTTTTTGATATAAAGGGTTTCAGGACCCTTCAAAACCTGTATTTTACCTCTAATAAAAATTAATAATTTTATAAGCAATCCTAATCAAGAAGTCTCCTGAAGGGTTAGGAGTCCAAATACATTCATCCATCTTATCTTGACTATAAAAAGTAAATTCACCGATAAATTGATACAAAATCCTAACCTCATCTTTCTAATCTTGTTGAATTTCATTTCTTAAATTTCTTCTACTCAATTGACTGTGAAAATATTTCCACTTGATAGAAGGACCATCCTAGTTTAAATAACCATTTAAATTAAAACCATCTATTCTAGTCATCATGTCTCTAACTTGATAGATACTTTGTATTGAGGAAAACATTTGACCTTCAATCCAATGGTCATTCTAGAAGTTCACAACTGTGACATTCCTCACCATCCAAAAAAATCCTTGTTTAATCACATTTTTAACATTGAGCAAGTGATTCCATATGAAAAGACCATGTGGCACCATTGAGGAAGAAAATAAATAGCTAGTAGCTCTATTGTCTAGGTACTTAGCTTTAACAATGTAAGATCAATCCTTTATTTATTCCAAAATATTCCACCCTATTTTAGCAAGCAACACTTTATTAAATTACTTCAATATCCTTTTACCAATACCTCCCTAACTTTTAGGCTTACAAACCTTTTCCCACTTAACTAAAGAGATTTTGTTTTTTCCTCCACTCTTGACCATAGAAATTTATTTTTTATCTATTTAATTATTTTAGTCCTAAAAGCAGGGATTTATAACAATGGAAAGTAGTAATTAAGCATATTTTGAAGAGAATTTTTTAGTAATTGATATTTTCCTACCTAGGTTAACACCTTCCTTTTCCAACCAACCAACTTTCTTTGCAATCTTTCCACAATATTATTCTAGTAGGTATTAGATAATTTTTTTATAGTTAAAGGAAAGTCAAGATAGGTGGTAGACAAACAATACTGTTGACAACCAAGAATCCTCACAATCTTGTCTTTAAGAATGCCCTCATTTTTGAAAAAATAGAACATTCTTTTATGATAATTTATGTGTTGGCCAACAAATTTAGCATAGTTACCTAGGATAGACTTCCAAATTTTGGCTTCAACAACTAAAGCCGCTCCAAAAAGGATAGTGTTATATAAAAATTGTTGATGACATGAAGTAGATGAAGAAGAGGTAGTTTTGACCCCAAGGATATTTTTAGAGTCATTCAACTTTTGGAAACGTCTACATAGAGCTTTAGCTGCGATAATAGAAAAAAAGGGGGAAAGGGGGTCCCCTTGTCTTAGCCCCTTACCTGAAGAGAAGAAACCCCTAGGGATACCATTCACCAAAACCAAATAGGTAGGTGAAGAGATACAAGTATTAATAAGGTTGATCATCTTCCTTCCAAAACAATTTTTTTCTAGAATTTCCATAGGAAAATGCCAAATTACTTTATCATAATCCTTGAAAATATCAAAGTTGAAGAGCATACTTGGATTTTTTTGTTCTTCATAAAGTGAATATGTTCATGGGTAGTGAGAACAATATTTTTTCTACCAGGGACAAATCGTTTTTGATTGGTGGATATGAGTCTATAGAGGATATGTAAAACTTAATTGTATTGACCAACGCCTTAGAGAAATTGTTATACAATATTAAAAATACTAATAGGCCTAAAGTCAGCCATACATCTATCCTCAATTTTAGAAATAGGACAATGAAGGTTTTAAACTAATTAAGGAGCTTACCTATTTTGAAGAAATCTCTAGTAGCCATTAGCAAATTCTGAGAAGCAATCTCTCAAAAATCTTGGAAGAAGGAAGGAGGGAACCCATACAACCCAAGGGCTTTAAAATCTCCAAACGAGAAAATAATAGTTTTAACATCTTCCAAATAAACAATATTGCCCATTTCCACATTATCTCTATCATCCATGACCTAAGGGATAACATCAAAAAACCTTGAAATATCATTCAACTCTTGATTATTCACAACAAAGTTCTCTTTGAAGAAGGAAACATTAACATCAGTTATATCCTCCTACTCTAAAACCACAAAATCCTTATTGAGAGTGATGTTTCCTATAATGTTTATTTTTCTATGTTTCAAATTTTATTGATGGAAGAACTTAGTGTTCCTATCTCCTTCTGTAAGCCATTGAATTCTAGATTTTTATTTCTAGAATATTTCCTCCTTCATTAAACTTTATCATTCAATTTTGAGGGCTTTATCTTTAGAACAAGTATCATTATCAATAATACCTTCCTCCATTCTATCTTTAATATATTTAATATCATTTAATAACTTCTATTTTTATAAAAAATATTACCGTTTAAGACATCTTGTTCCATTTTTTCACTTTTTCTTTCACTAACTTTAACTTTTAATTTTCAACCAAGAATCTAAACTCTGGATGGGAAGCCCACATGATCTCATATTTGAAAGGAAATGGACATTTTCTAGCAGCCTCCTCCCATTTCAAAAATAAGTATTGTGATTAGACCCTACCTTGGGGAGAGCTTGAAGATTTAAGCTAGGATAAATGTTCCAAGATTATAAATCTATCTAGTTTCTCCTGAAATAAATGATTCCCATGTCTCCAATTGAATCAAGGGAAGGATGATCCTTGAATCTTAATATCCATAAGGCCTATATTTGATAGGAAGTCAACTAAGTCAACCATTCTTTTCGAGTAGTCTCTAGACCTCCTAGTTTTTCATAAGGCTACAAAGGAGTATTGAAATATCCTCCCAACATCCAATAGTTTCCTAAAATATTTTTTATAACAGAAGAAATATTTTCCCAAAACTTTTTTCTAGCAAGCTTTGAATTTGAAGCATAGACATTTAACAAATTCTATTGCATATCTTTAGAGAGGTCATAAAAAGAAACAATAAGGCTATTCTTGCATTGATCCAATTTCCTACCCTTCAATCTTCCTAGGTTCCAAAGAGTAGAAATACCCCCCAAAATCCCTTCAATAGGATTAACATAAAAAATAAGCAAAGGTACTAGACATTTTCATTTCTTGAATGAGCATAATATCCACTTTATACTCTAGAATACAAATTTTGATAAAATGTTGTTTCTATGGGCTATTAAGCCCCCTAATATTCCAAGATATGGTATTCATTAAAACATGAATAAGATAGATAAAACCTAAGTTAAGAGCTCTAACTAGGGAAAAAAGGGGAACATCCCTTTTATAGAACACTTCACTCATTTATTTTGGATTCTAGACCCTAAAATATTTTCCAAGGTCCTTTATTTTCCAAAAGAAACTTCTTTATTTGCTTCTAGATTTTGTTTCTCTTGGGAAGGCCTTCCTTGTTTAAGATCTCCCCCTACATCTAGTTTTTCCTTCCTATTTTTCTTGCCAGTAACTGAGGTTCATTCCTCCTCTAGGGTTGAATCAAGGGTCATACCAGAAGGAGAATATAGATAATGAGAACCAAATCCAAGAAGAGACATGGAGTCCTCAAAATTCTTATTTCCTCCATTACCTTCAAACTTCTACAAAATCTTGCTACCAAAGTTTCCATTCATTTGTGCACCTACAACTTTTGAAACTAGTCCAAGGCCATTCTTAGTAAAATCTTTATGATTATTATTTTTACCTACTTATTCTTTGCTTCCACCACCACTTCCCTTTCCTCCAAATCATGGTCTTCCACTAAAGATTTATTTCCTTCTTTACAATTTATTTCTTCAAGGGGCACATTTAGAGGCTCATCGATGGTATTTTGTTCATTGACCTTAATTGGAACCTCTAAGAAAAATTGTTCCTTCAAGATCTATTTGTGTTCTAAGAATGAATTTACTTTAGAATGAGAAAAATGGGGATTAAAATCTTCCTTCACAATCAACAACCTAGAATAACAAGGAG
>VDFB02255894.1:409778-423044 GCA_007258455.2 Sequoia sempervirens | reverse complement strand
CTATGAGATCTATGGTGATTTTTATATATATGGATGCCTAGTGGATGTATTTGTCATGTATGTGTGTATGATGGATTGTGTATGAACATTTTATGTATGCAAGATGTGATATATTATGCGTCTAACACTTTGTGATAGAGGTGGTGATGGATAGTATTTTTTGTAATTTTAGAGGAAATAACACACGACCATAAGTGACAATAAGAACTGACATGGTAATGGGAGGTGGGTATGTGGTGATGGATGTAATTTGGCATCTGTCAAAAATTATCAGTATCCTGAGAAGAATGGAAGAGAATGGGGGAAAGTATTTGCACAACCAAAACCATAGGGTGAGCGTTAATGCAATGATTATGAAAATGAAATCCTAACTCAATTTTCCATCTTTGGAGCACTGATTTTTGCTATAGCATAAGACACGATTCACCAAGGTATGGAGGACCGAGGTAGATTTGTGTCCAATGCATGAGACAAACACGCCAGACAAGAAGGCTATTCTAATACCCCAAAGTCATGAAGACCTTGTTCGGGTCCGGTACTGGGATAACCACAAACACAAAAGGATGCCCTAACATAACACAAGACCTCAAGGATCTTGGTGGGTACTATGTGGGACAACCAAGAAAACATAATCAAAGAAAGAATCAAGATATGCCCCTATGTGGACTAATCAAAACACACCATAATATGATGGATTATGGCGGCCTTGATAAGTGATGATAGGGAGCCTAAATGATAAACAAAAACCAAAAGTATCAAAAGATCACAATCAATTTCAAATGTCCATTGCTATAGGATCATAGGGATAGGTGGAATTGATGAGGTATGTTAGGAAAGATATATCCTGTTAAGACCTATGATGGATGCTAAGCGAAAAGATCGATATGATATAGGATATTCAAAATTGATTAGATTCGTTGGTATGAGTGGGTTTTGTTTGTTAAGGACCAGCTAGATAAAGGCATAGCCTGATGTTGCAATACAAGGGAGACAAGACACAACCTAAAGACCTAGGGGCTCGGGGGCCGATCAGAGATTAGCCTTGCCTATGTGAAAGCGCAGAGCCCTTATAGTTCATGGAAAAAGACCATGGATAAAGCAGAAAGAAGACAATGGTGACCGATGATGAAGGACACAAAACATGACAGACAAAAGCCCCGGGGGAGGATCAAATGACCAACCTTGCCTACGTGAAAGCGCAGGGGCAACGTAGTTCGATAAAAAGACCATGGATAAAGCAGAAAGGGACTGGTGAAGATGAAGCGATGGAGGACCAAAAGAAAGTTGATCCAAAAATGCCTCGGGGGCAGATCGAGTGATCAGCCTTGCCTACGTGACAGCGCAGTGGCAACGTAGTTCGACTAAGGATGAAAGTGACGCAGGAGGATGAGACCTAGATGGAGACTGACACAATGGATGGTTCTACACGATGACACAAACTGACTGACAAAGGGAAATGAAAGACATAAGATCAAAGCGGGATATAAAGAAGGTCAGGATGAGGGATAGGTAAGGTGGGTTGTCCGGTGCTCAATCAACAAATACCAAGCGGCCTAGGCTAATGTGGGTGGGGATGATAGTGCGGATGAAAGAACAAAATAACTAGGATGCCAGGTAGACAATGATTAAGCCCTCTATGAATGACGCTTGTTGACAGGTTTTCACCATCCATACTTATCCAAGGCGCCACCAAGAGGTGGTTTTCACCATAGGACGAATTTATTTCTCTTTACTATTTTTTGGATTTTTTCTTTATTTTTTTGATTTTTTTGATTTTTTTTTTTGATTTTTTTGATAGGGTAGATCAAGCGGACTTAAGTGTGGAACCTTTTTAGATGGAGAATATTGACAGGTTCGTCAAGGGGGTCTCCTTCCATAGTAGTCAACCTGTAGGCTCCAGATCCATATTTGGCAATTATGATATACGGCCCTAGCCAGTTTGCCTCAAATTTTCTTTTCTTGTCACGGTCTTGCTGAGTGCATTGGTTTTCTTTGAGGACAAGATCACCAACCTGGAATTGCCTAGGATGGACCTTTTTATTGTAATGGCACTTGAGACGATTCTGGTATGCTTGCAGATGGTCGTAGGCTCTTATTCTTCGCTCATCCAGTAACTCTAGTTGTGCAAGTCGTGCAACGCGAGCATCTTCTTCGCTGATGAGGTTCTTCAAAGAAATTCTTAATGAGGGGAGCTCAACTTCGATTGGCAAGACGACTTCAGCACCGTATACTAAAGAGTATGGAGTGGTGCCTATTGGGGTGCGAATAGATGTACGGTATGCCCAGAGGGCGGGATGAATGTGAAGGTGCCAATCTCGTCCAGTGTTATTGATGACCTTTTTGAGAATGTGAATGCGGGTCTTGTTGGTTGCTTCCACCTGACCATTACCCTGAGGATAATAAGGCATTGACCAACGATGCTGGATATGGAAGGTATCGCAAAGGTGTTTCATGGCTTGGTTTTTAAACGGTTTTCCATTATCAGAAATGATGGTGGATGAGATACCATATCGGCAGAGAATATGGTAGAGGATGAATTTAGAAATCTGAGTACCGGTGATTTGTGAGAGTGGAATTATTTCCACCCATTGGTGAAGTACTTAGTTGCGGTGATGATGAATGTATGGTCGTTGGATGATGGTGGGTGAATCTTTCCAATCAAGTCGAAACCCCATTGAGAAAATGGCCAGGGTGCTAGGAGAGGCTGAAGATCTTGTGCTGGAGCATGGATCAAATCCGCATGCTGTTGGCATGGAAGACATTTCTTCACAAATTCGCAAGCATCGTGTTCCAGTGTAGACCAATAATATCCAGCCCGTAAGATCCTTTTGGCCATAGCCATACCATTTGAGTGAGCCCCACAAATACCACCATGCACTTCCGTTAGTACCGTTTGGGCCTCGGTCTCATTCAGACATCTCAGGAGGATTCCATCATACCCACGACGATAAAGCGCATCACCAACGATGATGTATCAGGAGGAACGATGGATGAAGGATTTACGTTGGTTGTGTGTAAGTTCTGGGGGTATGGTATTGTCACAGAGGTAAGTATATATGTCTTGGTACCACGGGGAGGCGGGACCTACAATATCGCACACCATGTCAGTCTTAGGAACATCATATGCAGGGATTAAGAGTTGTTCAACAAGAAACTCACACTCTGTTCGATCCTTGGGCATATCAATCAAAGAACCAATAGTGGCCATGGCATTTGCTGCTTTGTTCTGCACCCGAGAGATTTGGTCAAACTGTATGGAGGTGAAATATTTTTTGAAATCATCCACCATGTGTTTATAGAGTAACAACTTATCATCCTTTGTGAGGAATTCATCATTAACTTGTCTGATCACTAGCAAGGAATCCCCAAAGATTTTCAAATGTGTTATGTGCCACTGTTTTGCAATTCTAAGGCCAGTGAGCAGAGCTTCATATTCTGCCATATTGTTGGTACAGGGAAATGCTATCCTGAACGACTTTGGGATGTAGTCACCTTGAGGAGCGACTAATAGAATTCCTTCCCCTGATCCATTATGAGTGTATGAGCCATCGAAATATAACGTCCAAGTCGGTGCTTCTATCACTATGTAGATTTCTTCATCCGAGAATTCAGTGTCTAAGGGGTAAGCATCTGCCAATGGTGCTTCGGCCAATTGATCAGCAATAACTTGTCCTTTTATGCTTTGTGCTCTACATAATCTATGTCAAATTCACTGAGGAGCATGACCCATTTGGCCATGCGGCCAGTCAAAGTGGTTCTAGATAACAGATACTTCAAGGGATCAATTTTCGCGATTAACTTGACTGGGTGACTGACCATGTAATGGCAGAGTTTCTGTGTACTGAAGACTAGTGCTAGGCAGACTTTTTCCATAGGGGAGTAATTTAACTCATAGCCAACTAGTGTTCGGCTGATGTAGTAGATTGCCCTTTCCTTGAGTGACTCATCATGTTGCGCCAATAATTCCCCCAGTGTGACTGAGGTAGCAGAGATATAAAGCAGGAGGGGTTTTCCTGGGATAAGCGGCATCAAAATTGGTGGATGAGCTAAATATTCTTTAATTTTATCAAAACCCATTTGACACTGTGGGGTCCATCGAAAGGTGGAATCTTTCTTCAAAAGATGGGTAAATGGCTGACATTTGTCTGCGAGCTGGGCTATGAACCGACGAATGGACTGCATCTTTCCTTGGAGGCTTCTTAACTACTTTATATTGCGTGGAGGTGGCATGTCTAGAATAGCCTTTACCTTGGCAGGATCAACTTCAATACCTCTGCTAGAGACTATGAAACCCAGCAATTTCCCTGACGTGACCCCAAAGACACACTTTTTCAGATTTAGCCGCAACTTATAATGCTCCAATCGCTCAAATATCTTCTTCAGGATGGCGGGATGTTCTGCTCATGTTTTGGACTTCCCTAATAGGTCATCAACATAGTCTTCCATGATGATATGGATGAGGTAATGGAAGATAACCGTCATGGCTCTCTGATACATTACCCCCGCATTTTTGAGACTGAAGGGCATAACATTGTAACAGAAGGTGCCCCAAGGAGTTGTGAAGGCGGTTTTGTGTTGGTCTTCAGGTGCAATTTGGATCTGGTTATAACCGGAGAAGCCATCCATAAGGGACAACATCTCATGTCCTGCTGTTAGGTCAACCAACATGTCAATATTAGGAAGAGGGAAATCGTCTTTTGGGCAGGCTTTGTTGAGATCCCTGAAATCTGTACAGACCCGAATGTCTCCATTGGGTTTGGCAACTAGAACTATATTAGAGATCCATTCAAAGTAATCAACTGGTCTGATAAAACCCCTGTCCAGTAACTTCTCCAATTCCTTCTTAGCTAACAATGTGACTTGCGGATGCATCTTACGAAGTTTTTGCTTAACAGGCTTAGCGTCTGGGTGAATGTCCAAGTGGTGAACCACTAAAGCAGGGTCTAAGCCTGGCATGTCTGAGTATGACTAGGAAAAGTTGATGATTCCTTCTTGGAGTAGCTGCACAAAGATCAGATACTCTTGTTCGGAGAGTGACTTGGCTACATAGGTGATCTTCGGACTTTCATCAGTTCCCAAATTAACTTCTTGCGTCTCTTCAATTAGGATAGATGATCTGGCAGATAGCTGAGTTCCCATAAGGGGAAGATGAACATCTCCATCTTCTGGTGCCTCTTCGAGGTTTTCGCCTTAAGATGCGTCCTTTATTTTCACTTTTTCAAGGTCAGGAAGTGCCTTAGGGAGGTTTTCACTAGATGAACTCTTTTTAGTTTTCTTATTTTTATTTTTGCGACTGGACTGTTCATCCTCCCCCAATCCCATAAGGTTGACGTACGTGTTCACAGACATACTGACAGGTGTGGTGTTATGTAGATCCCAATCAATGAGTTCAGGGTGACGAAGGGATAGGCTGATGGTACAAACGGATAGGCGTTCAAACATGGATGATAAGTCAGTGTGATTGACATCATCGTATGCATGTATGATGGATTCCTCCTCAGGTATGTCTGCCAATGAGCCCTCGTCCATGGTGATACTATGAGAAGTATTAGATGATGTTGCGGGGCTTTTTTGCCTGCTGTCATACCCAATTCCTACCTTCTTTGGTAATTGTGGTGTATCAATGGGTTGCAATCGCCCTTGTTCCTCTTTACCTAGGCCTCTACCTTGGTAGTTATGTTTTTCCACGAACTTTGTTGGCCAAGGATACTTTTCCTGAAAATATTTCTTTAGAGGAGTTTCTGGTTCAGGCTCTTCTCGGTAGACCCATTGGCTTATGTCTTCCTCTAGCGCATCGACCTTGACACTCGGAGATCTGAAAGTGGTAGTAGGAATTTTAAAACCGCTGAAGGTGATGATCTTGTCTTCCTTTTGTGTAGCATGTGAAGGTTAACTGTACTCATGTGGTGATGGTGGCATGGTGGCTACATTGAGAGCCGTATGCATCTCATATTCGCCACACCCTTTGTCAATGATCTGGACTCTAGTGACTGAAGGATTAGTGGCGGAGGATGGAGTGGTGATCATGGTGGATGATGGATTGGAGGATGATGACTGGGATGCCCCCATTTTGACCCCAGGGCAGTAATGTAAATGGGGAAAAGATGCTTCTAAAGCTCGACAATATTCAAATGGTTGGGGGTCGGCATAGATGGTGATCTCTTGTCCATTGACTGGGAATTTGAGGCATTGATGGTACGTGGAGGGGACGGCTTGCATAGCATGGAGCCATGGACGGCCAAGGAGGAGATTATACGGTAAGTCCAGATCAACGACATGACAGGTAGTATATTGGAGCACAGGTCCCACTTGGATAGGAAGACTGATGATTCCTTCTAAATTTCTCTCTGCATTGTCATAAGCTTTGATTGTAATTATCTGGTTGCTTAGGTTTGCTTGAGTATACCCTACTTGTTTTATGAATTTCAAAGTACATAAATTGAGGGCAGAGCCATTATCTACCAAGACCCTTTTTATTTTATGGCAGGCAACTATGACTTCGATATGTAGGGGGCGGTTGTGATTGACATCGATGTTGGGCATATCATCTTGGCTGAAGTGGAGGTGATGAGACAAAGCCAAGTGTCCCACCAAAGCTTGGAATTGTGTGGGGTCGATGTCATTTGGTACATGGGTCTCCTGCAAGGCTCTATTGAGGATCTCTTGATGTACCGGAGAAGACTTAAGCAAATCCAAAATGGATATATAAGCGGGGGTCTTCCTTAGGTGATCAAGGATGTTATATTGAGAGTTTATAGGAGTAGGTTGGATGGGTGCAGAGGCTGCAGGGATGGTGATGCGGGCTCGTCGTGTTGTTACAGCACATTGAGGGTCTTTGGCTTTAACGTGTATCATGGATATTCGGGGTTCCACCTGCTCAATGTAATGAATAACACCTTCGTAATTGAAGGGCGCATTCTTGTAATTCACATTATTAGTGCTGTTGTTTTGAGGATTACTATTGGAGGTGCTAGGACCTTGACTATGGTTTGGGAAGGCGTTTTGATAGATTTGCAATTGAGCATTGGACAACGAAGGTTGACTAGGGTCAACCTTGATATCTCCTCGATCGATGAGATCTTGGACATAATTTTTTAAACCCTGACACTTATTCAAGGAGTGTCCCTTGATTTTATGAAAGTCACAATATTCATTATCTTTAAACCATGTCAGCTTTGGTTTGGACTCATCGAATGGTTTGGTGACAGGGTATGCGATGGGGTAATTGATTTGCAAAAATTTATTAAAAACAACACTCAAGGGTTCACCCAATTGGGCGTATTGACGTTTGGTGTTCCCCTAATTTTTTTGGTTTGACTGTTGAGGGGGACGAGGTGCCCCCTGTGGTACAGATATGGTGCTTGGTACAGACTTCTATTGCCCTTGGGATGCATTAGCCACTTGGACATGTTTGGTGTCAGTCACTCCATCGTTGACCGCATTCTTGTTTTTGTTCTAGAATCGTGGTTTATCTCCAAATGATCTTTCTTTATCATGACTATGTATTTTGATGTGTCCTTTGGAAATGAGGGCACATTCAAGGATGGGTCCCTTTTCCACTATCTCAGAAAAAAGTGGTGACACAGTGTAGTCTAAAATTGTGGGCCATGTCAGGATGAGAATTCTCCACAAAAAGGGTGACCATGTCTTTTTCTTTCAGAGGATTTTTCATTCGACTTGCTAATGCACGCCACCGTTGGAGGTAGCTGGTAAAGGTTTCTCCATCACGTTGTTTCTCTTTTAGGAGGTCTAAAGTGTCTATATCCTTTTGCAAGTTGAAAGAGAAGTAGGATACAAACTGTTCTGATAGGTCTGCAAAAGTTTTTATGGACCCCTTTTCGAGAGTCATGAACCAATCTAAGGCATGGCTTGCTAGGCTTCGTGGGAACAAGCGCAAGAGATAGTTATCACTGTACATGACTTCTTGACACTATGAATAAAACTCCTGCAAATGAGCCTTAGGGTCTTTGTCTCCCTTGTATTTGTCAAATTTTGGAATCTCGAAATGTTTAGGAAATGGGACCAATGAGATGGAGGGATCAAATGGATATGGGCATATATCTTCAAATTTGATTGATTGTTTTGTAGCCCCAACTTGAAGATCCTTAAGTGCGGCTTTGATTTCCAACAAATCTGAGCTAGCTGGTGGTGGCTTGGGGGGATATTGATGGTAGAATGAGGAAGGATCTTGATGAAAGGGTGTCGGGTTGTTGAAATACGGGTTTGGATGATTGGATGATGACATGGGTTGTTGGTAAGACGAGGGATTCTGTTGATACGGGGGCTGTTGTTGTGGGGCATAATATGGATTTGTTGGGTAAAAGTGTGGGGTAGGTTGTTGAGGAACTTGGACAGGACGTTGCGTGTTGGCTTGTTGGTATTGAGGATATTGTTGTGATTGTTGGGAAAATTGTTGTTGGTTGTGGTAGTAGTAGTGTTGGGGAGGTTGTTGTGGCGTCAAATGTTGTATGGACTGAGGTGGGATATTATGTTGTGGTTGAACCTTTGGACACAAAAGGGATGCGAGAAAGGGAGATATGGTTTGGGCAGTAGGTTGAGATGGATTGCCTTGTGATTGGTAGGATGGTTGTTGTGAGGAGGCCAAAGCATTGTGTATAAGTTGTTGCAGATGAGATGGCAGAGGTAGCGTAGGCGTATTTTGTAGAGGGGGTTGTTGGGTACTACTCGGAATGTTTAGCTGGGGTGTGCCTTGTGGAGGTAATTGAGGTAGAATGGTAGATTGGTGAAGCTGTTGAGGTGGTATATTGGTGGTCCCAAGAGGCGGAAGCAATGTGGAAAAGGAGGTGCCCCCAATGTTGACTGGAGGTTGGTTGGAAGGAAGGGGTGTTGTTAACGTTAATGGAGGAGGTTGTGGAACACTTTGTGGCATGCCGTAAGCAAAAGGATTATTGGGATCAGGCACTTGAGGTCCACCTATAGCTGAGGTCGAAGCATGTGGGGGATAATTAACCTGATAAAGAACAACATTGCCAAATTCAGGTTGATGCCAACCCTCGACTGGAGGAACATTGGAGAAGTATGAACCTTCGGACGCATTTTGGGACTCTTGGAGTATGTTAGATGGGGCACCCCTATATTTGGACAAGTCCACATTGGAAGGGGGTTTAACACCCTTCTCAATTAGGTGGGCCAAGATTTCTTCCCCATGTTTCTCAAGCAAACGGTCAGTCATTTGCACATTGGCGGGATTACTAAAATGTTCCTCAAGTGTGAGTTCAGGTTGATTAACCATACTCTCTTCTCCATGTGGCGAGTTATTCTAATTCTCAGTGTTAGAGTGCGATGAAGTACCATTATGGGGATCGTGAGTGATGTTGGTACCTTTGTTAGGATCTGATGAGGTGTTTTTGGGATCTTGAGGGTTGTTAGATTGGGCATTTGGGGCTTGACGGTCGGCCATTTTCTTTTTCTATGAACGGGTCTGAACGGGCATGCAAATGTGGGATGAGCCGATTAATGACTTTGTCAAATGATTTGATTATGATTGGATAAGGTGTGATTTGGATGGGTTTTGGATTTGGATCAGATTTTGTTGGGATATATTGGATCGGATTGGATTTCGATTGGATTGGATTTGGATTGGATTTGATTGGATTGGGTTTGGATTGGATTGGATTTGGATTGGATTGGATTTGATTTGGATTTGGATTGGATTGGATTTGATTGGATTTGGATTGGATTGGATTTGATTGGATTTGATTTGATTTGGATTTGGATTGGATTGGATTGGATTTGATTTGGATTTGGATTGGATTGGATTGGATTGGATTTGATTTGGATTTGGATTTGATTTGATTTGATTTGATTTGGATTTGGATTGAATTGGATTTGATTGGATTTGATTTGGATTTGGATTGGATTGGATTTGATTTGGACTATTGGATGGTAAAAGATGAGAGGGAGACCTTGAGTTTGATCAAAGGAAGTTACCCTTAACAACTGAGAGCTTTAATTGATTTAGAGGGTGATTACGACACCGAATCCACCTTAAGATAGGAATGGATTGATTAGGTCGAAGATGATAACTTACGCCACCGAATTCACCTTAAGATGGAGGCAAATTGATTGGGGTCGAAGTTAAAGACTAATAATCAAGTTCAAGCGCTATGGTCAATTTGGGTAACCGCTTTGTAATACAAGGTTAGGGTGGTTTGATTATGGGTGGTGTTTGGAGATGCAAATAGTAAGAAATTATTGGTGTATTAGGGAGAAATTAAAATGAATGGGGGGTTAAGGATAATTATGGGGAATGTATGGGGATTTAGAATAGTTAAACGAAAGTTTGGAATAATGAGATGGACGTTTAAAATGGTCAAACGAGAGTTTTTTGAAGGTTTAAAGTGATAAAATGAAGGCTTGGGATGATGAGGTAATGGTTGGGAATGGTTAAATGATGGTTTAGAGGCTAAATAGATTCAAATGGGGTGATTTCGGGTGTTCAGGAGGGAAAATTCACCCTTTTGCAGCAAACCAGGGGCGTAATCGCCTTTTTGCGGTAAAATAGGGGCATAATCGCCTTTCTGCGGTAAAACAGGGGTGTAATCGCCTTTTTGCGGTAAAACAGGGGCGTAATCGCCTTTCTGCGGTAAAACAGGGGTGTAATTTCCTTTCTGCGGTAAAATAGAGGCTTGGTTTGATGCAAATGACTATGGAAAGGACTTTAAAATGATAATGATAAGGCCAAATATTCAAAAGTTCACTAGTTTTTCACAAGAAAATACTCTCAAGCAAACACAACCCTATGATTAGTGTTAAGGGTATGGCCAAAGTGGTCTTAATCTAGGATGCACAAGGTATCTAGGGAGTCCTCGATATACTCTCGGTACGTGAGGCACAACCGTGAACACCAGCCCGTCACAAGCGTGAGTCGGGAACCCTAGCGAGATACTGAAGGGCTCAGACCAACTCTTCACGTCTATCTAGGTATCACCCTAGCTTCGACGCTCCGCCAATTACGACGTGACTGGATTGGGGTACAACTTTCGCTCTCCCCCCTTTATATACCCTGCCAGTACGCGTGGTTGGGTGTCCTGGGGTGATGAAATCCCAAAGCGAGGTCCCACTATAAAGCACTAAGCTGCTTCCTTCTCCCGAGTCACAGAGTCTTTCAAGGGAAAAGGAAACAAAACTCATCACTGCTGATGCTAAAGACGAACCAACAGCAATGGGAAAATGTACTCCCTCTAATTAAGCTATGTTCTTAGATTAATGCAAACAGCAAGGATAATTTAAAAAAAGATTGAGCAAATGGATAGCCCTGCAAGCAAATATTAGATATTTTATCCCGCTTTCTCCATCAACTTCACAAGAATATGCTGCAAAAAGTTAGCAAAAAACACATGTATCTTTGCAAGAACAATGTTAATGAGAGCAATAGCAAATAAATCCACAGCCAAAATAATAATTTCACCTTCGAGACACGATTAAGCTATGCAGCATAAAAGCAGTGTCGCCTTCTGCTTGATAAAAATAGAGGCGTGTCGCCTTTTGTAAAAGCAGTGTCGCCCATACTAGCGATAAAGCAGTAGTCCTTTTCTGCTGACAAAAGAGGCGTAATTGCCCATGCGGTAAAATAGGGGCATAGTCGCCCTTTTGCGAAAAAGTGAGCACAAATTTCAGACAAGTTAGGCGCACACGCCCTTCTGCAGAAAAGTGTTAGCAAAAAAGTGAAGTTTCAGCCAACATGGGTGCACACGCACTTCTGCAGAAAAGTGTTAGTAAAAAAGTGAAGTTTCATCCAACGTGGGCACACACACCCTTCTATGGAAAGGTGTTAGCAAAAAAGTGAAGTTTCAGCCCAGGTGAGCGCACACGCACTTCTGCAGAAAAGTGTTAGTAAAAAAGTGAAGTTTCAGCCAACGTGGGCGCACATGCCCTTCTGCAGAAAAGTGTTAGCAAAAAAGTGAAGTTTCAGTCCAGGTGGGCGCACACGCACTTCTGCAGAAAAGTGTTAGTAAAAAAGTGAAGTTTCAGCCAACGTGGACGCACACGCACTTCTGCAGAAAAGTGTTAGTAAAAAAGTGAGGTTTCAGCCAACGTGGACGCACACGCACTTCTACAGAAAAGTGTTAGTAAACAAGTGAAGTTTCAGCCAACGTGGGCGCACACGCCCTTCTGCAAAAAAGTGTTAGTAAAAAAAGTGAAGTTTCAGCCAACATGGGCGCACACGCCCTTCTGCAGAAAAGTGTTAGAAAAAAGGTGAAGTTTCAGTCCAGGTGGGCGCACACACAC
The DNA here is from genome assembly GCA_007258455.2 of Sequoia sempervirens. Lineage (NCBI taxonomy): Eukaryota > Viridiplantae > Streptophyta > Pinopsida > Cupressales > Cupressaceae > Sequoia > Sequoia sempervirens. The sequence goes on along the minus strand of VDFB02255894.1, from coordinate 410,792 downwards.
TTCTGTAGAAAAGTGTTAATAAAAAAATGAAGTTTCAGCCAACGTGAGCGCACACGTGCTTCTACAGAAAAGTGTTAGTAAAAAAGTGAGGTTTCAGCCCAGGTGGGCGCACACGCCCTTCTGCAGTAAAAACAGGGGTGTAGTCGCCCTTCTGCGGTAAAAACAGGGGCGTAGTCACCCTTCTGCGAAGTGTTCTTGTAAAAACCCCAACAACAACAAATGTAAAGTATGGGAACCTATTTGTGGGTCCCACCGGGTGTGCCAGAAATGTATACCTTGGAATTTATCCTATTCTAGTGCATAAAATAACTCAAAATACGAATGATAAAAGACCAAGGACACCGCAAGATTAGCCAAAAGAGAGTGATAAAACAATAAGGAAAATAGATAACACAAGACACAAATGGTTTTACCTTCCTTGCTGTTGATGTCCCTTTGATTGGCCCTTGCTTGGAATGATATGTGTGCTCCTTGATGGCTCTTGATGTGGCTAAAATGGAAGATTTTAGTATGTGCTTGGATATGAATGCAAGTGAATGTAATTGAAGGCTAGATGAGTGCACAAAATGGCAGCATGTAGTTGCAAAATGACTAAGTGTTGTAAATGCCCTTGAGGAGGGGGTATTTATAGAAGATTATGAATTCTCTAGAGAATTCAATGGTCAAGATTGATCCAACAAGGTCAAGATGAAGGGCTATGGTGGGTTGAGAACCCACAAGCCCTCACATCTTGACATGTGGAGGGTGAAGTGGCCAAGAGGATATGAGATGGAAATGAGTTGTCAAGAAGGTACATGAGGTGGAAAAATGACACGCACCTTGGGGAGTGAGGAGATTTCCACAAAAAGGGATTTCTTGTCCCCAAGTGGGAGTGAAAGGGACATTTGAGAAATTTTGGAATTTCTCAAAAATCTACATGGGAAAATGAAAGGTGGTTGGGGATATAAATGTGAATTAAAAATTCACATTCCTAGGATGATCTAGAGGGTAAAAGGTGGGCTCCAAAAAGGTGGG
>VDFB02255894.1:378962-409678 GCA_007258455.2 Sequoia sempervirens | reverse complement strand
CAAAAGGGATGCGAGAAAGGGAGATATGGTTTGGGCAGTAGGTTGAGATGGATTGCCTTGTGATTGGTAGGATGGTTGTTGTGAGGAGGCCAAAGCATTGTGTATAAGTTGTTGCAGATGAGATGGCAGAGGTAGCGTAGGCGTATTTTGTAGAGGGGGTTGTTGGGTACTACTCGGAATGTTTAGCTGGGGTGTGCCTTGTGGAGGTAATTGAGGTAGAATGGTAGATTGGTGAAGCTGTTGAGGTGGTATATTGGTGGTCCCAAGAGGCGGAAGCAATGTGGAAAAGGAGGTGCCCCCAATGTTGACTGGAGGTTGGTTGGAAGGAAGGGGTGTTGTTAACGTTAATGGAGGAGGTTGTGGAACACTTTGTGGCATGCCGTAAGCAAAAGGATTATTGGGATCAGGCACTTGAGGTCCACCTATAGCTGAGGTCGAAGCATGTGGGGGATAATTAACCTGATAAAGAACAACATTGCCAAATTCAGGTTGATGCCAACCCTCGACTGGAGGAACATTGGAGAAGTATGAACCTTCGGACGCATTTTGGGACTCTTGGAGTATGTTAGATGGGGCACCCCTATATTTGGACAAGTCCACATTGGAAGGGGGTTTAACACCCTTCTCAATTAGGTGGGCCAAGATTTCTTCCCCATGTTTCTCAAGCAAACGGTCAGTCATTTGCACATTGGCGGGATTACTAAAATGTTCCTCAAGTGTGAGTTCAGGTTGATTAACCATACTCTCTTCTCCATGTGGCGAGTTATTCTAATTCTCAGTGTTAGAGTGCGATGAAGTACCATTATGGGGATCGTGAGTGATGTTGGTACCTTTGTTAGGATCTGATGAGGTGTTTTTGGGATCTTGAGGGTTGTTAGATTGGGCATTTGGGGCTTGACGGTCGGCCATTTTCTTTTTCTATGAACGGGTCTGAACGGGCATGCAAATGTGGGATGAGCCGATTAATGACTTTGTCAAATGATTTGATTATGATTGGATAAGGTGTGATTTGGATGGGTTTTGGATTTGGATCAGATTTTGTTGGGATATATTGGATCGGATTGGATTTCGATTGGATTGGATTTGGATTGGATTTGATTGGATTGGGTTTGGATTGGATTGGATTTGGATTGGATTGGATTTGATTTGGATTTGGATTGGATTGGATTTGATTGGATTTGGATTGGATTGGATTTGATTGGATTTGATTTGATTTGGATTTGGATTGGATTGGATTGGATTTGATTTGGATTTGGATTGGATTGGATTGGATTGGATTTGATTTGGATTTGGATTTGATTTGATTTGATTTGATTTGGATTTGGATTGAATTGGATTTGATTGGATTTGATTTGGATTTGGATTGGATTGGATTTGATTTGGACTATTGGATGGTAAAAGATGAGAGGGAGACCTTGAGTTTGATCAAAGGAAGTTACCCTTAACAACTGAGAGCTTTAATTGATTTAGAGGGTGATTACGACACCGAATCCACCTTAAGATAGGAATGGATTGATTAGGTCGAAGATGATAACTTACGCCACCGAATTCACCTTAAGATGGAGGCAAATTGATTGGGGTCGAAGTTAAAGACTAATAATCAAGTTCAAGCGCTATGGTCAATTTGGGTAACCGCTTTGTAATACAAGGTTAGGGTGGTTTGATTATGGGTGGTGTTTGGAGATGCAAATAGTAAGAAATTATTGGTGTATTAGGGAGAAATTAAAATGAATGGGGGGTTAAGGATAATTATGGGGAATGTATGGGGATTTAGAATAGTTAAACGAAAGTTTGGAATAATGAGATGGACGTTTAAAATGGTCAAACGAGAGTTTTTTGAAGGTTTAAAGTGATAAAATGAAGGCTTGGGATGATGAGGTAATGGTTGGGAATGGTTAAATGATGGTTTAGAGGCTAAATAGATTCAAATGGGGTGATTTCGGGTGTTCAGGAGGGAAAATTCACCCTTTTGCAGCAAACCAGGGGCGTAATCGCCTTTTTGCGGTAAAATAGGGGCATAATCGCCTTTCTGCGGTAAAACAGGGGTGTAATCGCCTTTTTGCGGTAAAACAGGGGCGTAATCGCCTTTCTGCGGTAAAACAGGGGTGTAATTTCCTTTCTGCGGTAAAATAGAGGCTTGGTTTGATGCAAATGACTATGGAAAGGACTTTAAAATGATAATGATAAGGCCAAATATTCAAAAGTTCACTAGTTTTTCACAAGAAAATACTCTCAAGCAAACACAACCCTATGATTAGTGTTAAGGGTATGGCCAAAGTGGTCTTAATCTAGGATGCACAAGGTATCTAGGGAGTCCTCGATATACTCTCGGTACGTGAGGCACAACCGTGAACACCAGCCCGTCACAAGCGTGAGTCGGGAACCCTAGCGAGATACTGAAGGGCTCAGACCAACTCTTCACGTCTATCTAGGTATCACCCTAGCTTCGACGCTCCGCCAATTACGACGTGACTGGATTGGGGTACAACTTTCGCTCTCCCCCCTTTATATACCCTGCCAGTACGCGTGGTTGGAATCGTCCCTTGGGGTGATGAAATCCCCAAGCAGGTCCCACTATAAAGAAAGCACTAACTGCTTCCAACTACTCCCCAGGTCACACGAAGTGCAAGGGGAAAGCGGAAACAAGCTAATGCTCCCTTTGGGTAACACAAAAAGACAAGAACAACAAGCAATGAATATTACTCCCTCTAATTAAGCTATGTTCTTAGATTAATGCAAACAACAAGGATAATTTAAAAAAGATTGAGCAAATGGATAGCCCTGCAAGAAAATATTAGATATTTTATCCCGCTTTCTCCATCAACTTCACAAGAATATGTTGCAAAAAGTTAGCAAAAAACACATGTATCCTTGCAAGAACAATGTTAATGAGAGTAATAGCAAATAAATTCACAGCCAAAATAATAATTTTACCTTCCAGGGGGCACAGTCGCCCTTCTGTAGCAAAACAGGGGCGTAATCGCCTTTCTGCAGTAAAAATAGGGGCGTAATCGCCTTTTTGTAGCAAAACAGGGGCGTAATCGCCCTTCTGCAGTAAAAACAGGGGCGTAGTCACTTTTCTGCAGCAAAAAAGGGGCGTAATTGCCCTTCTGCAGTAAAAATAGGGGCATAGTCGCCCTTTTGCGAAAAAGTGAGCACAAATTTCAGACAAGTTAGGCGCACACGCCCTTCTGCAGAAAAGTGTTAGCAAAAAAGTGAAGTTTCAGCCAACATGGGTGCACACGCACTTCTGCAGAAAAGTGTTAGTAAAAAAGTGAAGTTTCATCCAACGTGGGCACACACACCCTTCTATGGAAAGGTGTTAGCAAAAAAGTGAAGTTTCAGCCCAGGTGAGCGCACACGCACTTCTGCAGAAAAGTGTTAGTAAAAAAGTGAAGTTTCAGCCAACGTGGGCGCACATGCCCTTCTGCAGAAAAGTGTTAGCAAAAAAGTGAAGTTTCAGTCCAGGTGGGCGCACACGCACTTCTGCAGAAAAGTGTTAGTAAAAAAGTGAAGTTTCAGCCAACGTGGACGCACACGCACTTCTGCAGAAAAGTGTTAGTAAAAAAGTGAGGTTTCAGCCAACGTGGACGCACACGCACTTCTACAGAAAAGTGTTAGTAAACAAGTGAAGTTTCAGCCAACGTGGGCGCACACGCCCTTCTGCAAAAAAGTGTTAGTAAAAAAAGTGAACATGGGCGCACACGCCCTTCTGCAGAAAAGTGTTAGAAAAAAGGTGAAGTTTCAGTCCAGGTGGGCGCACACACACTTCTGTAGAAAAGTGTTAATAAAAAAATGAAGTTTCAGCCAACGTGAGCGCACACGTGCTTCTACAGAAAAGTGTTAGTAAAAAAGTGAGGTTTCAGCCCAGGTGGGCGCACACGCCCTTCTGCAGTAAAAACAGGGGTGTAGTCGCCCTTCTGCGGTAAAAACAGGGGCGTAGTCACCCTTCTGCGAAGTGTTCTTGTAAAAACCCCAACAACAACAAATGTAAAGTATGGGAACCTATTTGTGGGTCCCACCGGGTGTGCCAGAAATGTATACCTTGGAATTTATCCTATTCTAGTGCATAAAATAACTCAAAATACGAATGATAAAAGACCAAGGACACCGCAAGATTAGCCAAAAGAGAGTGATAAAACAATAAGGAAAATAGATAACACAAGACACAAATGGTTTTACCTTCCTTGCTGTTGATGTCCCTTTGATTGGCCCTTGCTTGGAATGATATGTGTGCTCCTTGATGGCTCTTGATGTGGCTAAAATGGAAGATTTTAGTATGTGCTTGGATATGAATGCAAGTGAATGTAATTGAAGGCTAGATGAGTGCACAAAATGGCAGCATGTAGTTGCAAAATGACTAAGTGTTGTAAATGCCCTTGAGGAGGGGGTATTTATAGAAGATTATGAATTCTCTAGAGAATTCAATGGTCAAGATTGATCCAACAAGGTCAAGATGAAGGGCTATGGTGGGTTGAGAACCCACAAGCCCTCACATCTTGACATGTGGGAGTTGAAGTGGCCAAGAGGATATGAGATGGAAATGAGTTGTCAGAAGGTACATGAGGTGGAAAAATGACCGCACCTTGGGGAGTGAGGAGATTTCCACAAAAAGGGATTTCTTGTCCCCAAGTGGGAGTGAAAGGGACATTTAGAAATTTTGGAATTCCTCAAAAATCTACATGGGAAAAGGAAAGGTGGTTGGGGATATAAATGTGAATTAAAAATTCACATTCCTAGGATGATCTAGAGGGTAAAAGGTGGGCTCCAAAAAGGTGGGACTTGGTCACATGTGGAGATTGTGACAAGTCCAAGGTTCTAGAAGCTTTGGAAGAATGGAATGTGAATTAAAAATTCACATATAAAGGAGGGGAATCTAGGACAAATAAATGTGAATTAAAAATTCACATGGGAAAAGGGGTCAATATCCAAAAAGGAAAAATAGAAGAATTGACTAAAAAGTGGTGTTAACTTTAGCTAATGACCTTGGTTAAGGTTGTGCAAACATTGGATTAGGCTAATTAATGGAAGATTAGAGGCAAGTGGCAAATGTAGGAGGATGTGACATTAATCTCTGATTAAGAGGATGCACATCATAATCATGAATTAATTAAATTAATTTAGATTAGGGTGAGGTTATGGAGGATTTGACAAGGAGAGAGAAAGTGAGGAATTTTAAATTGATTTTAAATCAAAAAAAAAGGGGAAAATGACTAAATTAAATAAATTAGCGTATTTACTTAATTTAGAGAGGAATAGGGTAAAATGCAAAGTATTAAATTACATACTTTACCAATATGAGACAAAAGGTGTAATATTAATTTAATAAATTAATATTAATACGATAGGTGGAAAGACAGTAAATTTAATCATATGGAAGTGATTAAATTTGGATGTCTACACATAGAACTTTTGATGCTTTAAGGAAAAGAAGATAAGATGCAATAAAAAATGATGAATATTTGAAACTACAAGCAATTGATAAAACGAGAATCTTTGTTTCTCAAGAAGAAGAAAAATATCACCAAGAGACAAGCTAAATAGCTCCATACCAAGAGGGGAATAGATCTAATGAGCTTGGATGAGGATGCACAAAGGAAAATTCATAATGAAACTGAAGAAACTACAAGGAAATTCATTGATGAGATGTAAGGTAATGTTGATCGTGCATCACAAGATCCTCCAAAATAAATAAATATAGAAGATATATTTGGTCAAAAAGAAATGCAAGGACCCTCTAGAAAGCATGAGGGAGAAGGCATCTTAGGTGTACATAAAGTGAAATTTGTATTTGAAATATAAAAGGAAGAAGAAAAAGGATCTAAAGAGAAGAAAACCAAGATTCTTGAGGAGATGAAGATGAGTATGGATCATACTTCTTTGGATGTCTCTATCTTGTAGGATATTCCTAATGTATCTACTGAGGAGATTAATCTATCAATTTTTGAAGGTAATGTGACATCTATTGGTGATAAAAAGAAAAATGAGGAAACTGCTTCTCTGGTGATTACAAGTATACAAGACACTGAAAGTTGGGATGAAGTTGGTGCTCCTCCTTAGGGACATAATGCTTCCCCTCTAAAGAATTTAGAAAGTAATGAGAAAATGAATGAAGATAATCTTGAGATTGTTCGGGATACAAAAGAGAAGGTTGTGAAGAAGCAAGATGCTTATGTGGGTAAAGGTCAAAGTTCCTTATATTTAGATTCGCTCAAAGAACTATTATCTTTGTAGATGCAATTCCAACTAGTAATAGCTCCTCAACTTCTGCATATCCCCACTCGTGAAGGGAAGGTAGATATTTCTAATATTTCTCCCCTTCACAAATTACATCTTGGTGATATTCTACATACCTTTGTAAGGAAGGAAATATTACAAGAACATATAAAGAAAATTCATTTGATTGATGATGCTATAACAATCATTCAATAAGGATTACCATAAGTAAACATTGATGTTTCCCTACCTCCAACATAGAAACTAAAGCTTTTGATAGATTCCTTTGAGGATCATTCCTCTCACCTGGAGAAAAAGGAAAAACATGAGGCCACAAGAAAATTGAGTGATAAAATAATGGTAGAAGCATCTGACCCGTGTGCTAGTGCACATAATGAACTACAAGAAAAATTGAAGATGTTTAAAGAATGTATAAATGAAGTGACTGCTCTATATTAGTTTTGCTTAAGGTGTCCAAGCTCCACCAAAAAAATCAAAGATCATATTAAAACCATTGAGTCATAGATTATTAAATCAATTGGTTGAAGTATATAATTTATCAAGAGATATGAATGGATCAATAAGAGCTCAAATAGAAAATCTCAATTTGCAGTTAAAATTGCTTCTGGACCAGAGAGAGTAGTTAAGGAAACAATTTGGTCAGTTAAGGGAAGTAGTCAACCTGAAACTTGTTTCTCTATCAGCGCTGCTTCTAAATGTAGAAAGTGTTGACAAGGAAATGAAGACTCTAGGTAATATAGAGGAAGTTGAGGATTTGTACATGCAATGTGAATTCCAAAATAGTATTCTTTCTTTAGCAAAATAATAATGGGTTGCAACCTTGGCACAACTCAGAGAAATTCACAAGTAAATCTTTCCTTCTAAGGAAGGTACAAAGGTATGATCTAGACAATTTTGGTCTTTGTAGAGTACTACAACATCTTTTTGGTTTTTTTCTTGTACATAGCACTAGCTTTTGAAGCATCTCCGTCTTAGTGGGAGTTCTGGTTTTAAAATTTATATATAGTAAGGGGGAGTTCATACATTTTTAAATGTTGTAAATATAAGATATTTATGCCCTTTTCCCTTGATTTCAAAGGAGGAGAGGAGCATGTGTGTGTTTCCATCCATGAAAATGGGGGAGATTGTTGGAAATAGGTGTTGTCATTGATTTCAACCCAATATGGGTTGTCATTGACGTTAGATGTGATGCTGAAGTATGTAGACTCTCCAAAGTTGTCATGTGATATTAGTTGGAGAAAGTCTATAGGGATGCACAAGGAAGAATAATGGTCAGTATGTTAAAACTAAATGTATTATAGAGGATATATATAGAATATCAAATTAAAAAGATGTATAAAGGGATAATTGTACAAAATAGTGACTGCATCATCAAGGGCTAATTGTGCAAAATATAGAGTGAAAAAGTAGAATGAAAAAAATGTATAAAGGGATAATTGTGTAAAATAGTGATTGCATCATCAACATGTGTTAGATGCTTCTTCAAAGTAGTTCATAAGCATTTTATTACTCTAAAATTTAATGTATCCTACTCTTAGATAATGAGTCTCATCAGGTCTGTTGTATCTTTCTCTAAGGCAATATACCTTAGTCTGCAAGTCCATAGGTAGTGAGCCTCAAACATTGTAATTTCTTGTTAGCAGTGAGCTACATATATTGTGAGTTAATCCTCACTGTGGTTTTTCCCTCATTGGGTTTTCCATGTAAAATCCTAGTGTCTCTATGTGATACATGTGTTCTCTTTTGTTCCTTTCAATTAATGTGATGTGTTGTTAATATGCAAATGGAATTAGTTAAGTTTTAATACATGATGATTCACCTCCCTCTCAACACATATTTGTGTTCAACATATACATGTTTGGGGAAGGACCAAGGATAAATGTGGGTCAAAAGGGATAAAAAGAAAGATATATCCAAATTAAAGAGAAAGTAAAAACTCTAGGGAAGAATAGAGTCAATTGTTACAACTATGGCAAGAGAGGGCATGTGAAGATGGAACTAGGAAACAAATATTTGCATCACTTCACAAATAAATAATTTGATGATGGTGATAGATATAAAATTATAAGTGATGATGCTTGGTTAGCTGATCCAAGTTGCTCCTACCATATGATTCCTCATTAGGAGTGGTTTTCAACTTACACAAATTATGATGGAGAAGGAATTAACCTTGGTGACAACAATGCTAAATGGATGATTTATAAAGGAGAGGTATGGTTTAATTTCAATGATGGAAAGGTTAAAAACCTTAGTAATGACTTCCATATTATAGGACTTGCAATAAAATTTCCTTCTATATCCATGTTGAATGATTCTAGTGTTCATGTGATATTTGGTAAGCTTGGTTATAGGTTGGTGAAAGGGAAATTAGTGGTAGATAAATAATCTTAGGTTGGAACCTTGTTTAGGTTGAATGTGATGCAAGTGAGACTCCCAAATTCATGTCAAAATCCACAACTTAAAAACAATTACTCAAGACATCATATGCAAAGAATCTCTGCTCACAAACAAACTCACAATCCACCACATAAACAGTAAACAAACTCATGCTCTTTTATTGAATTTCAAATCCAACAAACAACATCAATTTTAATTCATATTGCAACAAAAAATAAACTCGCCACATTCTTCATACCACTACTATTTCATTGCAATTAATTTTCTCAAATAGTTCATGGGTTTTGTGCTCCTCCTTAACTTTTCAACAAAATTTGAATTTTCTTAATTTTGTTTAGAAATGAGAAAGTTATGCATGTTTTATTGAGACTAGTTATCACAATCATGACTTCTGAAAATCTCCCTCTCCCAGTCAAACCTTCTGAATGACCATGACTCCTTCATTGGCATGGGTTTTCTCTTCTTGGCATACAAATTCAATGACAATTTAAAAATTGTCTTCCCACCTTACAATCCACTCACACCACTTCCCCAACACCCTGCATTCCCTTTTTCTTACAAAAATGCAAATTTAGATTTTTAAAAGGAGTTACAATTCTCATTAAATTCCCACTCATAGGGTTGGGCATTGGATTTACCTTTTTTGGAAAATTAACAATTTGCAATAAATTTTAAAACATAAAATAATGTATCAAATTAATAATTTATTTTTCCCACAACCGTCACCAAATTTTTTTATGATAGAGGAGTTGAGAATTTCATTAACTTGTGCTTGCAACCAAAAAACTCAAAACAAAACTCAAGAAATAAAAGTTAAAATATTTTTGGTGATGTAGGATTCCTTGGTACCCCTGGATGCTCCGACATCAAACACTTGGGGTAAGAAGAAATGTTCCATGAGTTGAAACTCATAAACATTTGAAAATTCAATACTTGTTCATTAGCCACCTTACTTCCTTATCAACCTATTTCTTCTTCTTCACCCTGCTCTAAATATTCCTATCTCTTCCTTCCTTCTTCCTTCCTCTCTTTCTTCCCCTCATGAAATTCATTTCAGTATACCAATATTCTTCTTTCCACCTTACTTCATTATCAACTCCTGCATACAAATTAGCGTTAACAAATTCATAAAAATCAAATAATTATGTTTGCACTTATTTCTCACCTTGTCTTCCTTCATCCTCCTCTTCTTATATATCAATAAAATTTATCATACCTTTCTATTTTTCAATATGTAACCTATTATTGTTGTCCCTAATCATCTTTCCCATTTCACTTTCTTTCACCAATTCATCAAAATACAAATTAGCTTGAACATCAACTTCAAAATTTTTTGAAAAATCATCAAATATTTAATTTTCTCCTCTTTCCCCATTAGTATATCAATATGATATCCATTATTGTAAACCATGCCATTTTCATGTAAATCAACCTCTTCTTTATCAACAAATAATTCTGAAAATTCAAACTTTACCTCAATGTTTATTGGAACTTTTGTTTCACTTGTTGTTAACACAAGCCACTCCTTTTCTATTGCTACAATCTGTATTAATTAGTCACCTTCTTCTTCATTTTTTTCTTCTCCTTCAATTTCCTTATTCACTATCTTCCCCATATACTCTTCATTTTTTCCCCCAAAAATTCTAGTGTTTCCAAGTCCTTCAATGGACAAAACTTTGCTGCAACTTCATGGTTATCTTCCATAACAATACTATCCTTTTCATGCACAAATTCATGTATCTCTTTTAAATCAAATTTTATTTCACAAATATCATATGAATGACTATTTATTTTTATGTTTTCTTTTTCTCTACTGTTGCCCCAACTTCACAATAATGATACTTTTATCTTTTCTACATGCAAATCAATAATTACTTTACAAAACTCAAAAGAAGGAGATACTACTACTTTTTTTGCTAAAACTTCTTTTCCTATGCATACAACTTCATTTGTCTTCTCTTTTATACCTTCAACAAGATGCATATCAGTTGCTACCTCTTTCTTTTTCCATTCTTTCTTTGTGTCTTTCTTCTTTTCATGCTTTCTTTCATCTGCATTTGTGTGGGATGCACCCACATGAATTTATTTCCATGGTATTTCCATCATAGGGCTGCAACACTGCACTTCAAAATTCTTCTTTTTTCTATCCTCTTTACCAAACCTCTACTTTTCCTCTTTCTTCTCTTCACTGTCCTCTATTGCAACTTCTTTTCCTTCATTATTTCCTATAGAAAAATCATTACTTACAAAATCATTATGAAAAAAAAATGTAATTTAACTTCATCTATTTTCTAATCTTCCTCAATTGTAGCTTTCTTCTTCATTCCCAAGCTTTTCTCAAAGGCATCCAATCTTACTTCTATTTTCTTCAACTGTGTAATGAGCTTCTTTTCTTTCACCTTTTCCCAATACTCTTCCCAAAATAAAATTCTCACAGGTCTTCCAATGACCCATCTTGTCTTCTTTTTCAAAGTCATTTTAGAGACTCTCAAGTCCCTTTGTAGTTACAAGTCTTTGCAACAATCTCTCACTCACACAACTATCCTCTACCCAACAAAGAATTTGGAAGATGCTTCCTCTACCCACTCTCTATTACTGGAGGAACTCTACACCTTCTACCTAGCTTTATCTCTACTAGAGGATAGTAGTCACAAACCCTCTTTCATACCCGCAACAAACAAACATTCTCACAACTCTCTCTCATGGCTCCACTGCTTCACTCTTCACCACTCTTCACCCGCATGTCCTGGTGCATACTCTGGACTCTCAAGAATATCTTCTAGCTATGATACCATTTGATGCAAGTGAGACTCCCAAATGCATGGAAAAACCCACAAATCACAAAAAAATTCTCAAAACATCATATGCAAAGACTCTCTGCTCATAAACACAATCACAATCCACCACATAAACAAAAAAAAAACTCATGCTTTTTTGTTGAATTTCAAAGCCAACAAACAACATCAATTTTAATTTGTATTGCAACAAGAAAAATAAACCTGTCACATTCTTCATACCACTGGTATTTCATTACAATGAATTTTCTAAAATGGTTTTTGGTTTATGTGCTCCTCCTTTCTAGATTTCCGACACATTTTGAATTTCTCAATTTTGTTCAAAAATGAGAATGTTATGTATGTTTTACTAAGACTAGTTCTCATAGTCACAACTTCTGACAATCTCCCTCTCCGAGTCAAACCTTCTAAATTCCCATGACTCCTTCATTGGCGTGGGTTTTCTCTTCTTGGAATATGCATTCAATGACAATTTAAAAATTGTCTTCCCACCTTATAATCCACTCACACCACTTCCCCAACACACTGCATTCCCTTTCATTTTTTTACAAAAATACAAATTCAAAATTTTAAAAGGAGTTACAATTCCCACTAAATGCCCACTCAGGCTTGGTCATGTGATTCACCTTTTTGAAAAATTAACACTTTGCAACAATTTTCAAAACATAAAATAATGTATCAAATTAATAATTGATTTTTCCAACAACCATTACCAAATTTTATTATGCTAGAGGAGTTGAGAATTTCATTAAATTGTGCTTGCAACCACAAAAATGAAAAAAAAACTCAAGAAATAAAAGCTAAAATATTTTTGGGGATGCAGGATTTCCTGGTACCCCTGGATGCTCCTGTATCAAAATTTCTCCACATTTTTTAACTCTTCCAGTGTAATTAAAAAAACTAAAAATGCATGTATTTTTTCATACCAAAATTTTGGTCACACAAGTGAAATTTTTAGTAGGACCATTATCAATAAAATATTGGTTGACGGTTTCATTGATTAATCTATTGGTAAAAATAATTTATGTGAGCATTGTGTTTGGTAAACACAATAGGCTATCATTTTGTATTGGATGCTATACAAAAAAGATATTATTATAAATAATTCATTCAAATGTATTTGGTCCAATGGGTGTGGGTTTTATAAGAAAATATTGGTATTATGTCTCACTTATTGATGACGCCTTTAGATACACCTAGATTTATTTTGTGTGTTAAATTTTAGATTTTTATGAACTTAAAGGAATTTAAAGTCTTAGTTGAAAAGAAAATATTTTATAAAAAGGTGTTAAGATATGATAATGGTGTGAATATTGCTCTAGGAAATTTGATGAGTTTATAAGAATACAAATATTGTTTAGTAGAAGACTAAACCATACACACCTCAACAAAATAGGGTTACAAAGAGAATGAATTGAATTTTAATGAAAAGGGATAGAAGTATGTTGTGTGATATGTAGTTGGATTGGTAATTTTACAAAAGGTTGTAATATATACTTATTATTTTATTAATAGATTTCCTTTGTTTGAATATTATTGAAAAACAACTTATGAAGTCTCAATAGATAAGAAGCCTTATATTTCACATATAAGGATCTTTAATTCTAACAATTATGTTCATGTACCTTATGAAAAGCTATTTAAACTAGACATAAGGATTATAAATGTATCTTTAGAGGATACACTAAAAATTTAAAAGGTTATAAAATTTTGAATTCTATAACCCAAAAAATTGTTTGATAAGAGAAGTGATTTTTAGTGAGTTTAGAAATTTTTAGGTCCTAAAAAACAATGGAAAAAGATGGAAAAAAGGCACCACATTTTGTGAGTAAGTTTGAGAAGTAGAAAGACACACATGTTGAAGAAGATATTGATGGATTAAAGGATAGAGAAGAAGAAGAGTCTTTAGATGGGAGCTTAGATGAGTATTTGTAGGATAAACATATAGAAGAATAGGTAGAACCACTTACTGCTACCTTAAGAAGGTCCATAAGATAATGGAATCCAATTGATAGGTATAGTCCACCAAATTTATTTTATACATATTTTTTTATTAAGGATAAGTACAAAAAGATGGGGGGACAAAAGGGGTCTTAAGTGGCCACTTTTTCTTTGAAATTGGGAAATACTGACCTTGGATGAGAAATTAAGGATAGTTACACTCAAAATTTAAGATGCAACAAAAACAATGTTCATATTTCTCCGAGTCTACTTTCTAAATGTTGATGATGATGTTACTTGCAACAACAGTGCAGATAAAATCCTCACAGGAAAATTGTGAAGAACCTATCTTCACTTGAAATATTGAACCATGGCAACCTAAGGTGTCCAAATAATAGGAAAAGGTTGACTTAGTTTAATCCCAAGGCTCCGATAGTCAAGTCTTGACCGTACTAGGTTCGATTTAGGGTATGACGTGATATTGTTGTTAATATCAAGGGGTCTATGGTTATCTCTGGTTTCTTTAAGAATCATAAGCATCATATACAAGATTTTCAATTCGATCATAAAATAATCTCATGAAATCAATAGATTTGCAATAATATTTCATGAACATCAAACAATTTTGCTAGCACTTAATTAGATTTAGCTTTAAGCATTCAATAATTTCATAGAAATGAAAGATTTAAAATAAATTTCCATTCATTCATCTCTTTTTTGGAACATTTTCAAAAATTTAAACATCTAATCTAAAATAAAGCATCAAAATACTAAAAAATAAAATTTCTCTCAGGTATTCTCCACGCATGCCCCAAGATTTAATCAAATCAAAGCAAGCCACTTTATAATTCACTAGATTGCTTCATAGCTAGGCATTAAATAGTGCAAGCTTTTAAAGAAGGGGGTTTAGTTTGGACATCGAGTAGGTTTTGTATGCACCCTTAAATAGTGCAACACACAGTCTTGTTTGACTGAACTAACAAACCAACTACAAAGATACACGAGATAGCTAGCTATCAAATTGGCTTCAATATTGATTAAGTTCTATGTGCATACAAGTTTTTAGACTAGAATGATTTATAAAATAGGAAAAAAGAAGTTTTTTGGCTCTTCTGACATCCACAAATTCTGAAATTAACTTAAAAAGAAGTATCCCTTGGCCTTTTATAGAAGTAAGACATAGGTAGGATAATACAAATACATGAGAGGAAATCCAAGGGACAAATCACATCAAGGCACGAGGAATGTGGTGACTGGTAAGAGAATTGCAAAAAAAGTCAATGAAGGTCAAACTTCATTTGCATATTGATGTCCTTTGGGTTTTTCATCTTCTTATTATCACCAGGATAATAACTTGAATCAGGATAGTATGTAGGAACTTTCCCATATATTAAGAACGATTGCTTTATCATCCTGTTCCTACACTTTGGTTTTCCTCGGGCTTTCTACTCTCAGGAATGAGCTTCCTCAGAGGTTGGCACTTTTTGACACCATATGTGAAATATTGGGATCCCTAGTATTCCGATGAATTGAAGCCCTCTCTACATATACTTACCAGAATATGTAGCCTGATCTGGTTATGATTCTATCCATGATTCAAATTTTCTTGACCGTCCATACTTGAACTTTGCATTGCAATCTACTTCTCCTGCAATCACAAATTCCACCTATTAAATCCCTTTAAAAAAATTTATAAAAATTTTTCAGGTAAATAAAACCATCATTAATTAATTATCATTATAAATCCATCATAAATAACACTCTTTCCAGAAAATCATATATTCTTGCATAATTATCTCTTAGATTAGGTTACCAAACCATCAAAATTTCTTGGATAACCTTAAGAATTTAAA
This sequence comes from Sequoia sempervirens, assembly GCA_007258455.2. Taxonomy (NCBI): domain Eukaryota; kingdom Viridiplantae; phylum Streptophyta; class Pinopsida; order Cupressales; family Cupressaceae; genus Sequoia; species Sequoia sempervirens. The sequence continues at coordinate 394,455 of VDFB02255894.1, read as the reverse complement.
ACTTTACTTTGCATTGTTACCCGATACTCGATACCTAGTGTTCAACTTTTACCCATAATTTTCCCAGACTTTGGATTTTATCGAAACTTTCATATTTACCAGACCTTAGCTCTTGGATCAGAATGATTTTCTCAACACTTTGATTTACCTTTTACATTTTTGGCTTTTCTGGTTCTCAGTACCCGGTACCCAAAACAATTGAACTATGAAGTACTATTTTCAAAAAAAGATTTCTCTTTACTTTTTCACTTTTGGTGATCTTTCCAACTAGCCAACACTTGCCATAAGCATTAGTTTTTCACTTGGGGTCCCCAAATATTACAGTCTTGGGGCATGTTGTGATACCACACAACACTAAACTACTAATTCTTTTTGAAAATGGTAGAGACTAAGGAGTTAAAAAAAGGGAGCAACAAAAATTGGTGTTGTTTTTTTCAAAAAAAATAACATAGCATATTTTGTTGATGCAAGACAGGAGGCAACAGAATAGGGTTGTTCAAAATTCACAATTTGGGTCTTAAATTGACTCACCAACTACTCACAAAATCCCTTAAATGGAATAGGCCTCCAAGGATTCCAACTTGTTGTTTAGACTTCAGATCTCTACATGAACTAGTTTAGGAATCTAACAAGATTAAGTTCCACATGTAAACACTACTTGACTACTTAGACACAAAATCAACTCCTAACCTTGACAACTCAAACATAAGGGTTTTCAAAAAGTGGACTGTCCTTAATTGGCCCTAATTAGGCTTCTTTGAAATCATACATCTTGAAATACAACTATATAAGTCTCTTCTTAATTATCAACCTGGTTCAAAGGCATTCAAGTCACCTCAATTGAACTAGATCTTCACATGACTTAATGGCCACACAAATTGGGAGACAACAATCTTTGCCAATACTGTCCTAATTAGGACCAAGACAACACTACCAGTTGGGACAGTCAATAACCTTTGGTATCAAACCCTTCAATACACGAAATCAAACCAAGAGAAGAACACACATACACCTTGGAACCTTTTAAAAACTATACCACCCTTGAAGGACTCAAAACCAATTAACAATTCTCTTTAGATACCTCTGTATATTGGTTTTACCAGTTTGTACACTGAATTTATGCATTGTTTAACCTTATTTAGGGTTTTACCTGCCTGTAGTAATTTGTAGATATCTTCCTAAAAAAAATGGTTTTAGATGAAACAAAAATGCAAAAAAATGTAGATACACAAGGCCATAACATGAAATGTAGGAGGGAAGGATTATTTCACAAAACATGGTCGTTCAGAGGCCTGAAACCTAGATTTTACAAAAAATTAACAGAATAACAATGTTTATTCATTGAAATTCTTTTACATACTTCATCCCCAACCTTCCTCTATCTTGCCTCAAAGCCTAAGAGGCATATTTAAGCCTTACCAACCATAACTATCTAAAACCAATCAACACAAACCATATTCTTTTCAACTACTGACTCTTAAACTTCTATGTTTTTTGCACTTTGGCATATTTGACAACTTTTTCATTTCCTTGACACCTTTACAAAATTGGACAAATGAATAAAATTGACTTCCTATGACTCCAAAATGTCTCAATTACATGGAAAATGGTTTCATTAGACCTTATTTAATGCAAAAATACCCCAACACCTATGCTTGACCTATTGACCTCCTAAAGTGAACTTCATATGTTTGGTGCTCCTGCACCATACTCCCGACCAAAATAAATTCAAGTCCCTTGAATACTTTGCTGCACCATTCATTTGCTTGAACCTTCTTGTCTTCTTTCTCTTCACTTGATTTTGCACTTGGTAATCCCTTCCATTGTGTCAAGTATTGGAAAATTGTTCCAATAGTGGCCTTGAACCTTCCCACCACTTGCCATTGCTTCCTCACCAACTGTATTTTGATCTTCTTCTTGCCAAGAACTGATGGTGTATGTTCCTTTGTACCTGCAAACCAACATTTACCTCATGTCCATAGGACTTTCTTCTTCATCATTTCTATTGCATGATTGAACTCACTCACTTGCCTTGACCAAACATCCTCTTTCACTCCTCTTTCTATCTTCTCATCAAGTTTCAAATCTTATGCTCTTGGAACCTCTTTGCAATCAATATTATAGACCTCCATCATGGTAGAATATGACTTCCTTTCAACCTCTTGTCCAATGAATGGATAAATTAAGTCTCCCACTATGACCTTTCTAGGCCATTCTTGCCTTTCCTCTAGAAACTCACTCTCACTTACCTCATACTTTTCTCTTATCAGGATCTCTATCTCATCTAATCCACAAACCTTTTCACTATCAGGTTCACACATTTCTTTCCCCATCAATGGAAAAAGCACACTCTCATCATGCTTTACTACATTATCTTGCTCCTTCACAAGGAGTTCATTGATCTCTTCTGCCTCAGCCTTTTGCACCATCGTCTCTTCTTCTTTCCTTTCTACCATTGCATCATCCTAAATATTGATGTCTTGTCATCTTCTAGCCTTGAAGTGGCTTCAACCTCTATCTCCCCTTCATTCTCTACTTGCACAAATTATTTCTTACCACACATAATTACTCTTGCTGCTTTACCCTGTCCTTCATTTTCCATCAATGGTTCCAATGTAAATGAAACCCCATTCTTCTTGATCTGATATGTATTATGCCTTCCATCATATAGGACATACCTATCATATATCCATGGAATCCGTAACAACAAATGACATAAATTCATAGGTACCACATCACATAGAAGCCTATCTCTATAGACACCAATCTAAAATTCCACAAATGCTTGTTCCCTAACCAAAGAAGAGTATTCATCATTCAACTAAGAAACATAATAGGGATTCTCATGAGGTAACCTTTCCAAATTTAACTTGTCTACAATTTCTTGTGATACCATGTTATCCAAACTACTTGAATCCACCATTACCTTACATACCTTATCTTTACACTTGCATCTGGTCCTAAAAATTGCCTCTCTTTGGTTCCTTTTTCCATGTTGTCCTTTCAACTTCCAACTATATTATTCTTCTTCAACGTTCAAATATCTAGTCCCTATAGCTCTAATACCACTTGATGCAAGACATGAGGCAACACAACAGGGTTGTTCAAAATTCACAATTTGGGTCTTAAATTGACTCACCAACTACTCACAAAACCCCTTAAATGGAATAAGCCTCAAAGGATTCCAACTTGTTGTTTAGACTTCAGACCTCTACATGAACTGGTTTAGGTATCTAACAAGATTAAGTTCCACATGTAAACACAAAATCAACTCCTAACCTTGACAACTCAAACATAAGGGTTTTCAAAAAGTGGACTGTCCTTAATTGGCCCCAATTAGGCTTCTTTGAAATCATACAACTTGACATACAACTATATAAGTCTCTTATTAATTATCAACTTGGTTCAAAGGCATTCAAGTCACCTCAATTGAATTCTCTTCACATGACTCAATGGCCACACAAATTGGGAGACAACAATCTTTGCCAATACTGTCCTAATTAGGACTGAGACAACACTACCAGTCAGGATAGTCAATAACCTTTGGTCTCAAACCCTTCAATACCCCAAATAAAACTAAGAGAAGAACACACATACACCTTTTAAAAACTATACCACCCTTGAAGGACTCAAAACCCATTAACAATGCTCTTTAGACACCTCTGTATATTGGTTTTACCAGTTTATACACTAAATTTGCAGACTTAGGGAAACATAAAATCAGCCTCAAACTTCAACCTTGGGCTTTGCAACTTTAGAATATTTTAAAACATGTGTAAAACATCTTACACACCGAATTTGAGAAGATTTCAACGGCTAGTAAATGAGGAACACATTTTTTTATGCACTGTTTACCCTAATTCAGGGTTTTACCGACCTGTGGAAATTTGTAGATATCTTCCTTAAAACATAATGGTTTTAGATGAAAAAAAATGAAAAAAAATGTAGATACATAGGGACATAACATGAAATGGAGGAGGGAAGGATCATTTCACAAAAGATGGCCGTTCAAAGGCCTGAAACCCAAAATTTACAGAAAATTAATAGAATAACAATGTTTATTCATTGAAATTCTTTTACATAATTCATCCCCAACCTTCCTCTGTCTTGCAACTAAGCCTAAGAGGCATATTTAACCCTTACCAACTATAAATACCTAAAACCAATTGAAACAAACCATCTTTTCAACTACTAACTCTTAAACTTCCATTTTTTTGCACTTTTGCATTTCCTTGACACCTTTACAAAATTGGACAAATGAATACAATAGACTTCCTCTGACTCCAAAATGTCTCAATTACATGGAAAATGGTCTCATTAGACCTTATTTAATGCAAAAAGACCCCAACACCTATTCTTGACCTATTGACCTCCTAAAGTGAACTTCATATGCTTGGTGCTCCTACACCATTTGTGGACCCCTCAAAAGGTTTTTTTTTTTGGTATTTTAAAATCGCTTCAGTGAGAAATTAGCTAACAACATTTATTTTATGCCTAATTTTTCTAATTATTTTTTAATTAATATTTTATTTTTTACTAATTTTCAAAGTGGAAACATCCTAAAAAACATAATTTTGGCCATGCTACCCCTATAATTTTTGAAAACTAATCAGAAATATATATTTTTAATGTGTATAATGGAGTCTAGTTTATAAAGTGTAATTTATTTGAAATTTCAATGAACGGTTAAAAAATAAAGTAAAAAATACCAAACACTGGTTTTTGACAAAAAATAGACACACAAACAAAAGAAATTAAAGATGAAATCCTTAACATTGTCAAAATGTGAAAAAAATTACATCATTAAATAGCTAAGAGAGAGCCTAACATTACCCAGGTGTTCCATTTAATTCACCTTGAAACACATGCAAACCTAATGGTTAGCACGAACGAGATTATGTGAAATCTTGTAGAATATGCAAAAATAAGTCTTTGGATATTGGGAAGGCACTCCAAAGAAAATCCCAAGACTAAGGCTTGCGGATTCCCAAAGCAAGATATAACGTGAGCCCATTACAATGCTCTCATGTTATGTTTGATTTTGTATTTTTCTCCTTTTTTGCAGAATGTTGTTGCATGTTTCTCAAGCTTGACATAATGCAAGTGCGTTATAATGCACTCGCATTATGTCTCACGTATAATTATTTTCTGTGCAAGTTTGTTAAGTATGTTTGATGTATGTATGTTTGTATATATATTTGTATGTATGTATTTCTTTATGTATGTATGTATGTGTGAATATATGTATGTATGTATGCATGCTTGTATGTATGTATGCATGTATGCATGTATGCTTGTATGTATTTATGTATGTATGTATTCATGCTTGTATGTATGTATGTATGTATGTATGTCTGTACGTATGTATGTATATATGCATGCTTGTATGTATGTATGTATGTATTGTTGGAAAGAGACACTGCACAAGTCATCTAGTGTTTTCATTGATGGAAACCCTAGCCAGTAATCCTATCCGCACTTCAGTATTTGCTCATACCGGAAGTCAGATCAAAGCTAGGTGATAACTATCAAAGTTAGAATAGAGCATCCAACAGAATTGTGTTTCATTGATTCATATGTAATTTTCTGTTATCATTTTATGTTGTGGATCTTAGGGAAGGTTTTTTGATGTATGAACTATGTTATCTTTGAATCATCGAGCCTAGTATTGATTGGTGTGCAAGTTAGAAGATCCAGTTGATTGATTTTCTATTTAATAGTGCAAGAAGGCCGACTAAGTGAATGTAGCGTGTTGCGGATATTCGAGGAGTAATTGTTTAAGGTGTTTCATGTTTGAGGATGTTGTTTTGGGTCCTCACTATGTTGTGGCCAACTTTGGTTAGTTCGCATTAATAATTATTTATGGATTGAGCTGACAGTTTATACATGTTTTATATTTTGTTAAAGCTGACATGTAGTTGTTGAAATCTCTTGTTGTCAATATACATAAGCGATTGTTTATATCATTTTGGTATGTGATGTGATGTGTTGCAAAATTCAAAAGAATTATTGATCGATTGTGCATAGTTTGATTTGAGTAGAAAGAAGATTGGTGATCCAAATTAAAGCAGATAGAGTTTCAAGAGTAGAAGAGTAGAATCAAACTTAGTGTGAAGAATGGTGCAAATGTGCTTAACCAAAACCGTAATCAGGCATTAGCAGATGCTATTTTCTCAATTCAAATCCTTTGGATGTAATCCAAATGTTTTTGTAAGATAGTGAGTCTTCCTTTTTGTATCTGAGTAGTGAGCTCTAGGAAGTGTGCCTAAATGCATGTGCATTCTCCATTTGTAAGCACTTATATTGAGTATACTCATATTGTGGATTGACCTCCACTGTGGTTTTTCCCCTAACAAGGTTTCCATGTAAAAAATTCTTGTGTTATGGTGTTGTGGTTGATTGCTTTGTGTTCTTGCATCTTTCTTTTGCTTCAATACTATAAGTGGTTTAAATATCAGGTTAATAAAGTTAAATTTTGTAGAACACAGATTCACCCCCCATCTCTGTGTTCCTTGATTCCAACAATTGGTATCAGAGCCTAGTTCCTCGAAAGAAGTTTAAAATCTTGGGGAAGATCCGGGAAGGTGATTCAATGGATTCCGACAGTCTTCAACAACAACTTTTGGTGGCACTAGATGATCTTGATCAGTTCAAATCTGAAGTCTGTGAATTGCAGGAAAGCCTCATGAATGCTGAGAAATTATTTCAATCATTTAAAGATAACATCAATGAGTCTAGGGAAAAGAGAAAGGAAATCTATGATCAACTTAAGCAGAAAGAAAGTAAGAGAAAGGAAGATGAACACCTGAGTCAAGCATTGAAGAAAAAGATAGAAGAATGTGAAAAGTTTACTAGCAATAATGTTGTCCTAAAGCATGAGATGGAATCTATTGTGATGAGGATGACCAAGGAGATTGAAGACAAAAAGAGGAATGAAGAGAATCTTGCTCAGTCCTTGAAAGAAAAATCTGAAGAATGCAACCGAATTATTGATGGATTCAATCAGTTGGAGCTTGAGTTGCAACAATCAAGAAACAATGAAGAAGAGCTTGAAAGAGAGATTGTTACTCTCAGAGATGAAATTTCTACTGCAAATGAATACAAGGAGAAGTTCAAGATTAGCTCAGCTAAGCTTAATGAACTAATTCTAAGTCAAAGGACTGGAAGTGATAAGCAAGGTCTTGGATATGAGAAAGGAGAAAGCTCTGGATCTAGTCAAAGGAAATTCAAGCAAGGAAATTAGATGAACAAAGCTGGAAGGTATCTGGTAAGACAACCTAATGCTCAAAATTTCAATGAATACTCTTTTGTTTGCAATAAATTTGGTCATATGGCTGCTCAATGTAGAAGTAGAATGAATTCAAGTGGTCCATCATTCTCCAATCAGTGTTTCAATTGAAATAAGTATGGTCATAAGTCAGTTGAATGCAAAAATATGATGAACAAATTTTTCAATGAAAAATGTTAGATGTTATGCGTGCAATAGATTTGGCCATATTGCTAACCAGTTCAGATCAAGAGAAAATCAATGGAACAAATGGTTTGGAAAAAGAAATGTTGTGTGCTATAATTGCAACAAATCCGGTCACATTGCTAAATTCTGTAGAAGCAGGAAGGGTCTGGTAAACAAAGGGAAAAATGTGCAGAAGGATGATAAGGGAAAAGGAAAAGTTACTGCATATGAGATTAGGAAGCAAATGAAGAATACATGGGTGAAGAAGAGTGCTTCTATTATAGGAAATGAGTTAGCACCAGAATCTAGTTCTGGAAATTCCTTCGAGAATTAGTTTATGGCCTCTGGCCTAGGGGGAGTTCTCAAGAAAATATTTTAAACCCTTATTGGTAGTTGGTACCAGAATGTGACAAACTACAATAGTTGCATTAATGATCTAAAGATGTTTGGGATGTATTGTGGAAGAGATTTATGCAAAGTTGATGGTCTATAGAAGAATTTCTTTCATAGTCTATGAAAATAGGGTATCCAGAAGACCTAGGGAAAAAGCATTTATTGTGACAAAAAGTTAGGTGTGTGAATGATAAAAGATTACTTATATTCCTCATTTGTCACATTGCATTTCAAGAAGAAGAAGTTTGGAGAGCTCTGAAGTGAAATTTGGTGAAGATAGTACAAGTCTGAAGGCGATTCGACAATCGAACCCTAATCCGACAAAAGGTATTTATCTGCGAACTTGTGAACTTGAAATTTCTGGAAATGGCTGCTCCATTGGTTGTGGATATTAAGGATAGAACCCATCCAAAATTCAAATGGCACCCATTCAAATCCATCAAGACATAACCATTAGGTGCATTTTCTTTTGTTCCATATGGTGTTTTTCATATCGAAGATATTAGGCCATACATTCATGCGAATGTTGAAGAATTAGGAAGCTCCCAGTTGTTAAATCTATATACAAATCACATTGTGGGAGAATATCTCATTGGTGTAAGGCCCGAATTCAAACCTTTGGAGGAGAAGAAGTTCACTCAAATTGTGAAATTTCCTCAAATTATGAAATTTCCCATGTTTGATGAAAATGAATGGGTTCGGTACATATTGAGTCAAGTGCATGCCGAGTTCATGTGGTTAAGTCAGCCTTTCAAGATCACAAAGGAAGTTATAAAGATTGTTACTGGTCTGAATTCATTTGGTGGGTCGCTGACATTAAAATATGTGAAGAGCCAAATAGTCACTAAGGCAACTAGTTCAATTTTCGACAAGAGAGCCATGGCAATTAATGACATCATTGAAGTGGATGTGAGATTTGCTTCTATGGTTATTGGTTATAAAATCTATCACTCCATCTGGGATAAATTTGTATGTGGTATTGCAATCTATGCAGCTTATCAGATGGTCAAGGAAAATGCAGAATATGACCTATGTGAGTTACTCCGGGGCCAGGTAATTGAAAATCTTGGAAAAATCAAGAAGGATAAGAAGAATTCTTTCAAGTATGGAAATTTGTTATTATGTATATTTTTCTACTTCATGAATGAAGTTCTAGGAGTTGGAAGAGTGCAATGGCAAGGTGATAGACTGGTAGTTGTTCAAATCAGAGACATCTTATATGGAATTGGTGATAGCAAAGCAAGGAAACTGCTATCTGGGGTTATTTCAAAAGTTTTCAAAGTGAAATGCAAGCAAGGGAAAGGATCCCTAAGTCTATTGTTGAAAAATACAAGGAAACTATTTGCTTCATGGTTGATATTGATCAATATTTGATGGAAGTAGCATTTCCTAGAATAGCTTGGATAATTCTTATGGGTTATGAGGTTGAAGAACACATTTTGGAGTTGTATGCTCAACACCTATTGAGTAAACCTCGGGTTCCAATAGAAGAAAGGTTGGAACCTTTGAAGAGAAGGATATGCAAGTGCATGAACAACTAAAGAAGCTTATGATAGTCGAAAAGGTAAGAAAGGAAGTTGAAGCTTTTGCATAAAGCATGGGTATATCAGCTAAAGATGTGAGGGAAGCTAGGAGGAAAAGAGAACAAGATGAAGAAGGAGAGTCTGCTAGTCCAACAACATCCTTTTCTAGAACTAGATCGACAAGGAGCTCAACACTCTCATCCAGTCTTGCAAAGAAATCAAGCCCTGTGAAAGTTGAAGTCAAGACATCTAGGAGAGAAGGGAAGAGAAAGAAGGATAAGAGCACAAGAGTCTATGTTGCAGATGAAAAGGATGAAGAAACTGAATTTGATGAAGAGGTAAGAGAAATCAAGCATAAGGGAACAAAGGCAACAAAATTATCTAAGGACAAGCCCTCCGATGAAGAGAAAGCAAAGAAAAGGATGAAAATTGACAGATCAGGTATGTCTGTAGAAGAAGTGGAAAAAGCTTTGATCAAGGATGGTAATCTCAGACCACTTTGTGAATGGTATGACACCTTTGATAGTGTTGGTCAGAGAATTCTTGAAGAAGCCACAATAAAGTACTTGAATAATTTCAATATGACTCTCATAGAAATAATGTCAAATTTTCCTAAAGGGCTTTATGAAGTCTTGGAAATGAGGAGAGTAAATGCAAGAACTAAAGAAGAGAAAATGAGAGAACACATACTTGCTGATCTATGTCTGGTAATGTCAATAGAAGAGATGAAGAAGATCGTCAATGAAGCAAAAAGGGATTTTAAGAGAAAAAAAAAAGGTGAATAAGCTTATGATCGAATAGACTAAAGAAGTTGCAAAGGACACTAAGAAAATTCTTAAGGAAGTTTTGTTGAAGAACAAATACAATGTTGTTTCTGAAGAATCTCATGATGAAAATGCTCCATCTGGTCCAAAAATTGAAGAGGTGAAAGAAGATACAATTGAGGACACTTAGTGTCCTCTTGATATGCAAACACTAAAATTCCTATGGAGACTGAAGCTCCTAAAGATGTGTCAGTTGATAAAATTGAGATTCTTGAAGCTAAGCAAGAATCAGTGATTGAAGAAAAGAAGGCCAAGGCAAAGGAGATTCCTGTGGAAGCAAGAGACACTGCAAAGGTAGTGAAGGAGTTTTTACAAGAACAGCATGAGGAGTTTGACCTTGAATTTGTTAAAGGTCCTATCAACTTGGCCACTCTATCTCCCATTGAGAAGCTGAAGGTAGCATCATTTTCTCAAGCCAAGGCAAGGGAGGAGATACTGAAATCTCACATTGAAGACAATGAGCTGTTAAGTCTTGCATCTGGTATCTTGGAGAAGATCATGCCTACATATGTCAAGGAATCATCTAATTCTCCATCCGGTCAGTTGAAGAAACTTGTCAACTCTGTAAGTACTCACTTTGAGTCTCTTGAAAATTCAGCTAAGGATAAGGTTAAGAAAGAATTTGATGCATAAAGGTTTAGTAGATTGAAGGGTATGATTGCTAATGATAAATATTTGTTAGCTACCTGTGCAAAGAAAATTCAAGGTGCTTTATCTGAAGGTGGAAATATTTACAAGTCATTCTTATCTTTATCTAAATTCATTGAGGACACTAAAAAGAAAATGAAGGATTATGAGAAATAGTTAGTAGTTATTTCTCAAGCCTTTGATCCTCTAACTATTTCAATGAGCAAGCAAGAAGGTCAAGTCATATCCCTGCTTGAAAAAATTAAAGCTTGAAGCATGAAGAAGGAAAAAATGTTGAAAGGGTATGTGAACTTAGAGGATTGATTGGTCCTAAAATGGAGACAATGCTTAGTGCATTGAAGGAAGCATAGGATGCTATGGCTATCAGTGATCCGAAAAATCTTGAGTCAGTAGAGATGCAATCCTATTTGTTCTGTTGTCACATGACTATTTTGGAGAGTCTCAAAAAGAGTTGGGATACTAGTTTGAGCCCATTGAAGAACAATTTTGTAGACATATTCCAGTCCATGTAAGTTAGAGGGGCATGTTTGTACATATGCAGTTTGTTCATAAACAATTTTGTATGATTTTTGGTATGCAAATTCCCACCTTTTCCATTGATGTCAAAGGGGGAGAGTGGGAAAGTGAAAATTTTATATTCATCTCAGGGGGAGTTGTGTTTTGAAGTTTTGAAGGTTGGTAGTGTATTCATGTTGGTATTGATTCTGACACTTAGTCATTTTTCACTAAGTGTTGCCAACAGTGCCAAAGGGGGAGATTGTTGGCAAGAGACACTGCACAAGTCATCTAGTGTTGTCATTGATGGAAACCCTAGTCAGTAATCCTATCCACACTTCAGTATTTGCTCATACCAGAAGTTGGATTGAAGCTAGGTGATAACTATCAAAGTTAGAATAGAGCATCTGATAGAATTGTGTTTCATCGATTCATATGTAATATTCTATTATCATCTTCTATTGTGGATCTCAGGGAAGGTTTTTTGATGTATGAACTATGTTATCTTTGAATCATCGAGCCTAGTATTGATTGGTGTGCAAGTTAGAAGATCTGGTTGATTGATTTTTTGTTTAATAGTGCAAAGAAGGTTGACTAAGTGAATGTAGCATGTTGTGGATATTCGGGGAGTAATTATTTAAGGTGTTTCATGTTCGAGGATGTTGTTTTGGGTCCCCACTATGTTGTGGCTGACTTTAATTAGTTCACATTAATAATTATTTATGGATTGAACCGACAGTTTTTAAATGTTTTATATTTCGTTAAAGCCGACATGTAGTTGTTGAATTATCTTGTTGCGGATATATATAAGTGATTATTTATATCATTTTGGTGTGTGATGCAATGTATTTTGAAAGTTAGAGGAATTATTGATTGATTTTGCACAGTTTGATTTGAGTAGAAAGAAGATTGGTGATCCCAATTAAAGTAGATAGAGTTTCAAGAGAAGAAGAGCAAAATCAAACTTAGTGTGAAGAATGCTACAAATGTGCTTAACCGGAATTGTAATTAGGCATTAGAAGATGCTATTTTCTCAGTTCAAATCCTCTAGATGTAATCCAAATGTTTTGGTAAGACATTGAGTTTTCCTTTTTGTATCTGAGCAGTGAGCTCTAGGCAGTGTGCTTGAATGCATGTGCATTCCCCATTTATAAACACTTATATTAAGTATACTCATATTGTGGATTGACTTCCACCATGGTTTTTCCCCTAACAGGGTTTCCACATAAAAAATCCTTGTGTTGTGGTGTTGTGGTTGATTGCTTTGTGTTCTTGCATCTTTCTTTTGCTTCAATACTATAAGTGGTTTAAAGATCAAGTTAATAAAGTTAAGTTTTGCAGAACACTGATTCACCTCCCGCTCTTAGTGTTCCTTGATTCCAACATGTATGCATGTACGCGTATATGCCTATATGTATGTATGTATGTATGTATGTATGCTTATATGTTTGTATGTATGTAAGCATTTTGGGTTTAGGGTATATAAGGGTGAGGGTATAGGTTATGGGGATGGGGGTTAAGTTTTCTAGGTTTAGTCTTTAAGGTATAGGGTTGAGGGTTGAGGGATTAGTGCTTAAGTAATAGGTTGAGTGTACAAGGTAGAGGGTTGAGGGATAATATTCAGCTTGTTGAGTGTATAAGATTAAGTGTGTAAGGTATAGGGATTAGGGTTTAGGATATTGGGTTTAGGGTTTACAATATGGATTGAGGGTATAAGGCATAGGGTGACTTGGGTCGAGAGTACATATGGTTTAGGTTTTAAATATAGGGTTGAGGGATACTGTTCAGGGTTTAGGGTATAAGGGTGAGGTTATAGGGTATAGGAATGAGGGTTTATGGGTGTACAGTTTAGGTTTTAAGGTATAGGGTTGAGGATTGAGGGATTAGGGATTAAGTATATGGTTGAGGGGATAGGGTTTAGGGTTGAGAGTTTATAGGGATAATGTTCAAGGTTGAGCATCTAAGATATAGGGTTCATGGTTTAAGGTTGAGGGTATAAGGCATATGGATGAGGGTGGAGGGTTTACGACATAAGTATAGGGTTGAGGGTATAAGGTATAGGGTAGAGGTTTGAGGGTTGAGGGATAATTTTCAGGGTTGAGTATCCAAGGTTAAAATTGTATAGGGTATAGGCCCATTAGGGTTTAAGATACCGAGTTGATGGATTAGGCCTTAAGTATAGGATTGAGGGTTGTGGTTGTAAGTTGTAGGGTTTAGGGTTTAAGGGTTGATAGTTTAGGAATTAGGGTTGAGGGTTAAGAGTTGAGGGTTTAAGGGTTGAGGGTTGAGGGTTTAGGGTTGATGGTTTAAGGGATAAAGCTTTAAGGGTTGAGGGTTTAAGGGTTGAGGGTTGAGGATTTAAGGGTTGAGGGATTATGGGTTTGAGGGTTTAGGGTTTAAGGGTTTAAGGGGTGAGGGATTAGGGTTTAAAGGTCAATGAATTAGGGTTTAAGGGTTGAGGGTTGAGGGATTGAGGTTTAAGGTATAGTGTCAAGGGTTGAGGGTTGAGGGTTTAGGGTTTAAGGTTTAAGGGTTGAGGCTTGAGGCTTTAGGGATAGGGTTAAGGGTTGAGGGTTAAAGGATTAGGGTTAAAGGTTCGAGGGTTGAGGGTTTAATGGTATATGGTTTAAGGGATTAGGGTTTAAGGGTTGAGGGTTAAGAGATTAGGGTTTAAGGTATAAGATTGATGTATTAGGGTTAAGGGTTGAGGGATTATGGTTGAGTGTCTAATGTATAGGGTGGAGGGTTTAAGGGTTTAGGGTTTAAGGATTGAGGGTCCAATGTATAGGGTAGAGGGTTGAGAATTCAGGGTTTAATGTATAGGGTAGAGGGTTGAGGGATTAATTTTATTAAGGGTTTAAGGTATAGGGACGAGGGATTAGGGTTGAGGGTAGAGAGTAGAGGGTTTAAGGGATTAAGGGTTTAAGGGTTGAGGTTATAGGGTTGAGGGATTGGGGTTGAGGGTATAGGGTTGAGGGATTAGGGTTGATGGTCTAATGTATAGGGTAGAGGGTTGATAATTGAGGGTTGAGGGTTTAATGTATAGGGTAGAGGGTTGAAGGATTAAGGGTTGGGGGATGAGGGATGAGGGTTTAAGGTTTTAGGGTTGAGGGTTAAGGGGTAGGGTTGAGTGTATAGGTTTTAGGGTATAGGGTTGGGGGATTATGGTTGAGGATCTAATGTTAGGGTAGAGGGTTGAGGATTTAAGGGTTGAGGGATTAGGGTTTAAGGATTGAGGGTTGAGCCTTGATTAGGGTTTAAGGGTGAGGGTTGAGGGATTAGGGTAAAGGGATTAAGGGTTGAGGGTTTAAGGGTTGAGGGTATAGGGTTGAGGGATAAGGGTTGAGGTTTAAAGGTTTAGGAGTTCAAGGAGTTGAGGGTTGAGGTTTAAGGTTTAGGATTGAGGTATAGGGTTGAGGGATTAAGTTGATGAAGCAGAGTATTGGGTTGAGGGTTGAGGGTTTAGGGTTTTAGGGTTGAGGGTATAGGGTTGAGGGTATAGGGTTGGGGATTAGGTTGAGGTTTATAGTTGAAGCATTTGGGGTTTGAGGGATTAGGTTGAGGTTGATGGTTGAGGGATGGATTGAGGGGTTCGTGAACGGGCGACGGATCGGATCGGATCGGATCGGATCGGATGAGGTTTAAGGAGTTTAAAAGGTTGAGGGATGATGTTGAGGGTTTAATGGTTTAGGGTTGAGGATTACAGGTTGAGGGTTGAGGGGTTGAGGGATTAGGGTTGAATTATAGGAGTTGAGTCATATAGGTTTAGGGTATAGGGTTGAGATATAATGTATAGGGTATATGGTTGAGTGAGGGTTGAGGTTTTAATATATATAGGGTGGGGTTTAGGGTTTGAGGGTTGAGGGATTAGGGTTTAAGGGTTGTGAGGGTTGAGGGATTGGGATTTGGGATTGGTTTAGGGATTGGGTTGAGGGATTAGGGTTGAGGTTGGGGAGTTTAGGGGATTGGGGGTTGGGGATTGGAGTTGGGGTTTATAGTTTAGGGTTAAGGTTGAAATTAGGGTTAAAGGGATTAAAGGTTGAGGTTTGCAAGGGATTAAGGGTTGAGGGTTTAGGGTATAGGGTTTAAGGGTTGATGGTATAGGGTTTATGGATTAGGGTTTAAGGGTTTAGGGTTTAAGGGTTGAGGGTTTAAGG